>CM034309.1:48982596-49582596 GCA_019925795.1 Dendrobium chrysotoxum
ATGCCTCGGGAGTCGGAATTGGAGGAGTCCTATCCCAGGAAGGTCACCCAGTAGCTCTCTTCAACGAGAAGCTGAATGACATTAGGCAGCGATACTCTACTTACGACAAAGAGTTCTACGCTGTGATCCAATCCCTCCGCTATTGGCGACACTACTTGCTCCCGCAAGAGTTCGTCATCTTCTCGGATCACGAGGCTCTGCGTTACATCAACTCCCAAAAGAAATTGAATGCACGCCACGGTCGTTGGGTAGAGTTCCTTCAAGAGTACACATACACCCTTAGACATAAGGCGGGAGTCGAAAATAAAGCTGCCGATGCTCTCAGTTGTCGCATGATGACTGCCACTGAAATGAAAGCTGAAGTTGTGGGTTTCGACCAAATAAAGAGGGACTATTTGGACTGCCCCGATTTCAAAGAGACCTACTCTCTCTTGTCCACAGGCAGCACGTGCCTTGTGGACGACTTCCTTCTGGAGGATGGTTACCTTTTCAAAGCTCAAAAGCTTTGCATTCCTAGCACCTCCCTTAGGAAATTTCTTGTCTGGGAACTCCATGCCGGAGGCCTCGCTGGGCACTTCGGACGGGACAAAACTATAGAAGCCGTGGAGTATCGTTTCTTTTGGCCCAGCCTGAAAAGAGATGTTGGTAGAATGGTTAGCCGGTGTCACACGTGTCAGTTAGCCAAACAGCGTAAGCAGAATACTGGCCTTTACACTCCTTTGCCTGTCCCTAGTTGTCCTTGGCAGGATGTTAGTATGGATTTCATTTTAGGCCTGCCTAAGACAATTCGTAGAAATGATGCCATATGTGTCGTAGTTGATAGATTTTCCAAAATGGCTCATTTCATACCTTGCTCCAAAACATCCGACGCCTCCCACATCGCCAAGCTTTATTTCAATGAAGTTGTTCGTCTACATGGTCTCCCCAAAACCATCGTATCAGATAGGGATGTTAAATTCACTAGTTATTTTTGGAAAACCCTTTGGATGAAATTAGGCATTAAATTGCAGTTCTCCACAGCCTTTCATCCACAGACGGATGGTCAAACAGAGGTAGTTAATAGGAGCTTAGGAAATCTGTTACGATCTCTGGTCGGTGAAGATATTAAGGATTGGGACTCTATTTTACCTACTGCTGAGTTTGCCTATAATAATTCGGTAAACCGAACCACTGGCCTGAGTCCTTCTGAAATTGTTTATGGGTTCAAACCTAGGCAGCCGTTAGATCTCATACCCATGTGCCCTAGGTATAGGATTTCTGAGTCTGCATCATCATTTGCATCACATATGTATGAACTTCATAAAGAAATTGCACGACAAATTGAAAAGAGCAATAATGATTACAAATTACATGCTGATCTGAAACGAAAATTTAAAACTTTTGATGTTGGTGACTCCGTGATGGTGCGGATTCGTCCGGAACGGTTCCCGCAGGGAACAGTTAAGAAATTGCATGCTAAGAGTGCTGGACCATTCAAGATAATCAAGAAAATCAACGATAATGCTTATGTGGTAGATCTTCCTGCTGAGTTCAACATCAATCCCTCCTTTAACATAGAAGATTTAGTTGCATATGAAGGTCCAGATTTCAATCCGCCAAACCCACTCGTACAGCAGCCTTGTGTGAACCCACCTTGTGAGATCCCTAACCTACCCCCACTCCCAGATATCCCTAAATCACCTATGGCAGAAAAAGTGGATGTGATTTTGAGTGATGAAGTCATCTCTACAAGGGAAGGTGGACGACGTAGGTATTTGATCAGGTGGAGAGGCAAACCCGAGTCTGAGGATACTTGGTTGGATCGTGAGGAGCTACAGCGGGTGGACCCTGATGCATTGGAAATTTACGATAGCACCAGAGATACTTACTCGACGGAGTCGAGCTTTCTTCCACCCCGGGAGAATGATGAGGACATCTCGACATGGAAAGTTTATCGAAGACGTGGCCGACGATCTACAGCCACGATCGAGTCCTTATATTTTTGAGTCTTGTTGTGTCTTCGTTTTCTTTCATTAGTTTTATGTTTTATTTCCCTGTTTTACCCCTTATGCAAGGGTGGATTGTTTGTAAGCCCGGAGGGCATTGTTGTCTTTATGTTATGTCTTTATGTGAGGCTATTTAAAGCCCCTCTATGTATCTTTTGAGTTTAATGAATGATGATTAAAAAAAATTCCTGCACCTTGTGTTCTTGTGTGAGCTTGAGAGCATTGGAGAGAAATCCCTAGGAGAGGGAGAGCGGATCACCCACCAACCTAGGAAGAAGTCCGTGTTCGTGGTCTCTTACCTTCTCTTTTCCTTTTCCCTTCTTCTCCCCTCTCTTCCTTCCCCTACCCGACAACCTCCCTCCTCTCCCCTTCCCAAATCGACCCCTCCCTCCCCTCCACTCCCTCTCGGCCACCACCCAACCCCACGGCCAAGCCCACCGCCGGCCCCTCCCCTTGATCCTCCCCTCTTGTGTGCAATTAACCCTTTCCTAAATTGGTTTTATATTTTAGGAAACCCAATTAATGAGGGAATTCAAATTAATTTGAATTCAAAATCATTGCCTAAGATATAATTCCTATTTTAGGAAAATTTCCTATTTTGAATTCTATTTAAATTTAATTAAATAGGATTGATGCAAATCTTTCCTATTTCTTAATTATCAAATAGGAAACCTAATTAATTGCTCCTAACCCTCCCTCCCTCTCCTTAAAGCTGCCGGCCCCATGCCCTTGCCGCCGCCCCCTCTCTCCCCTTCTCTCTTTCCAATCCCCCTCCAATCAATAAATCCTATTTCCTTTTCTAATTCCCACCTAATTTCAAAATCTGAAAATAATTTCAGGTTTGGAAATTTTAAACTCTCCTAACCCTAACCCTAACTCTACAAACAATTTTCCCTCCCTAGCCCTACCTTGGCCGACCACTTCCCCTAGCCCTTTCTACTTGATTTTCAAAGGGAAATCTCTAATCCCTTGGAAGGAACCTTCAAGGATAGCAAAGCTACATCAACTTCACCTCCTCTACTTCTTAAGAAGTATGAATGGAAGTCCGCCCATGGGATTCGGGCTTGGTGCTTGACAATCAAGACAATATCGACGTACTCCGCTCCCCCTTCTTCGATGTGGGATTTGGCTACGAAACTACCGTCGAAGAGTACCTAGAGCGGATCCACGTTTCCTTGGTTGATACTCTCGACGATCAAAGGTTCAAAGGACAGTGGATTACCGTCGGTCGATTCACAACCGCCATCCCTTCGGCTACTTCACCGTTTCCCTTCAAAAGCTACTTCAATCGTCTTCTACAAATCATCACCGGTACCATTGGCAATTCAAAGGAGTTCCTTCGGCGACGATTCCTCTCTAAGTAAGGGTTGACTTTTCTTCCCTTTTCAATTCCCTCTTCGTTTTTCTAACTTTGTAGGTAGTGGCAGAAGCGCAAGGGATCGCTCCACTTAAATCTTGCCAAAGCGTAGTAAACGTAGGATATGAGTTATTGATTTTCTATGTTTCTAATCTCATTGTTAGAGTAGGGATTTTGAATGAACTCTTATCATTACGCATGTTGTTGAATTTCTAGTTTATTTTGTTTGTCCAAGTGCTTAGCTAGTGATTTGGCCTAAACGTAGGCATCCGTCTCTAGTTTTATTTTATCGTTTTAATAGCTAATGATTGTATCCTTAATGTTCTAAACAAGAAATCGTGCAATAATCTATTTTCATTCAGTTTAAGCACGTAGTCCTACATCAAAAGTATTTGAAAAATCCAATTAATTAATTGAATTCTCATTAGGAAGCTTTCATAATTACCAAATTCTATTTTAGGAAAGAGAGTAAGGGGCTTTGAAATTTGAATTTCAAATTTATGAATCAATGGGAGGGGCTGGCGGCTAGGCGTGTGGATAGGAGGGGAAAGGTGGTGGAGGCCGGTGGTTGGGGAGGTGGTGGCTGGCAGCTTGGGCGGCCCAAGGAGGCCGGCGGATTAGGGAAGGGTTTGGTTTAGGGAAAAGAAAAAAGGAGGGGGAAAAAGAATGGGGGGGCCGGCGGGTGGATGGGTTAGGGGAGGGGTTTTGATGTAGAGGAAAAGAAAAGAGATCGTAGAACCGCGAACCTTGGAATCCTCCACAGGTTGATGGGTATTGCTTTCACCCACCTAGGGTTTCTCTTCTCAAGAACTCACTTAGAGATCAAGCAAAGAAATCTGAAATTTCATTTCTCAATTATCATCCCATTACAATAGATGAAGCCTCAATATATAGGCTTGAAATAAAATAAAGAAAAGACTCAAATGCCCCTTGGGCTACAACTCTAATAGACTCAAATAAAAGGGTACAAACGGAAATAGCAAACAATCATAACATAATACATAAATGCATAAAAAATAAAAACTGTGAATCGTAGCCGTCGATCTACGATTCCTACGTCGATAAACCTGTCAAAAACGTCTGTCGATGTTCTCATCAAAAACGTTATTGTTTTAGTTTACTACCAAACACTTCTATACAATTTCACAGAGAACTTGCTATCTTCTTTAAAATATTGTTCTTCTTTTAGAGTTAATTTCTTTTTCTGCTAAGATAATTGAGGTAAATTATAGGTATGGATGTGAAGTATTAAAATCATTATTATTATTTTTTGAAGTTCATACCATTTTATGTTATATTTGATTGCTTAGGAAAAGCTAAAACCTTCCCTATGAGCCTGCTCGATGTGTATGAGAGATAACTTGGGAGTAGTGTTATTTGAGGAAGATTAGATTTGTCTTAACTAGATTTTCCGTAATGTTATGTTAAAATTTATTTAAATTTGAGGGTCTTTCTATATGCTTAAAGCCCCATAATTAATTATCCTTTTTACTCGCCAGAGAACACTCTTGATTGAGGAATCTTAGGCTTGCTTTTAGGTTTAGATTTAAGGGGGATTTACATACATACCATTATATTCTTGTTATTTTACATATCTAACATCTCAAATATTAATATTACAGTTAAACCACTCAAATCAATAGTTTACCTCAAATATACCACTCCGTCTCTGCAGAGCTCACGATGTCTTCTTCCCGCCGAAACACCCCTTCGCGCTACGTCTTTAACTTCCAGCAACAAGCGCCGGCGAAGTGGATGGATGAGAATGGAGGAGAGACTGGAGTTGTGGAAGAAAGACCTAATCTGGCCAGCGAAGTTGTTGTCTGCCAATGAAGCTGCTCTCCTCCAACTGCTCTGCCGCAAGCGCCACCGCCCCCACCTGAAACCCAACATTCTTGTGACCGATCATCTCCTCGATGACTTTCCAAGTACTTGTCCCTGGCGGCGTCACTGGTCAGCAAAGTTGTTGCTGCAGTCGCACTGACATCGATGAGTCATCTTCCTCCTCATCGACGCTCTCCTTAGAGCTTTCATCTCCATCCTCTCTGTGGCTCCCATGCAGCAACCTATCGCCTCTCCTTCTCTTGCTCCGACTGGATCTGTCACGATCTCTATCTTCCAGAAGGCTGAAGATGGTGCAAGGAAATGCATTGTTGCCATCTTGGTAATGTGGTGTTGCTGCTCAAGTCCCTGAAGGTTGAGAACCTTTTGGATTTTGACTTCATGTACCAGCTTTGGGTGTTGGGTGCTATGAACAATGTTGGAAGCCTCACTGAAATAGGTTGGAAAATGGTGGAGTTCCCTTTGGATCCACCACTTGCAAAGATGTTGATGGACGAGGAATTAGGATGCCTCAATGAAGTCCTGATCATTGTTTCTATGCTTTCAGTGCCGTCCTTTTTCTTCAGGCCCAAGGATCGAGCCGAGGAAAGTGATGCAGCAAGAGAAGTTTTTTGTTTCTGAATCGGATCACCTAACACTTCTCAATGTATATCAGCAATGGAAAGCAAACCAAGATCGAGGAGATTGGTGCAATGACCACTTCTTGCAGGAGAACATTGATGTAGAACATACATGCAAAGGTGATTAGTTTAAGGAAGTTGCACGCTTAGTATTTAGAGAGCACAATAATTATATCCTTATAGTGAGTTTAAGCGACGAAATAGAACACAAAGAGCGGTAAAACAAGCTTAGGCTAAATCACATGTGTAGGAGTTAAGATCTTAAAACAGTCAATTAATCCAACGTTGCATACATGGATGGTTTTCAACAAGAGATCCCAAAGTTAACAACAAGACTAGTCACTACAAACGATCTACTCACTCAACTCTCTAAAATTACTAAGCTTTAGCGGGAGAGCATTAACACTATCTTTATGAATCTATTAAAACCACAATTGAGAAGCAATTATGAAGATAAAAGAGTTTGGAGGAAGAGTTATCCAAAGAAAGAGAGATACGAAGCTCCGGTGTAGTTGTGGGATGTTTGGGAAAGAGTGGACAACAACCTAGCTTGTGCTGGAATCTTTGGACAGCAATCGGAGATCTCGTCAATCGGCTGGACAGCAAGGAAGATGGCTGGAATTTTCTGGACAGCATCTGGTCTACACCTGGACAGCAAACGAGCTGTTTTGGACAGCAAACTGGAGCCGTTTTGGACAGCCACGTGCTGGTCATGAAGTTCTGGATAGCAACGTCCTGGTCCAGAATTCTGGACAGAAATTGTTAGCGAGTCCAGTAGGCTAGGGTTTGATATGGACTGCTAAGGGGAGGAGAAAATGTCTCTTGATAGACTAGGGGAACTAATTGGGGAAGGTGATAGAGGGGGTTGATTCACGAAAAGAGGGGAGGAGGAACATAGGGCTGGTGACTATGGGAGGGAGGTAGGGTTACATAGGATTCAAAAAAAGTTTCCTAAATAAAGTCAATTAAATTAAAGGAGAGTTATTGCTCATATCCCTTTTAATTTAAATTCAAAATAGATTGACTCTCTTTAAGAAAACTTTCCAAATATAGAACATACCTTATTAGGAAAAGTTTCAAATCAGAATTTTGAAATTAGAATTTGAATTATTTTTCCCTCCCACTATCCATAGACTAAGTTTGGAAAGTAGCAAAAGCAAGACCATCTTGGAATCAAGGGGCCGGCGGCATGGTGATTAGGGGAAGGGTTTGGGAAAGGTATTAAATGCTTGTTTAATTGGGAACCTCAAATTAGGGAGTAGGATTTAAATCCAACCCGTTAGAAATTAATTTGGAATAGATTCGAAAACTTTCCAAAATAGAATTCTAAATTTGGAAAGATTTCAAAATTCAAATGTGATTGAATAATTGACATCAAGGCTTTCCAAAGGAGGTTTGGTGGAAAAGGAAAGTAATGAGGAGGGTTTGAATTTGTTTTGGAGGCAAAGGGGATAGGGAGAGGTGGCCGGCGGCTAAACCTAGGTTAGGTTATGGTTAAGGTGGAGGTGGGGATTAAGTGGATCACCCAAGCAAGGGATGAGTTACCTTGGATGGCCAGCGGTTAGGTGGGGTGGGTGATGGCTGTTGGTTGGAGGTGGAGTTTGCTTTGAAAGTGGAGGGCCGGCGGTTAAGGTTTGGGGAAGGAGATGTCTTGGTGGTGTGGAGGTGGAAAGGGAAGGTGGTGTATGGGTGGCCAACGGCTATTGGGGTGGAGATAAACCTAAGCCGACGGCTAGGGAGAGAGGGGAAAAGGGAGAAGAGAAAGGTAAGGAAGAACCACGAACCCGGACGTTTCCAAGATTAGCGGGTATTGCGTTGCCTTTCACCAAGGGACTTTCTCAAAGTTCTCTCCAAGAACTCTCAAACTCTCACAAGAGTAAAACGCAAAATTTTTTTCCTTCATAATCATCATTAACCTCATAAGAGGGAAAAGAGGGCTATAAATAGGCCCCATACAAGAACAAAACAAAGACTAAATTATCCCTTGGGGTTACATGCATCTAGTCCCTCAAGTGATGGTAAAAATGAAAAAGAACACTAAAATAATAAAATTACAATACATCAATCAGAAATAAAAAGATGTGAGCGTAGCCGTAGATCTTCGATGTCTCATCGCGCTAGAATATCCTGTAGATGTCCTCATCAAACATCCTCAATTCCATGTTTTAGCGGGGAAGGAACAACGGAGTGAGAACAGAGTGGTAATTCTGATGTTATGTTTGTGTTTGCGTGGTATAAATGAAATATTTAAGTTTAGGGCGTTAAATATGTAATATGAGTATTATAAAGTGGCATGTATGTAAATCCCCCTAGATTTAATCATTTAATATATAGGTTTGGATTTAATTTATGAGAAATGATTGGGGAATGATGGAAGGCTTGATCAAGATTTCCTGTTATTGCTATCTGGAGTATGCTAGTAGATCCAATTTGTCAATGCAAGAGGCTCTAAGCTGCAACATCTAGGGAACTTGATTAATAATCGTGAGTTGCCTATTTCTTATGTATCTCGAGCAGATCAAGGTGAAAATAAATTTGTGTAGAAGAGATGCTTTTTTGAAATTGGTGTCAACTATTTTACTCCATTTGGATTACTCTCTTCTTAGACAACTCACTATGACCCAGTTAACAGTCAAACAGTGTGGTATTTAGGTTTGCCATATTCACTTGAGAACTTCTTTTACTTAGACTGATGAGGACATCCGACAGTGGAGGGTTTATCAGAGACAGGGCCGGAGATCGACGGTCATGATTGCATCCCTTTATTTCTGAGTTATTATTTGTATTTTTATTTATTATTATATTGTTTCCGATTTTACTCTCACTTGAGAGATTATGTTCTTATAACCTCTGAGAGGCACTTTTGTCTTTTGATGTTTACTATTGTACTTGACTATTTATACCCTTTTTTTCTTCTTGAGAGGGGATGATGATTATTATGAGATTTCTTTTTTCATTTATGTTCTTGGAGAGATTGTGAGCTTATGTGAGAGTTGAAGTCCCTAGGTGAGGGCAACAGAATACCCTTCCACCGCAGGAAGCGTCCGGGCTCGTGGTCTTCTTCCTCCACCATCTTCTTCCTCATCTTCTCTAACTGGCCCTCCCCTTCCTCCTTTAAGCCGTCGGCCTCAGCTAACTCCACCCAAAATTAGTCCCACCACCATACCCGAGTACCTCCCCCACCCATCCTATCCCATAACTGTTGGCCTCTTCCTCCCTACCCTAGCCACCGGCCTCCACCTCTAAACCCTAGCCGTCGACCACCATTTCCCCCATCCTGAGATCCTAAAGTTACCCAAATTTACTACTTTCCTAATTTATCACAATATTAGTTTGGAAGGTCTCTAATTCACATGCAAATGAATTTGAATTTCAAACCCATCCTAATTGATATAAAACTATTTTAGGAAAGCCCCCCAATTCTTGCAAATCTGAAATTAATTAGGATTTGATTTTAAATCCACATTCATCGTATGTGGACACATTCAACGTATGTGGACACCTTACCTTCTTTCCCCCCTTTGGCCAACCCCCCCTCTCTCTCTTTAATTGTTTCCTTCCCAATTGCGAGCTCCAATTAAGGAGACAATTGGCCGCTCCCTCCCCCTTATTCCCTCTTTCTCTCTTTCATTTTAGGAAAATTAAAATCAAGTTCCCTAATTATCTCCTCCCTTAAATATGAATTTAATTTCAGATTTTTTCCTCCTTGATTCAAATACAAATTCTACAACTAAATCCTCCCTTTCCCTCCTCTATGGCCATCCCCTACCTCCACCCCTCAACTTTAAATTAGCCTCCATAATCTCCCTCCAACCTGTATATCGATTATTACAGGTTTTCTCCTTCACCAAGACTGATGTCCTGCATCAAAAAATCATCCTAGTTGCTGTACAGAATTTCCTGCACGCAATAGTTTGCTGCCTTGCTGTCCAGGACCTCCTAGCTCATTGTCCAGAGCTTCCAACATGTGACAGCTTGCTGTCCCGCCGTCCAGAGTTTGTCTAGTTCGCTGTCCCGACTTCCGAAAACTGTTCGATCATCATCCAAACATCCAGAATTGCTGTACTGCTGCCTAAAGCATGTAGGAAGGGTTGTGTAGCCATTTCTCCGCATGAACAACTAAACGACTTCGCCAGAGCTTCGAATCTTCTTTCTTGTTGGTAAACTCTTTCCCTTCCTTGCACCTTTTAAATCCCCTTCAATTGTGGCATCATAAAGATTGTGTAAACTTTCTCCGCAAGCCAATTTATTAAGAGTGTGAGTGAGTGGACCCAACTAGTAACTAGTTTAAATGTTAATTTAGGAATTTTCTTTGAAAATCCCCCATGTTATGGTAAGCTTGATTGAATTGGTTAATGTTATGATCCTAAACGATTATTGTGTAATTTGGCCTAAGCTACATCATCCCTCTTATTGTATTTAATCTCCGTTTAATTTGCTAAAAGTTAGAATAATTATTGTTGCTCTAATCTAAGGCTTTTAATTTCAACATTGGATATTTACATACGCATCTAGTTCTACATGATAGACATACCTATATTTGCCTAAGTATATCTTCAAGTGGGCACAGCCGCATCCACTTGAACACTCCAAACTCTATTTACTCTCTTGAATAAATTATGCGTTGTCTTAAATGGGCCACATCCATTTGCGCAAGTCAACTTCTCGTCTAATGGGTCACATCCACTAAGGACTCCTTTTGCTTGAGCAAGTTGCACTTAGACATTTATTAGCTTTGTGCTTTGAGTATTTGGATCATCTTTTAATACTTAGATACTTTCTTATAAATTTTTTAATCATATTCAACCATTTGCATTTTTGGTTAATGAGATTAATCATTTAACCTTCATATTAACTTGCATGCATTTTCATCTAGTTTAAATAAGCACTTATAACCAGCTAAGTAGACTAAGTCCATAGACTTAGGATTGATTTATGGTTATGACAGGTTGACTATTATTATCAGTTCATTGGACTATGAAAATTATTCTAGCGAATATCACCGAATAGTTTAGAGGTACTAAGCATCATCACTTATGATTTAAAGGTATTGAACATAACCTACAGGAGCTTTGATGCATCGCATGACCATGAATATTAAATATTCATTAGTTTTAGCTTGGCTCGAAAAGCACGCCTAAGACACATGTGAGATCTTGTTTGTTTGGTTTTGATTGGTGGATTTGATTTTGATTGATGGGTTTGCTATCTTGTGAGTTGGTTCGATGTTAGGTTGAGTTTGGGCTTGCATCTATTGGAAAGCCTAATATTTGATTTAATATGTTTGCTCTCTTTATGTCAACCCAAATTGATCAAGATGTGGCTTACATCAATTGGAACTTCCATTAGTGAGACTTATAACCTTGTGGATTAAGAAGGCCTAGTAATGCGCCTTTATGACATTGCCCTATGAGTAAGTTGTTCCTTATAATAGGTCTTACAAGTTACAATACTTCCCTACATGCTAGATAATCTAATTTATTTAGTTTGATGAGCTTATTAGCTTTTTTGTTTGCCCTGCTAATTATGTCACAACAAACGTTCTTTCGTCGGACAAGTGGAGAATTTGTTTTTAGTTTATCATTCAAAACTTCTATGGGTGTATTAGGACATACAACTCCATCTTTTAGGGAGCCTTATAGATTGGGACTTATAGCCTTAGGTTTAAGTGGTTTCATCATAAGGCTTATTGATCTTAATTTAAAATGAGCTATAATGATAGTTCTGATGATCTTCCCATAAAAAAGATGACTCAAATTATGGAACGCAATACATTGCTGTATGGGTAAGACAACTTGATTAGTTGGGTTAAAATTGAGCTTACATCAATTTGTAGGTCTATTATGTCGTTTAAGTTCTTTAATTGTGCTTGGTCCTTGGAAGTAACTTAATTTGAACATTATGACTTAATATTCTATTTGCAAGTTTCTCAGAGGGTTAGGTCTATTAGTGTTGACTTTTTTCATGCTTGCATGTATGACTTATCACTTAGATATTAGAATCTGCCCAATAATTGGTCTTGTGACCTTGCCTTATAACCGAGGTTTTCTATATGGTGGGTCTTACAATTTTGTCCTGCAAGGCAACCTATTTAATTAAGTTGGTTTGACTTTTATTTTTTGACATACACATATTTTAATGTGTATATTAAGATGATGACTCAGCAAGACCCTTGTATTAATTGAGAGGTTACATGATCAAACTTGGGTCCTTGTATCTGCTTGGTCAATTGAGTTGATATGCAATGTGTTTGCATTATAACCATGCTTGTATTGCAATAATTTAGTTTTTCCGATGACAGGACATTATAGTCCTCTTACATTATCCTAAAAAATATCTAGAACCTTTGTGTTGAACTAAGATTATTTAGAACTTGAGAGTGTACTTGCACATATTTTAATGCATAAACATGTTCATCACTTTGTTGATGCCATTATCAATGTTTGTGCTTTACTTTTGGATACTAAGTATGCCCATAATATATGTCTACTCTTCAAATGCCTTTCAAATTATTTGGAGTTGTATAATATTTTTTTTGGCCAAATTAAAGTACTCGGAGTATTCCCCGAAGTCTATTTTACCTTGTGTTGTTTAGTAGAAGGTCAATATATTGCACTTGTAGTGCTTCAAATCGATATAACTTTCAAAAGGTATGTATTTTATTTATTATTATTATTTTTGACAAGTTTGGGGACAAAGTTTCTTCTCGTTTTTTGTTCAAGGATTCTTTATAAGAACCTACCTTCTTACTAGAATTGGTTACATCAATTCTTATCAAACAATCGAAGGAGCTATACATTTTGTAACTCAACTTTATGCCACCCTCACACAATCATTCTTGAGAGTGTTTTCTATCTCAATACATCTTGATTATCGCTGTTTATATAGTTTAAACATTTGAGAAAGTCTGAATATATTTAGAATCTTGATGGCTTTTAAATTTTAAGAAAAATATATTATTAGAGACATATTCATTAAATGTTTAAGGAATCTCAACACAAGCTATACATTTTGTAACTCAACTTTATGCCACCCTCACACAGTCATTCTTGAGAGTGTTTTCTATCTCAATACATCTTGATTATCGTTGTTTATATAATTTAAACATTTGAGAAAGTCTGAATATATTTAGAATCATGATGGCTTTTAAATTTTAAGAAAAATATATTATTAGAGACTTATTCATTAAATGTTTAAGGAATCTCAACACAAGCTTGGTGCATCTTTTTTGTGAAATTATAGTCGAGGGTATTTTTGAACTATCTATTATGAAAATATCATAAAATATTGAAAATGGTCATAAGGATGAGATAAAAAAGGATAACACCTCTCTGAATTTTCGAATGATCTTTCTTATCAATATAGTTGCAAGCTCATCCTGGTAGATGCTATAGTGGGGCATAACACGATTTATGCTGTAGAAGAGACTAGGAGGCTCACCCGCAACTACCATAGTGGGGTGAGGCATGATTTACGTCATGGAAGTTAAATTTATGGGTATTAAGTGAGTTTGCAAGCATACAACATATCTCATGATTTAAGATAGGCTATGAGGCTCACCCAACATAGGTCATGGTGGGATGAGTCATAATTTATATTTTGTAGGAAAGGCTATGTGGCTCACTTGGATAGATGCCATAGTGAGTGAGGCATGATTTATGTCGTGGAGATTTGAGAGAGAGAGGAGGTTATACCTATTGTCGATAGTAAAGTTAGTGTCATGCGTGGAAGAATATGTATTCCAGGATTATAGCATTAACATTGGGACAAATTCGAAAGCAATAATTTTTTGTTTTATGGTTTGAGTCATTGGTGGTTGAGTTAGAGAAAGCACGAGGGAGAGGATGGAGCTAGCATGTGTGGCGAGACAGATTTAAGGATGTAATTGAGTGGGAGAAAGCGACTCACTATGGCAAGTGCTTGAAGGAGAGAGACGTGCCTGAGAGTTGAGAGAATAACAATAAGGGAGGGTGATGGGATGATGAGGGAGATGCATAATAGGGAAAGAGATGATTAACAATAGAGGAGACACATAGTGGGCTGGGAGCATAATTGGATAATCAAGGATGCAGGAAGATGTAGGTTGCAAACGTGTGAAATTATGAGTGTGGGATGGGGTTTGCGAGAGAGGGAGCGTTGAGAGGTTTAGTGCTTTGGGCAGAATGAGATTGAAGGATCTCGAGTGACTGAAGTTTGTTTGATCTATTCTTCACAAGGTTCAGTATAGTGAGAGGAATATCTGCGTGGTGCGAGATTGCAAGAGAGTTAGTTAAGGGTCCGTGTGGTTGTTGCATTGTTCTCTTTATGCGATGCATTTTGGTAGACGATGCACAACTAATATATTGTTCTTTGACATCATGCATGATTTCTTTGTTCTACAAATGACATACACATGCATGAGGAGTAGACTGTGGTTCATAGTGGTTGTTAGGGTTAATTGTGCATTTTGATTGTAGGTTGAATGAAATCTTTGAGGTTTTGATCAGAGTAATCAAGGTATTTGAAAGACATAATTGGCCTCAATTTTGGGGGTAAATAATCTTGAATAAGGTTTTTTTTTCTTTCATAAAACATACTTTTAAAGCATTGTAAAGCTGTTTAATGCTAACCATTTCTTCGTGTTTTCAAAGCCAAAGTGCAATGTGATGTGCAAGCTTTATGTTTTGTTTCACTGTGCAAAGCTCAATGCGAAGCTATACTTTTGTTGCCTAAAGTGCTTATGACTTGTATATCATGTAGACATTACATTTTGTATATATAATAAACATTTAATTAACTAAACCTAAAACAAATGAAGGATTGGAGCTTGATCCAAGTCCAAATATAACCAATTCATGCTAATTTATTATATTTCATAATTTATATTAATTTTTTATATTTATTTTTTAAATCTCTCTTCACTTCTATCATCTCTTTCACCCGAGCCTATCTTTCTCTCTCACGTTATCAAAATCAGACTGTGATCCATCATGCATCCACTCACAAGTGTGTAAGCCATCCATCCTACTATATCACTCATGTGAAGTGATAGTTGGATCCCGTTTACGCCAAAGCCGCTCGCTTACTCGCACAATCCCTGTTTCAGGGAGCAGCAAGCCTCCTTATATTTAGTTCAAACCATCATACATTAGCTGCTAGTACGCACCTCCAGATGCAACTGCATTTCACATGCAACCTTGCCCACTTGTGCTTGCGATCACAATTGAAGCATGAAAGGAACTATTGCGTCATTGTGCAAACCACAGTGATGCACATGCTTTGCATAACAAGTGCAAATTTCATCTTAGAGAAACACTGTAGATCCACTTCTTGGCTTTTCTTCGAAAGCATGCTTCAAAGCTCTCGTTTGACAACCTTGCCATTTTTATGTCTGTTCATTTAGATTTCGGCTAGGCTCTTTTAAATATTTTATATGTAAAATTTATTCCATTTTCTTGGTTGAAGTGATTGAGGTTAAATTACCTGTAAAAGTAACAAATCAGATTTACTTCTTACATGTTCAGACTCTTCTTTTGTGAGTTTCCTCATCTTTAGAAATCATGTCAAATGCTGTTGCAGCATTATAACTAATAAATTTATGTGCTAATTCTTCTTTCAAGGTAAGAGGTCAAATAAGACTACTTGATGGTGGCAGCATTTGCTTTGGGTTATCTGATTATCCAGTTTCGGAATTTGAACTGGTTGCTGAAGAACTTTTAATAAGTGACTCCATAATAAAGGCATGTATCTTCCTTGAAAAATCATTTAATTTTGCAGCAGTTGAATCGCTTAGCCTGATTAGTACAGTTTTTGCCATTGCTATGAACCATTTATTGTTTGGAAAAAGTACCCGACTGCTTTAGTAACCAATGAGAATGCATACTGGAAAATGCTTTTGGTCCCTTGAGATGAGAGGTCTTAGAAAGATGGCTTGCCATCTCTCTCTCTCTTGCATGCTCCTTGGCTCCCCATCTCCCCTGCTCATTGGATTGTTTGTCTTAACAGGTTTATGGTGCCTTCAGAATGTATGTCAAAATGCTTCTCATGTGGGATTCTAAAATTCAGATTGATGATGGAGGTAATCATGATATTGGTGCGTCCATGCTTGAAGCTAGAAATCTTATTGTTCTAAGGGTATGAGTATTAAAGTTAATTTATTTGCTTTAATTTTTGTTGTATGAAATTCTACTGGTTCGTTTTTGCTATGAAAGTAATGTATGTTTCTACTACAGCAAAATTCCGTCATCTCTTCAAATGGAGACTTGGGGGTTTATGGTCAAGGACTTCTGAAGTTGTCTGGCTCGGGTGATGTTATTAAAGCTCAGAGGCTGTTCTTGTCACTATTTTATAATATTGAGGTGTGGACCTTTGTGTATAGTTTATATTTTTTATTTTTTATTTTTATGGATGTTATGTTACTGAGGTTGTATGACTGAATATATCAATTCATGGAGGATATCAATACGTTGAGGTGCATGCTTGTTCCTATGACTGTGTATGCATGTGAAAAGGTTTGTAGAGGGAACTTCTGTTTTTTCTTAGAGAAGTGCGTGCAGCAATATAGATGTAAACATATGTGCATGTGCTTATATATTTTATTAGTATATTAGATTTTGATATATTATCTTAGAAGGAAATTTGCACATATGGTGATAATTTGAGTTCTTCTTGTGGTTATCATTGTTTGATGTAAAGTTAGGGTTTTATGGTACTTTTACCTTTCACGCATTCATTTACTTAATGGTTTATTTGTAATGGGAATGACCATCTTTTTTATTCGATATTAAGATCTCATAATTCGGTTGGTTTACATCAACCTTAAGCCCATATCTTTTTGCTTTAGTCATGGATGTTCTCACTAGACATTTGCAAGAGAACGTACCTTGGTGTATGCTTTTTGCTGATGATATTCTTCTTGTTGATAAGACTAGAGAGGGAGTTGAGGGTAAACTTGAATTATGGAGGTCAATCTTAGAGTCTAAAGGTTTTCACCTGAGTAGATCTAAAACTGAATATATGGAGTGTAATTTTAGTAGTAATAGACCTGGTGAGGGGATTGTGATGTTGGGCGATCAAGTCATTAATAAGAGTACACGTTTTAGATATCTTGGATCTATTGTTCAGAGTGATGGATAGATGGGGATATTATCTGTAGAATTCAAGTTGGATGGTTGAAGTGGAGGAATGCATCAGGCTTGTGTGATAGAAAAGTCCCCCTCAAACTTAAGGGAAAATTCTATAAGATGGTTATGAGACCTGCAATGCTTTATGGTGCCGAATGTTGGCCATTAAAAGAGAAGCATAATACTAAGTTAAGTGTTGCAGAGATGAGGATGCTCAGGTGGATGAGTGGCTTTACCCTTAGAGATAGGATACAAAATGAGCATATACGTGAAAAGGTTGGAGTAGCTCCAGTGGAAGATAAGATTAGAGAGAGCCGCCTTAGATGGTTTGGTCACATAAAACGGCTTGGTTAAGAAAGTAGAGGTATTAGATGTGACTTATGTTAAGAAAGGTAGAGGTAGACCTAAAAAAGACTTGGTTAGAAAATATTAGAAATGATCTTTCTTTATCAGATTTAAACGAGAATTGGACTTTGAACAGGACAAGATGGAGAAAAAGGATTCATGTAGCCCACCCCACGTAGTGGGACAAAGGCTTGATATTGTTGTTGTTGTATTAAGATCTCATAATTGTCATGATTACTAAGTCTTATGTGATTCATATTGAAATTGGCAAGAAAAAAGCACAATGTTTTAAAGCGAAAGTGCTGTTGACATCATGGATTGCAGTTATGCATAAAATTAGTAAGAAAGTAATGCATGCTTGTGATTCCTATGAAAGAAATTGAGCTCAGGAAAATCTATGGGGCAAGCTTGTGATTAACTAAAAACTAATTAGTACAAGCCAATGATTTCTGTTTAAAAGCAAAAGCAGGCTCTTCAGTTGACCAATTAAATCAGTGAAAATGGTTCATTTGGTGCATCAAAATCATGAATAGCAAGTTTGCTATGTTCCAAATACATAGTAATGTCAGAGTGACTAAACTGATGCATTGTTATGATTACACGGCAGGCATGATCTTTCATTTCACTGTGCAGGTTGGGCCAGGGTCTTTGCTACAAGCTCCAGCAGATAATGAGATAGGAAGCAGTTCGTGAGTTATATGATTTGTTTATTAAATGCAAAATATAGACTGCTAAGTTTTAGTTGTTCATATATGCGTTCTTAACAGCCTCAATTAGCTTGAAATGTACCTTGCTCAGGGCTGCTCAAGCACATTGTGAGAGTCAAACGTGCCCAAAAGAGCTACTCATGCCTCCTGATGACTGCCACGTGAACAACTCCTTGTCTTTGACATTGCAAGTAAGTTGCTCTAATTTTGACCTGAATAATATTTGAACACCTTATCTTGAGTTCAGAAATCCTTGTTTCTTACTGTGTTACCAGATATAATTTAAATCACATAAGAGAATATTTGACTATGGAGATAAGATTAGAGAGTCGCCTTAGATAGTTTGGTCACATAAAATGGCTGCCTTCCGATGACCTGGTTAGGAAAGTAGATGTATTAGATTTGACTAATATTAAGAAAGGTAGAGGTAGACCTAAAAAGACTTGATTAGAAATATTAGAAATGACCTTTCATTATTAGATTTAGATGAGAATTTGACTCTTGACAGGACACAATGGAGAAAAAGTATTTATGTAGCCAACCCTACATAGTGGGATAAAGGCTTGTTGTTATTGTTGTAAGAGAATATTTGACTGGTAATGATATGCGAGAATATATTACTGAAAAAACTTCTATTGGTCATGTGGATCATCTTCTTAGCAACTATTGCTATTTTTTGCTGTCAGATTTTTGTTTACCTTAATGGAAAAATGATAAGGTCTGTATGTGTTAGTGTTGAGTGTATATATATAGGAAGCATTTAAATACTATGTTTTAAACATGCATATCTTCTAAATAAAATAATTGGAAATTTATGTATAGCTAAAGACTGTATATCACTTAAATTTTGGAGAGCCTCCTGCCATTAACACACACACGCATGCTCTCAATTTGTTCTCGTTTATTAAATTATTTTCATTTCATTGATTTTGTTAATTAATTTTAGTAAATAGACTTATCATCAATTATAACTGTAAATTTGCAGATATGTCGTGTTGAAGACCTTACTGTTCATGGCTTAGTGAGAGGGACTATAATTCACATCCACAGGGCTAGGACAGTTGTTATTCATGCTGATGGCGAGATAAGTGGAACAGGATTAGGTAATTCACTGTAGTCATTTAACTGATGAAAAATAATAGTGCATAATTCTCCCTTCTGCTTTTACTTTAGTCCAATTTATCAAGCGTGAAACCTATCTCAAGCTTTTATTTGTAATCAAACTCAAAAGGTCCCCCTCTGTTTTTATCCTTCCTCAGGTATCTCAGCCCTGGCCCGTCCCTTAGAGATTTAAGCTACACTCACTCTCTTTCCCAACCCTGACTTGCCCCTAACCCATTTCCCTCAATCCCTTCTAGGAATACAAATTTAAATTTAAATTGGTTTAGTCCTGCCGGTTTTATGTGTGGTCAGCTACCCTTTCTTTTGCAATCCCACCCCAGAAGTCAAACTGATTTGAGCTGTGTTTTAGGTTGCAAAGAGGGCATCGGTAAAGGGAAGTATTTGAAACATGGAGCGGGAGGAGGTGCTGGGCATGGAGGAAAAGGTGGCTCTGGGTATTGTAATGGAACACGAATTGAAGGTGGTCAAGCATATGGCGATGCTGACTTTCCATGTGAGCTGGGCAGTGGAAGTGGAGGATCCAATGGATTTAATGAAAATGGTGCAGCTGGTGGTGGAATGATAGGTTTGAAATTTTCATATTAGTCTTGGTGATATGGTGGATGCATTTATATTTAACGCTGAGTTCTTGTTGATTTCTTAGCATAATTGCTACGGTTTATCGGGCATGCTTTTATAATGAATATTCTTTGCAAACAAGTTTTCTTTGTAATACAAAATAAAAAAAATATTTCTGTTGTTTTCTGGCCGTTATTTACCCATCAAATTCCATTTTGCATTCCATTTTAGGATATATAATTGATATTTTCTATCTCAGCTGATGATTATTGTTTTGAATTTCATTGTTTTCTTTTTCGGGCTTATTTAATATGGTCCAGCAAAGTTCCTTTCTTTTATTGCAATTTTTTTTGGAGTAGATGGCAAGTGAGGGACTGATAGCACGCCTCTTTTATTATTACTCTTGAAGTTGTTATCCCCTCTGCAATTTTTCCTAGGTCTTATGAATATCATATGCTTCTGTTTCAGTTTTTGTTTTGTTATGAAGATGGTTGGGATAAGGCTAATGATGATGATGGTGATGTAGGACATAGGCTGAAGTCAGGGATTATAACATGTTAATAGTTGTTGTTACATCTTTGTAAGGTTAGATCATTCTATTTATGCTTAGCATTGCTATTATTTTTTATTCGATGTTAGAATTAATTTATTACAGTTAACTGATTAGTTCAGATTTGGTAGCTTATGTATTGCGTTATTTTCCACTAAGTTGTAGCTCATTTACTACGTTATTTTCCACTCAATGTTTCTTCATTATCTAAATGATACTTTTATCAAAGTTTTTCCTCACTCTTCATCAGCATTTGGTATTATTCCTGAATTTGCTTCCAAATGCCTTCTTTCTCTTCCTGCTGTTTGCACATTCAAAAATTTTCTTTATGATTGAACATGGGATTCTGCAGTTATGGGTTCCATGAAGTGGCCCTTGTCCAGATTAGATATTCATGGATTGTTGAAGGCGGATGGCCAAAGCTACGCAACTACTAACTATAATGGATCTGTGATGAGTGGGTTCGGTGGTGGATCTGGTGGAACCATTCTTCTGTTCCTTCAAACACTTGTACTTGAAAAAAGTTCTAGTATGTCAGTAGCTGGTGGAAATGGTGGCCCATCTGGTGGGGGTGGAGGTGGTGGGGGAAGGATTCACTTTGATTGGTCCAATATGGCTACTGGAGATGAATATGTACAGTTTGCTTTTGTTAATGGTACAATTACATCAAGGCAAGTCAATTCTGTTCTGACAATGACAACTGAAAACATTTTATTATGCATACTATACATGTATCGCTCCTGGTGATACTCATATAAGTGATTTAATTTTACTTTTTAGGATGCAGGAACTTCTATTCAGCCTGTAGTTTACTCCTTCTGAAGTTTATGGTTACAAACTCTTTTTGTCTCAAACCTATCTCTTTTGATTGAAAACTACATTAGATTCGTTATTCTTTACTATGCCAACTTTAAATTCTGTTGTCAAACTTGAACTCTTCCCTTAAATTCTTAATCTGGACACGCCTTTTCTACACTAGATATCTACTCTGATATGCACAAAGGAACTTATCAGAAGGATTAGAAAGTATATAGGCTTTAGGTTTATGCAACAATTTACGTTTTCTTTGCCTTCATGCTGGTTGGTAACTTATTATCTTTCTCAAAAGTAGGTCTTGGTAATAGTTACTCTGTTGCATTATTGAGGATGATTAATGCTTTGCAAGATTTACGAACCTGCGCGCATAATGTTCGGACATGTCTGAGAATGAATTTGATTATAATTTAAGTGAATTAGGGGGACCAGGTGAGGGTTGTTGGGGGTGATTTCTACTCTAGAAAGGATCTACTTGGGATCCAACAAAATTAGTGAGTAGTTCCATTAAAAAAAGAAAATATATCCAAATACCCATAGATTTTTTTTTTCTTTCCTTTAAGATGCCATATGAATCTTTATTTCAGGGTTATCCATAATCAGCATAAAATGCAGCAGCAGCAACAACAACAACATCAAACCTTGATCCCACTAGCATAAGCGCCGCAGTTAAATAAATAGAATGCTTAATGCTACTAATTTTATGCGGACATAATGATAAGTTATGTCTAACACATCAATTTATTCTGCCAGTTTAAAGCGGAACTGTGGAAACATGTATCTAGAATACCATCAAACAATGCTGATCTTGAAGTTAATTTCATAAATTTAAGTTCTTACTGGTTAAGAACTTAGTTGAAGTCATTGAATTTAGTTTGCCAATTGCTTAAGATTATTTGGTTATCATTAAACACAAATCGTATGTTTTGAACCAGCAATGCATTCCATGCACATCATTTTAGTTATGTATAGGTAGATTGCTTACCACTAATGCATTCTTTGTTCCACATTTTGACCATTTCATTATGTTCTTTCATATGATAGTTCTTTATATTGTTGAAAGTTAAGAGTGAGCTTTTCTCTTCAATATTTAGCTCTGTTAGATGCCATTTACTGACACCGCTACCGGTCTACCGTGTTTATAGTTTACACATTTTATATGAAGATACTTGAATGTCGTTTTGTGTGTTTCCTTTTGTTTAGATTAGAAATCTGTTACGATACCCCTTTTCTATTCTCTGCCTGTGAAATGTACAAGAACCATTATAACGCAGCCTGAAGAAAATTCGAACCCATTCTGATGTGAATTGATGAAGTCCAGATGCATCTTATATTTTACTCCTACTACCCTTTAAGTTCTCATTTATTGTTTTCACTAAATAACTTTCCATACATTCTTTCAGTTTTATGACTGTACTTCTAAGAAGTTTATGATTATGCAGATTATAATGAATGGAAATTTTATATTGCTATTTTTAGATGTTCAGATCTTAAACATTTTTTCGGTAGGGTTGTCATTTACGTGCACTATTTTGATTCCCCATTCTTACTGACGAACTCCAAGGTTTTCGTATATGCATCTTAGCTTCTCTTTGACAAACCTGGAGACAGTCACAAACTATGTTACTGTAATCATAGTTGCAAGTATACTCGCTAATGTGTTAGATTATCAACTGCTCACAGAATTAAATAAGACTAGATTTTTAGCAGAAGACTAGCTGGAAAGTTAGAAACCGTGAACAAATCATCTCATACCTTTTTGAATGTCAAACTGAACAAAATTTAACTAAATTGAAAAATATAACGCTAAACCATTTGTTTGTAGGTTGAATAAGGCTGGTAATGGTGAGTTTTCAGCATTAAATTGATAAGTCCACCCATATAAAAAACTTTGGAAAGGCATTTAAAACGAAAAGGCTAAATAACTCAATGAGACAAAATAGTTAGAACTATTGTTGTAGTGCAAGATGCTTAAAATCTTAATTATTAATTTTGTGCTGTATTTTGTCAAAAAATTAACAACTTCTTTTATGTTGTCTGTCCTTTTATCTTAAGGGCAAATCTGTTATTTATGATTTATGATTAGTTTGAATTTTCTTAGGAGTAGTTTTATTATTTTCAACTGGACTTGTTTATAAAAATAGGGTCCAGAGTCAATATTGATGTAATATAGAATCGTGTTCTTTTCATTCTTCTATGGGGATTAATTCTCTTCCAAGTTTTTTCTCATGATTCTTCCTTTCCATACCCAGCCTCCCTTCCTTTTAGGCATTCATTCTTTAAAACTTTTGAATCCTCTTCTCATTTTATCTTCTTGGTTCTTCTTTTATACCGGATTCGTCCTTGCTCTAACAATTCAAAATAAAAATGGAAAAACCACCACAATCTTTGTTCTTGCTACCTTGCTCTTTTTCAATTGGGATCAGAGCCTAACAATTCAACTTTCATCTTTGATTCTTCTCATTTTCTTTTCTTATTTTAATTCTTGTCATAATGGAGCTCTATTGTCAAAAATATCTTAATCGTTGCGGTTGTCTTCTCTATTGTCATTAATGGTTGTGAATCATCCTCTTTTTAAGTATTTGCTCTAAATCATAGTCTGGTTGGCTACTTTGCCAACTCTTATTTTGAAGTTTCTTGTTGGCCGACTTCATCTCCCCATCTAGATTACATCCTCTATGACCACTTCTCTATCGCATCCAGCATTTACTGCCTCAACTCTCTGTGTCTCTCTAGTCAAGTATGGCATCATTTGTAGCTTTATATTCTATAAGATCTTGGACATCATTGACAAAGTAGCTTTTAGTGAGGCAATACTTCAGCTAACTTGAAAACCACAATCCACACCCCCCCCCCCCCCCCCCCCCCCCAAAAAAAAAAAAAAAAAAAAAAAAAAACAGAGGGTAGCTTTTAGTGAGCCAATATTTCAGCTATATTATGTAAGCATGGTAGTATAGATGAAGATTCTTAAGCTTCCAAACATATCTATCCAGAGTTCTGAAAGTGTTATTGAGGATCTACGAAAGAGCATTCTATTGGTATTGCTGTTGTAGTGGTGTTCTTTAGATTCATCTCTTTCACCAAGGATAGATGTCCAATTCATAATATAATCATTGGAAAGGATTTTTGATTCATCTCTCTTTCTCATGACGGATGTTGATAGCTCTGGAATACCATCCATGAATTTTAATTCTTCCTCCAACAACTTTAATCTTTCTTGAATATAATTTTTTCAGCTTAGGAGAATTGATGAGTGTAAGATTCTTAAAATCTCAAGTATTAGTATTATACTTATTTCTATTGTTGTGTTTTGTTATTTATTTTGTCATTTGTCTTTTGTCTAAAGAATAAAATTTTCATTTATCATTTTGGACTAGGTTGGCTTGCTCATATTTTAATATTTTAATATTTAAGGTTAGTTTCATCATTTTCCATAAAACCCAATTTTTTTTTAAATGAGTCATGGGGTCTTGTAATTTAATGATAGTTGATGAACTAAAGAAAATATGTTTCTTGGCTTTCCGATTAGTGATCATGGGGGCGGACATGTGAGTTTTTAAATTTCCTAATTTATTGGAGAAGGGAGGGATGGGGGCCGGCTAAAGCAAGGCTTGATTGGACTTGATTGGTTGGCATTTAGGTGAGATAGGAGAGGAGGGGGAGAGAGGGGTTGGTTAATTAATTTCCCTAATGGATGTCCAATTAGCAAATTAATTAATTAAAGAGGGAGAGAGAGGGGCTGGACAAAGAGAGAGGGGGAAGGGATTCAATTTCAGAATTTTGAATTTCAAATAGGAGGGAATCAACTTCAAATTGCTGACTTTAATTTCAGCCAATGGGGAAAAGCTAATTGGGGAATTGAGGGCTTAATTGGGGGAGCGTTAATGGAGTTATTAATTAGGTGAGAGAGAGAGGGAGAGGGGGGCGGCCAAAGAGGGAGGGGAGAGAGGGTGTCCAGGTTCAATGAATATGGGAATTGAATTAAATCTGAATTAATTTCAGATTTGAATAGATTGGGGTGGTTTCCTAAGATGGGTTATGTTATTTATGAAAGAATTTGAAATTCAAAATTGTTTGAATTTGAATTCAAAATCATCCCAAATAAATAATGTTATTTTAGGAAAGTAATGAAGTTAGGATGTGGGGTGAGGGCAAGACTTGGTGGCCGGCGGTTTGGAGGTGGAGGAAGTGGTGTCCGATTGGGGTTGGGGTGGTGGTGGGGGGGTTCAGCCATAAGGTGGAGGATGGGAGATAGCCGGTGGTTAGGAGGAGTTGGGGTGGGTCTTGGCCGGCAGCTAGGAGGAGATTTGGCCAGCGATCAATGGAGAGGGAGACGGGGGTTTAGAGAAAGCAAGATAAACCATGAGCCCGGACGCTTCTTGCGGCTGATGGGTGTTACGTTGCCCACACCTAGGGATTTTAAACCACGAGTCCGGACGCTTTCTGCGGCTGGTGGGTATTGCGTTGCTCTCACATAGGGACTTCCACTCTCCTAAGAACTCCCATAGCTCTCAAGAACAGAGTGCAGAAAATTTTCTTCTTAATAATCCCTTGCCTATTACAAGAAAGGAGGAGGCGATAAATAGCCCAAAATACAGAATAAAAGACAAAAGTCCCCCTTGGGGTCACAAGCACCTACTCCCTCAAGTGAGGGTAAAAACGAAAAATGCATAAATAAATAAAAATACAAATAATAATTTAAAATAAAATGGTGCTATTATGACCGTCAATCTTCGTCTTCTCCTCTGATAAGCTTTCACGGTAGGATGTCCGCATCAATTTTTCTCCTCTTTTCCTAGTTTTTTCTCATACTTGATTTTTTTATGCTCAAACAAATAAAAATATTAATAAAAAGGAAAAATAAAAACCCTGATAGTCTTATTTATGCTATTCTATTCTTTATCAATCTATAGTTGATTCAGGACCCCATGAACATTTAGGTTATTGTCCCATATTGAGACAGTTAGTTCCGAAGTTAGTTGTTCACATCATGTAACTTCGATAAAATTTAGCTCATTAGGTTCTCTAGGTGCCTCCTTTCTTTCTTCTATAACATTGAACAAGCATGCTAAGTTGCATAAGTGGTTAAAATATTGATGTGAAACATGCAAGGAGTTCACAAAGGATTAATAAGAACAAATTGTTAAAGCTTTCCAATTAACAGATTATCGTAACAACAAATAAAGATTTTATGGATTCGTAGTCTTCCACTTGCTTAGGCAAAGAAATACATGTAGATTAACCAAAACATCTTAAGAAAATACAAAGGCAAGAGTAACATTCATAGCTTATAACAGAAATCCGCAATTTAATAATGAGAGGTTCACCTTGAGGGGTTTTCACTCAACTACTCTAGGGTTTAGCGGATGAAGATACTCCACGCTAGACTTGAAATCACCACAAGGAAGATGGAGCCGAAGGCACTCGTCGTAAAGCTTTAACGGAGAGAAGCTCTCAGGACGCTGAGCGATGCCATTATGACGGTAACAACACCAACGGCCTTGATCCAAGAGAAGGTGGTCGGCGGTGGAGGAGGAGGAGTGTATCGTCTGGTGATTTGCCACGGTGCGTACTCTAGTTGTTCTTCGACAATGTCCGCCATTGTGTAGAGAATGCGCTCGACGTATTCTTCCACGGTGAAGTCGAAACCGAATCCTGGATCAAAGAACGGTGATTGTAAAAGGTCTATTTGTCCATACTCGTCATAAACAAAGCCGCGGTCAACTTCCGGATCCGCCATTCATGAGCTTGGGTATCTCCTTGTGGTGCTCCTTCGTGAGGTTGGCAGTTGGGAGGAGGTAGAGGGCGGCGGGTGGAGGAGAATAGAGAGGGAAAGGGGCGGATGGGGTTAGGGTTAGGTGCGGAAAAGAGGCTATAAGAAAAATCTGAAATTAATTTCAGATTTCTCTTAAGGAAAAGGGGAGGGAATAATTTGAATTTCAAATTATTCCCAATGGGTATGGGGTCGGCGGCTTAGGGGAAGGAAAGAGGGGATTTAAGTGGAGTTAAGGATTTAAATTGGAGAGAGAGGGAGGGGTTTTGATGGGGCCGGCCATGTAGAGAGGGGAGAGGGAATTATTTTAAGTATGTGGGCCCCAAGGATAATAAATAGGGAATTTAATCAAATCTGAATTTATTCTCAGATTTAATTAAATAGGCGGTTTCCTAACTTAGGCTTAGATAATAGGAAGGAATTTGAATTCAATTGATTAATTGAATTCTCATTAGGAAACTTCCTAATTAACCCAAAATCTATTTTAGGAAAGCAATTAATGGGCATTTGAAATTTGAATTTCAAATGTGAGAGCCATGGGAGGGGGCCGACAGTGGGACGTTGGAAGAGGGACGGGTGGAGGGGGAGGCCGGTGCTTGTGCGAGTGGTGGCCGGCGGATGGGTCAGCCAGGGGGGGCCGACGGCTTTGGGGTTTGGCTTAGGGTTAAGAGGCGGAGGGGGAAGGGAGGCCGTCGGGTGTAAAGGGGATGGGAGGGTGGTTGGGAGAAGGGAAGAAGAAAAGGATTGAAGAACCGCGAACCTTGGAATCCTCCAAAGATTGACGAGTATTGCTCGCACCCTCGCATAGGGTTTCTCCTCTCAAGAACTCACTAAGAGATCAAGCCAAGAAATCTGAAATTTCATTTACAATTCATCATCCAATACAATAGAGGAGGCCACAATATATAGGCCTAAAGAAATAAAAAGACAATGACTCAAATGCCCCTGGGACTACAACTCAAGCATACTCAAAAGAAAGGGTACAACCGTAAATAACAACTAATACATAAAAGCATCAAATACAAACTAAGCATCAAAATAAAGACTGTGGATCGTAGCCATCGATCTACGCCTCCTGCGTTGATATACTCGTCGATAACGTCTATTGATATCCTCATCAAATATGGGACTAACATTGAAGCAGGGTGTAAATGAGTCGAGCCGAATTCGAGCCACCCTTGGCTTAAGCTTGATTAATTTATCTAGTTTGAACTTAATTCTTTTAGTTTGAGTGGGCTCACGACTAGCTCATTTATTATGAAAGAGGGAGATCATTCTTATTCAAGTAGTTATTATAATAATATGATAAAAAATAGGAAATTAAATGAGATAGAGATATAATATTTAAATATTTTATAATAAAAAATAACTTAAAATAAGATAGAGATATAATATTTAAATATTTTATACAAATTTATACTAAAATTATTGATTTGTTATATATTTTAAATAGATTTAATATTAATATTTTTTAAACGAATCAACTTACAAGCTGATGAGTTAAGTAGAAGCTGGCTTAAGTTTGGTTCATTAGTTCATTTAGCTTGGCTTACGAGCTATTTATCAAGTTGAGCTTGAGCAGACTCATGAGCAGGCTTGAATCAATTAAATACATATATCAAAGTGTTGTTAATTTCATATTTTGTATGGCATGAAGTAGCACAGAAATGCACAAGCCAGGTAAAAAATACTCCATAGCAAATGGTATGATTGTTTTTAGTCTATCATATGAAATATTAGGATGAATAATTGAGACATTTAATTTGGGGTTTTAGAAGGCTAGATTATGGTATTTAATCTAATATATTAGTATTTTTTATATTCTTTATAATTATCATGTCTATCATTTAAGAAACCTTAGTAATGAATGTATAATTCCCTGCCAAACTGAATCTTTTTTGGTACATACCTAAAGCTAGATTTTTTTGTCTAAAATTTCTATTTTAGTCTTGCTTGATAATTTTATTTAGTCGCATATTTTTCCAAAAATTGGCACATCATAATTTTGATTTATCTGAGAAAAAAATAGGAAGCATGCGATGGAAGCACTAAGTTGCATGCCGACCATGATTTCAGTCATTTTAAGAATAGCTTGTCTATTTGTGCATGGACCCCTTCCATGATTTAACAAATGAAACCTTAGTCATCATGTATGCAAATCTATTCAAAAAATCCATGAAAATAAATATTCCCTAGCAATTGCTCTTTTTCAAAGACTTCTCTTGTCTCAATACTTTTTTTGTTTACTGTTGTACCGAGGGACCACTTGAAGAATGTAAGTTAAGATTGGGTTTTAAATTTATGTGTAGATTTAAATGTATGCTTCATCACATTAATTTTTTTCATGTAAAATTTTAATATTATGTTGTTAATTGACAGTTTATTAGCTTTGGAAAAGATGTTATTTACAAAAGGTTCATACAAATACAAACACTGGTGATATGTTCCATTAGAACCAATTTTCACATGCTTTAACAAGCTATTATTCTTGCAGTGGAGGGGCAGGTAATAGTGGTGGTTATCTGGGCGAGGATGGAACAATTACTGGAAAGAAGTGTCCCCAAGGCCTTTATGGCACTTTCTGCATTGTACGTTTGATTATATCATTTATTATGGGGTTTTCATACATATGTTTTTTTTCTTTTTTCATACTGGATTACACTAAACTTCAAATCAAAGTATCATATCAGTTTTTGTAATTTCTCTTGTGTGCACTGTTGCTTGTTAAAAATGATGTCATGCCATTGTATTCAAACTCTATATGAATTGAAGAGCCTTTTTTATTGTAAACAATGGGATGTGCTTATTGGTGGGCACACCTCAAACGTATTATCCCATTGTAGTCTATTGTAGTCTATTTCATGAAGTTTGAGGAGTGTGCTTGGGTATGGGTTCATCCATAACAACTACTTAGGGGTGTACCCATTGGCTGCTTTGGTTGCATCTTTAAAATTTTTTTTCTATAAATGTGATGCCTCATATCCATGACTAATGTCAAATCATTGTTGTTAAAGGTGAGTAGGGCTTCCCGAGACTTTCAAGCAATGCATTGTAAAGGCCATTATGCCTTGCATGCCTCTCAAGTCTATGTCATTACTAAGTCTTCCCTTTATGAGTGGCTTACCATGATTTGTGGGATGGGTGATAATGCATCCATTGTTGAAGATAGTGTGTTTTATGCTAATGTTGACCCACACACTAAAAAGCACCAAAAGAGCCGAATTTGACGACTTAAGCGATGTTCGGTGGGTGCCATGCGTCACTTAAATGTTTAAACAACCTCCGATCGCCAAACGGTCTGCACCGTTGTGATTGCAGCATCGAATTTACCTTAAGAGGGAGCCCTCCTAGTCAAATCGGGTGAAAACAGTCAAAATCGACGACTGAGACTCAAAACAATGCGCGACGTTGCCTAAACGCGTCCGATTGTAAAAACGGACTTCGCAGTTGTGTTCCGACCGTCTAAGTTTGCCCAAAGAAATTCGCGTGGGAAAATCAGCGTGGATCCCGAGATGATGGCGTGCACAAATAAATGTTCTTATTTTTCTATTATTTTAAAATAAATAATAATAGTAATAATAATAATAATTAACATAAAAAGGAATCAAAATAAAAAAAACCAATTAAAAAAACCTCGTACGTTCTGTGCTGGCTCCGTTCACTTCCTTGGATTTTTGTTGAAATCCCGCTGAAATCACTATGCATTCGACGCCGTTTGCGTCTTCTCACACAATCCCTGCTCAAATCTCGTTCGAGACAGTTCCCCTCTCATTATTAAAATGAGAAGGAACGAGGGTCTGCCTTCGTTTTGTTTCCTCTGCTTTGATCATGAGCCCGTCCGACCTCCATCCTCTATCTGATCGAACTCCAAAACCCGATCGGACTCCAGACCGACCCCCTCCGTTTATGAGCAAATCACAAACCGAAGCCTCCTGTGTTGATCGATCTAGACCTCCAACTCAGTCGCACCCTACAGCCCCTCACGTTCGAAGCCTTCCACCTCCGTTTGTAGCCGAACCGGGCCCTCCCATCATTCCTCAATTACCCGCACTATGCCCGAACTGCACACCTCCCTGCTCTTGATCTGCTTCCAGCAGCCAAACCACAACCCAGCCGTATCGTGCTCTGCCCTCCACCTATAGGCGCAAATCCCGATTGAACCTACAGCCACAAATTTTGATCCATGCACAATCCTCCCTACTGATCTGCTCGATCCACCATACAAACCTCCCATTCCGCCCGTAACACCCCTCTAGATATAACAACCTTCTCGCTCGCAAACATCTGCTTCTCCCAACTGAACTCCCTTTCCTCTTCTCTAGGAGCCGAACCACCCATCTGCTGCTCCACGAATTTGCCTTCCTTTCTATCCAATCTCCTCTTCCTTTCCACTTCAGCTCCTAGCCCAACTCCACTTTACCTGCACACACCCGGCTCTCCAACTCCATAAGTCCTCCATAACAGCAGTGACCTTGCTTATATCTTCCCCACTGTTTCCAACAGCCAAGTTGCCAATAGCTCTCCAATTCACAAATCCAACCCACTACCAAACCCAAACCTACAACAACCCATTATGCTCCTTCAGCTCAAATCATCCCACCAAAACAGCAACCCATTCTCCTTCCTGATTATTACTATTATTAATATTATTATTAGTAATATATTATTATCATTATTATTGATATAATTAAGTAAAAAAAAGAGAAAGAAAGAAATTAAAAAAAAAGAAAAAAAAGAAAGAAGAGAAAGAAATAAATAGAAAAGAAAAGAGAAAAAAAATATTTGCACATTTATTCGTCATCGTCGTTGCCTTGACACCAACATCATTGACCCCCTTGCTCACCAAGGTATAATGGCTCTTAAACTCAAAATCCTATTTTCGGTGCTTATAGGTTCGTGAGCAACCACTTATGCACACTTTTCTTAATGCGGTGGGAGAAAATTCGTTGCAGTGCTTGCAGTGAGATGGGTGAGCCTTGTGTACACTTTTCTTACCGTGGTGGGGTAAAACTGAAGTACCCATGTATGTGCTTCTATGCATGCGGAAAAAATTGCGCATTTTCACACATGTACCCCTAAATACCCATGCACGTCTTTCTTGGCGTGGTGGCATTGAAGACTACGACCGTGGTGTTGCTTGACACCGACCATGCACGTCTTTCTTGACATCGTGGGCATGCTAAGACTGCAAAAAATTCTCCTAAACGGGGGAGATTCTGGGAGGCTGCCGAATTTTTTAATAAAAATGGGACCTTACTTGAGCTAATTCACAAGGAACAAAACTTAAATTAATGAACAAGGAACCAGACTTTAAATTAACAAATGCACAATTGTAACGAGAATGAATGTGGTGGCTTGCCAATCAACTAATGTTCATAGAGAAGTCAACAATGAATTGGACGCATCGGGCAACCCACATTAACATATGAATGAACACAGTAAATCCGCCTGCAAACAATAACTCTCTATAAAGTCAACTTGGAAGCAGACACATCAAACAATGGGGGTCAACATACGACTAACCTGATGGATTCCCGGCAAACATGAATAAGGAAATTATAATGAGCAAGGCCCGCTGTCTACAAACAAAGACAACGAATTTATAATGTATACAAACACGAGCAAGCAACGATAACAATGGATGGGCTATGAATGTAGTAGTCTTCTTATGTTCAACATCAGCCATCTTGCAAATGAATACACTAGTTCATCTGCAAGCAACGATAGTGGATAAACTATGAATGTAACGGGTTCCCTGCAAATACAGTTAAGAGAACTGCAATGCATGTGACACACTACCTATAAGCAGAGGACAACATACTTGTAATACACACGGGCTCCTACGAGTTGTTGTAGAAGACTCGTCATCTACAAGCAAATATTAAAAAAACTGTATTAGATGTGAACACCTACGGGTAGCACTAGAAGATTTGCATTCAACGCAGCTTGTTCATAGGTAACAATAGAAGACTCGAGATGCGTAAAGCAATCCCTCCTACAAGTAGTGTCAGAAAGTATACACTGAATATAGTTCACCTTCATGTAATAGCGGGCGACTTTTGAACTTTCGCTAACAGCGCACTACCCACGAACAAATTCAGCAAAGCTCGCATAGCATGACAACTTACCGTCAAGAAGCAAAAAGCGGCCCGTAGCCCAACTCTACGATTCTCTTGTAAGCAGAAGCATGAAATTTGTAGTAAAAACTGTGGGCCACTGATAAACTGAGGCAATAAATTTAAGGCGTCAGGCTATCACACTAGGCCCCTTAATGAAACTCTTGCATCTTCTAAATGACTATCACTTGCATAATTAAACATATTTGAATATTGTAAAAATACCGCTATGCATTAAAATGCGCACTAATGTATTCAAAATACAAAACACATCATGCAAGCATATTATCCAACATATAAAATGCATCGTGTAGCAGCAGTGCGCTATGCATGATTTACAAATACATCATGCACTACATGAGAGCACCGAATTATCATGCAAATATATTATGCATACAAATAGGCAATACAATAATGCATTATGCATGCATGTTAGGAAAATATATCAGACGTTATGTTAATGCATTAAATCCCTATGCAACATAGTGATACATCATGTGAGCACATTAAACGATGCGTAAATGCACATGTCAGCATACATGTATACATGCAAACATATGAATACACATACGAGTATGGTAACATGCAAATGAACGCATGAATGTGTATGTGAGCACGCAAACGTGTTTACATCTACTACATTGCATACATGCAAAAGCATATACCCACATGTACCCCGACGAGTATAATGTATGCACACATGTGACATCTGAGGATGTTGCACGGGTCAAGAGATGAACTTAAGTTCAAGCCTGATCTTTTGTTGACAAATAGGCAGAGTCGACACTGTCTGAATCATCGAACAAATACACGGTCGTAGCGCTGATCGAAGTATTTGGTTTTATACGTTCATATTAGGCTTTCAAGGTCTCTTACAAGGAAAATTCACACATCAAAATGAATATCCTGGGTTATGATATTCACACAATAATTTTGTTAATTAGGAGCTCGACCCGATCCTCTTTTTGCTAGCAAACAAAGTCGACAAGGTCCAATTAATGAAATGATTATATCCATAAATTCTCTGATGATGGTCGTGTTGAATGTTTATCTCAACCGGAGGGGACCCTACACTTTCCAATGCATCTAATCTTCAACAAATTACAAATCTTTTAAAGTGACTACAACGTCACCCTAATGATGACTGTGTTGATAGAAAATCTCAACCGGAGGTGACCCCAAACATTGAAAATACCTCAAAATTCTCATAAAATACATTCAATTGACTTTAATGTATTCATGAACGATATTAATGTTAAATTAAAATAAAATGCCAAAATACTTAAAGCAAAATATCCATCCATCATTCATAATAATTTGTTGAGGTGGACAAGTTAAAAGATCATTTCGGCTCACAAAGAGCGAATGTCAAGTTGAGAACATTACTAAGATTCATTTTCAAATTCTCTTACCAGTAAGGACGTGGCACGTGTCCTCTAATCGGTGGTCTTGCTGTCAAATGGAACCACAGGTAAACGGTTATGACCAGGACCCTCTGACCGGGTGATTTTGTCGCCAAATGACACCATTAAATTACGGTTATGGTCAGAGCCCGTATGTTTCCTACGACGCTAAATCCTTGAGTAATGAATCAATAAAATATGACCGATAGGGTACAAAGCCCTTTGTCAGCTAAGGTTGACTCAAATCTATCCCCTTAGGCAAATATTCACCCTATGTCTATAAGGTACCCTTGGATGAAGCAACTCATAGCTGCCGACAAGTAGATTAGGGACTATGATGGCCTGAGACGATGGAACAATGGGATTTTGATCGGGTTTATAATCATTCCCCCCACCATCTGCTTTATGTGCAAGGTGGTGAATTTCTAATTTTTAAATGCCTAAACATGCTGCTACTATACACCGGATACTATGTATCTCTTTGATGACTAGCCTTAATCGAAAGTTCCCTCTCGCTATTGGGAGGGGTAATTAACTATAGGGGCTTGCGCCTAAAGGAAACCTGAACTCAGATCATAAGGTCCTCACAAAATGAGGGCAAAATCTCTGGGTAATGTCTTATCTTAAACCAAATCTTTCTTTTGAAAATTTGCCTTGGAACCTACTCGTCAAAACTCTCTGTGACGACCCGAAAAAAAAAAGAAAGGGGTCGTGGAGAGGCCGGGGCACGAATTTTCGGAGCCCACAACTAATAAATTGATGGGATGTTTTAAAAAGAGCATGAAAGGTTGGAGAAATAAGGATGCATTGTTTAGAATAAGTTAGTTGAAATTTACATGTAAAAACTTCAAGTTCTAGATTTGTAAGTGTTGAGGATGAAGATGATAAGTTTTTTTAGTCAAGCGAACCAATAGAGGGCTACAAATTTAGTGATAGAGGATAGAGCATCTGTAATAACGAAGATGTAATAAATTGCAGTATGATGATTTCATTATCCCGAGGTTATAATTCCTCAAATTTTATGTATTTATGATAAACCATTTAGCTAGATTTCCAACTTGGAATGTAATAAACTTTTCCAACATAATTTTTGTGTTGATCATTACTTTAAACTCTTCAAAACAGTCCACTATTCTTTTTTTGATCAAATTAATTTTTAAGTAATTTTAACATTTTACTAGCACCTCACTTTATTCAGGCGAGCGTCTATTGAGCGCCTGACATTAGTTCTAACATCAAGTCAAATTGACAACAAGGTTCTTGTTTGTTTTGCATTTTGGTTCCTTTCTATTTTTATTTTATAATTTTCCGCACTATGACCTGTTTTGGGTAATCATTTTATTTTCTCAGCTAACTTCAGCTAATGTCATGTCCTATGCATTTTCTGAGTTTGCATAGTTGTGAAAAACGTCAGGAATCATGTCATTGGCCATATAACCTGCATGCATGCATGGTTATCAACTTACTACACGAGCCTTGCATGCAGGACTGTACACAAACACTGATAAATAGGGCATTATTTATAAAATTAATATGAAGATTTTCTCTCCACAGAGCACAAATTCAAGGAAGGTGTTCTGTAAAGAGATAGAGAAGCTAACTGATAAGTAAAGTTATAGACCATGAGTGATGGGGAGAAAAAGATACGGTTTAGAGGGGGTTACTAGGCTTGGCTTTGTCTCATTTATTTCGGATTTGCATGGCCATAGAAAGGGTGGCAAGAAGTTTGTGGATTTTCTCAAGTAAAATGTAGATGGACATATGGTGTGCCTAGCTTGGTTTTATATTTTGTCTGGTTGTTCAAATTCAACAGTTATATAGGCCCTGGAGTTTTCTGTATTTTAGCAAGTTTCAATCGGATTATTTATGAATTTAATTGCATGATTATGAATTTAAGTGCATGCTGCTATTTCATATATAGAAAAAATAATGGTTTGTAGAGCTTGATACGTTCTGTGTAGGATTGAAGTTTTGGTTCTGGAACTTGCAGTTCCTTTTAATCACTGCAGGGTGTTATTTGGCTGCTATAAAACCAAAGGAGATGGGTTTTCTTCACATGGTTTTTCTGGAAATTAGATGTTTAGAGCACAACATCAACATCAAGCATTTATCCCACTACGTGGGGTAGCGTACATGAATCATTTTTCTCCATTAAGTCCCTTATTAAGAGTCAAATTCTCATTTAAATCTAATAAACAAAGTTCATTTCTAATACTTTTTTACCAAGTCTTTTTATGTCTATGTTAGACCAGTCCAAGAAGGACCGACCCCTATTTACAGGAGGTGGACTTGTTCCTCCTCAAACTCCCGCCCCCTTTGGGGTGGGGTCCAAAAGCCATTTGAAGAAGGAAATTAAGCCTTTAGGAGGGGAAATTCAAAGGAGGGGTTGTTTTGGGATTTACATCAGTATTGTTTGCTTTAAGTAGGTTGTTTCCCTAGGGTTAGGGTTATGTGTTACTTGCTGAAATTAGATTATTCTTAGGGTGTTTGGGTTCTAGCCGGCGGCTAGAGATTTGGGAGAGTTGGATGTTCCCCTCCAATTGAAGATCCATTGTAACTTGCTTATTTTCGTCCTTATATCATCAATTAAAATGGTTTTTTCTCTGGTTATTCCGCTTAATTCTTCTTGGGGATTATGTACGGGGCTGTTGAAATTTAATTTAGCCAAGGAACAGTGGATACCTACGAGCACTTCCTATCAATTTGGTATCATAGTGTCTTGGGCGAAAAAATAGGACTTTCTTGCTGATTTCTGCTGCGTTTTTCCCCTCTGTGTTGCTAATTTTTGCTGTTTGAAGATCGGATCCATTGTTTGTTGGTTGTTTTTGCTGTTTGGAGCCTAGATCCGGGTACCCATGACAGGAAGAAAGGTAGAAGTGTTGGATGGGGAGATCGGACAATTGAAATCTAAAATTTCGGATCTCTAAACTCAATTTTTAGATTTAAAAAATCAAATTTCAGCCATTCATTAGAAGATTGATGGGAAATTTTTCATCTCGGAGGAGATGTTGAAGAAGTTGCTCGAGGGCCAACCCAAATGGCGTTGTCGGAGGCGAGGGAAGTCGGTGACCACCAAGGAAGTTGGAAAAATCCTAATCTGATAAGGCGAATGTAAGATCAGGAGGTGGAGATTTTGGAGGGAGAAGAGAGAATGCCTCCCCTAGAGTCTATTCCTAGGGAGGAGTCGGGTAGAGAGTATGGGGAGAGGCGTGAGGGGGTCGGGCATGAATGAAAGGGTGCTGAATTTGAGAGGAGAGGGGCGAAATTTGAGAGGAGAGGGCTAAATTTGAAAGGAGAATGATTGATTATGATCCAATGGGTGCTGAATTTGAAAGGAGAAGGTGGTAATTCGACGAAATGTTTGGGTATGAGCATAGAAGGGATGATTTCGACACTTGGGGGGAATCATCCCCTTGGAGAATGGGAAATTATCAAACGGATGAGATCCAAGGGTGAGAAAGCTAAAGATGTTTATTTTTGAGGGAGAGGATGCATATGTGTGGATATATAGGGTAGAAAGGTACATTTCCGTGAATAGGTTGGTGGAGGAGAGACTGACAATGATCGGGATATGCTTAAAGGGGAAAGCATTGGCATCGTAGTGGAGGGTGTGGACAAATTAAATGTATGAATTATGCCACTCGATTTGATTTAATATTTCTTTAGATAAATCTATATAAGTAGTGTTAATTATCCCGAAAAATAAACTAACGCTCGTATTATCGATTTGAGGAAAGAAAACAATTATTTTCGTATCCAAACTCGGCGTAGGAAATATACAATTATTCCGAAGAATAAAAGTCACATTCATCTATCATTTTAAATATGAAATTGACTCAGGATGAGTAGTAGTTGATATCCAGAGATTTTTTTCCTCTCTTAGCAAAATAAGAGACGGTTTATTTTATACTGGGATCTTGGATTCCAGTAGAGGCAAGCCTCTACAGTTAATTATATCTCCGAAGAGAAATTTTCGATTAAAGTGGAGATTAGACTCTAAACTTATAATATAATTGTATATAAGTCAGTTGACTTAGATGTTTTGAAATACCAATCATCTCTTTCAAGATACTATTAAACTTTATAGAAAATATATTTATATTTAATATATGTATACATCTCTTATTTATTAGGATAGGAGGTGTGTAAATACAATTGGAGTTATGCCTGTTTGGAATGAGCAGCCAGCTAACAACCTAATACACAAGCAATCGTCCTGGGTATAATACACGATAAAGCTAGCTCTATCCTAAAAGGTCAAAAAAGTAAATCAAACTCCAAATTAGTAACTCAAGATGAATCTTCACTTTAAGTTCAAGTGACACTATCGAGAAGATTCACTAAGAACTCTAAAATTTATCTTATTTAATTAACCTAACCAAATTTTTTAACCTTTGATAGCATAATGGCTCTATATCTACAAGAATAGTGCAACATCCTCCGGGCACAAGAGGACCCCACTATCTTATCGTAGGCTTGTGTGCTGGGCTAGCGTACATTACAAAAAATAAAATGCATGTCAGGATAAAGGTGTTCGTGTATACAGTACCTAGTACTATATCATCCTAGAACTAGTATATGTGTTCCTACAAAGTCCGGAACACATACACCAAGGAAAACCTAAAAAAATTCTATCCACTAATATAATTTATCACCCATATGATGCAATACATGAATGTAACGTAAATAAAGAAAGAGGACTATACATAAATAAAAATTAGTTTTATTGCTTTATTTATTTAAATATTTACAATAGACTCTGACTCTATAGGAAAGAAAGGGGGATAGGCTCCACCACAACAAATCTTGGTTTTAAGCCTACCATATATGTAGAATCAGATATACTTCCTTTATGTCTTTGAGCTCCAAGTATTCTGTGGAATTCCAAAAGAGATTATCCCCCAAAGGCAAGGATATCATCTTTTGGAGCCCCACTTTTTTTTTTTAAAAATATTTTGGAGCCCCACTTGTATATATAAGTAGGCATTATAATTATTTTACAACTCTGGACACTGTACAACTCGATTTATATATAAATATACTCTTTACAGACTTTGATAGAATATACATTTCATTTTCTAGGTACATTCTACTTACTATCGCAAGAAAATAAAGATCTGTAAAAAAAAGAATATTAGCATATATACTATAAAGTGCAGCAGTTGTATAATATCATAATGCTTCTAATGCAATTCTTAAAAAGCCTAAGTGAACCAAGAGAAAATAAAATGTATGACATTCCAGAGTGCATAAATATAAATAAACAGACAAAGGGTGCTCTCCAAGTAAAGCACCCGACAATCAATTCACACCACCGGCCTAACCTAGACTAGAGTTGGTTGTCTTAGCAAATCATCTAAGTGTGTGTGAGAGGCTGTGTGGCTTTAGTATGTCCTATAAGAATTTAATGTTTTAGTTACATGAATTTTAATGTTTGTTTATTAAAGGTCAAATGGGAAATTTAGTTGAAGTTTATCTTGTGTATGTTTGAATTTTATTATTTAGATTTTAAGGGTTGAAATTGATTTTTAATTATAAAGAACTTATAGATTAAAAACCCTAAAGTGCAAGAGTTAGTAATTCATAAGTCCTAGAAGGCTTTGCAATGACATGCGATCATCCCCATATAGGATAGATGATCACATGAAGCCTTAAGAAATTTATTTATTAATGTATTAAGAGATAGAAAAAGGGATCCTTCAATCAAATATATGTGCTCTCCAAGTGGAGTCAAGCATAATGTATAGGATCAGTAATTTATTAGTGTTTGATTAAGGGTTGTAAAAAAATTTATGTACTCATGCTTTCCATGGGTGGAGGCTAGCATAGTGCATAGACCCTTAATTTGTTATTTAAGATTTATTAAATCCTTTAATCAAATATGTAAGTGCCCTCCAAATGGAATTAAGCACTGTATAAAGGGATAGGGTGATTTAAGTGTGTTAAGGCTGTGAAATGTAATGTTAAAACACCCTCCAAATGGAATCAAGTGTTAAGCATAAAAGCCCAATATTAATTAATGTTAATTATCAAATTTATTTGATTAAAAATAAATTTTTAGTCAAATAAATTATCAAATTATTTTTTTATGTTTAATATTTTTTGTTGAATTTTTCTGATTTTTACTGAATTATTTGGAATTTTTAATTAATTATTGAATTTTTAATTAATTTAATTAATTATTAATAGATTATTAATAAATTATAATTAAAATTTATTTTAAAATTTTATTTAAATTCAAATTAGTAATCTTTGAATTTTATTTAATTTTATTTAAATTTTTTATGATTGCTAATTTTATTTATTATATTTAATTAATTATATAAAGAAAATTGATTATTTAATTAAATAAAATTAAATTTTAATTTAAATTTGAATTATAAATCTCTGATTTATTCTATTTTTATTTAAATTTGTTTTATATTTTTGAATTTTATTTTTATTTTTATGAATTTTTTAAATTAATATTTAATTAAGGGTAATTAATTATTAATTAATTCTAAATTGGAAATTAATTTGGATTTTAATTTTTAATGATTTTAGGTGTTGATTGAAATTGATTGAAGGAGGTTTGGTATTTTTAAAAATTTTATTTGATTTCCTAGAATTTATTGAAGTTAACCCTTAATGAAGGGTTGATTTATGATTAATTGTTGTTATAAGATCAATTAATGTCAAATCAAAGTAGATTTAATCATAGGGTTTAATGTCACTAAGTTTACTATGTTTAATGTTTCATCCAAATAGGATGTATATGTGAATTCCTATGAATTGCTTAAGTTTGCTAGATTAATTGTTATCCTTAGATGTCACTAATGTTGCATAGGCTTAGAAATCGATGTCACTAACCCTTTGTATATAAGTAAACAATCATACCACATCAAACATGCGTGCTAAATCTACAAGGATTGAAGGTTATATATTTCTAAATGTACAAGTCAAATTATGACCTATACAGTTGGAAATTTAATACCATATAAATCATACATCAAATTGGCTTAAGGAAACCCTAATTTATCAAAGATATATCATGGTTTAAACTAGCCAAGTTTGAATATAAACGGTTAAGTACATGATGAGTAATTGAAGGAAGTTTGGGAACAATCATGATGCAATCACTCATTAAATAACTCAACCCCCACTATTGATTTCATTTTTAAATGATTAAGCTCTATTTACTAATTTCATAGAGTGGTTGAATGTTTGAAATGGGTTTAAAATATATTTATAATGAATTTTCAAATTTAAATATGAAATCATGATATATATAATTTTGTAAATTCAACTATTATTAAAATGAAGCTCAAATAAATCCAAAAAAATTACTGGATGCGCTTAATACTCTCTAATTTATGCCATTTAAATTTGAGTTTAATTGGATTATTATTAAGAGAATAATAAAGAAAAATTAAAAATCAATCTAATTGATATTATTCTATGAATATTGATCACCATATTCCAATTTTATTTTAAAAAAATAGAGGATAAATTTTGGACAAAAGTTGGGGTTATATGCAAAATTTGGTTAAAAAATGAAATTTCTATGAATTTTTAAAGTTAAATATATTTTTTTTGAATTTAAAATAAGCATTTTAAATTAAATCGGTCGTCGGCGGCGGCAGCAGGCCACGTGTCGGCGTCTAATTGGCCGCTTCAAACCGCGGCAGCACAATCATCGCAAATGATTGGAAGGCGGCGGCGCGTACACGATTTCCAATTAACCCAGTCAGCACACCTTCGATACCTTTGGATCCTCCATTATCTCAAACAAATGACGAAGATCGCGTCGGATGAGAATCAGAAACGTCTGAAGCGTCACACGTTCGAACAGAAGGCAGTGTAATGAAATCTGAGCCATTGATCGAACGGCTCAAATTTTGTACATCTTATATATATATATATATATATATATATATATATATATATATATATATATATATATATATATATATATATAGAAGAACCCTAAGATGAAGAATGACTCAAACTCAAAATCGGTTGAACCAAACTTCATGAAACTTTGAATAGAGCTTAAGCATTATTGAATGAGTGGAGGTGGTTTTACGGTTTGAAATGCGCTATTCACAAATCTATTTAAATCTAAAGATTTCTATCCAGGGTTTCAGTTTTACCTTGATTTACTAAATCTCAGAAGGTGTATGAGGGCTTGATTTGTTTGTTGAGAGGTGTAGAACAGTTCTCCAGAACATGACGAGAACTGAAATGGTATGGATCGCGAGTTCTAGGCCTTGGATGGACTAAGTGTTTGGTGTGGCTGGGATCTCGTCACCGGCAATGTGCAATTGTCGGAGTTTGAATTGGAAAGGGTGTATGGAAGTGTGGAGAGCTCGAACGAAATCAAAGTTGGCCTGGAGGTGGTGAGAGAGAGAGGGTAATTGCTTGAATGAGCCTTTTGGCCAATTCAATTAAAAGAGGGTTTTCTTTGATTATTCCTCTTAATTCTTTTTGAGGATTGTGCTTGGGGCTGCTGAAATTAAATTTTAGCCAAGGAACAGTGGATTTCCACGAGAACTTCTTATCAATCTACCTCTACTTTCCTTAATATAGACCGGACATAATATATCTACTCTCATAACCGTAAAGCTTTGCAGGTCTCACCACCATCTTATAAAATTCTCCCTTAAGTTCGAGGGCTAATTTTCTATCACACCACATGCCCGATGCATTCCTCCACTTAACCATCCAACTTGAATTCTACTAATAATATCCCTATCTATTTCACCATCGCCTTAAACAATAGGTCCGAGATATCTAAAACGTGCGCTCTTTTTAATGGCTTAATTACCCAAAATCACAATCCCACAACTAGATCTATTAATACTAAAATTACACTTTTACTACTAAAATTGTACTCCATGTATTCAGTTTTTAGATCTACTTAAATGAATACCTTTAGACTTTAAAATTGACGACCATAATTCAAGTTTTCCTTTTACACCCTCTCTAGTCTTATCAACAAGAAGAATATCATTAGCAAAAAGCATATACTAAGATACTGTAATAGCTCAAATTCTTAACTATCGAGATATTATCCGTTTTGGCCTAAGGTTTTGTCCTGTTGGTGTAACTTTTCAGAAGGTCACCTATTCCAAGATTTCTCCGGGATGAAGTGGAGTTTCTTAATGAAATTTCAACCATTATACCAAAAGGTGCCTCGATATTTAAAAGTTTAGCTTTTTTTACTTAAGGAATTTAACAATCTCCTCCGATTAAGTAACTGACGTCCTCGTCAATATTCTTATCCCAGAATCACTCACCAAACAGATATGATTTTAGAGGTGGCCCCTACAAGCTCTAAAGGTGACTCCCGCCACATAGCACTTTGTCTTGTATGACACTTAGTACCCATCTTTTGGATGGTGTATTGCTCTGATACCATTTGTAACAACTCAAACTCTTAACTATCAAGATATTGTCCGCTTTGGCCTAACGGGGTCACAATTTTGTCTTGTTGGTGTAACTTCACAGAAGGTCACCCATCCCAGGATTTCTTCGGGATGAGCACCGTTAACTGTGAAGTTTCTTAATGAAATTTTAATAATTACACCAAAAAGCGCCTCGATATTTAAGAGTTTAGATTTTTTATTCAATTATAAAAGTCTAGTAAGAAGATACCATGACTAAAGCAAAAAAGATATGGGCTTAAAGCTGATCCTTGATGTAATCAAATTAAAATAGGAAAATACTTGGTCCCACCTTGTGTTTAAACACAAGTAACAGCTTCTGCATATATATATATATATATCTTTAATGTATTGAATATAAGCATTATTAACTCCTTTCTTTTCTAGAACTCTCCATAGCACATCTCTTGAAATTTTATCATATGCTTTCTCTAGATCAATAAATATCATATGTAGATCCTCCTCTCCCATAGTAACCTATGCTCAATCACTCTCTCCCATAATTTTAATGTATGACACATTAACTTAATTCCTCTATAATTTGTACACTCTTGTGCATCACTTTTGTTCTAAAAATAAGAACCAACACACTCCATTCATCTGACATCTTTTTAGTCTTCAAAATAATTTTAAAAAGTTTAGTAAGCCAATAAATTCCTTGATCTCCTAAGCATTTCCACACCTTTATTGGAATATCATCAGGTCCCATTGCTTTTCCACACTTTATTTTTTTTAAGCCTCTCCAAATTCGATTTTTCTAATACGACGATAAAAACAAAAATCTCTATTTTCATTTAGGGTGTCAAGGTCCCTAAAATCACTCGTATTCTCACAATCTTCATTGAAAGGCTAATCAAAATATCTAATCCACCTATGTTGAATATCCTCTTCTAAAAAAACACTTTTTTAATCTTCATCCTTAACTATAATAAATTCTTTTTTTCTTGTAGGGCATACTTTTGTGCTACTAGATAGTTAGCTATTGGGTGGACAGTTTTTATTTTCTTTTATTACTTAGCAATCTTGCGTACTGGTAGCTAGATTTCATAAAGAATGTCAAAGTACTAGCTTGTTTGCTTACGTAGCAGTTAGCATAATGTGAAAATAAATGATCAAGAAAAAGAAATTTCCTCATGAAATTTATGTTCTGGAATAATCGTTTGTATAGAAGATGCTATTAAAATTGCCCCAAATATTTGAAATAAGGCTAGAAATGTGGATCATGAAATGATAAGAGGTTGTCATTTCTTGTTTCTTAGTTATCTACTATTGGTTGAGCTTCTATCGTAGGTGATATGAAATGGTATTCTGCATTATTATTTCAGGAATGCCCTGTTGGTACATACAAAGATGTTGTTGGATCTGAACCATCACTCTGTACTCCCTGCTCACTTGATTTGCTTCCGCAGAGAGCAGATTTCATATATGTACGAGGTAGCTTCTTACCTTAACTTCAAACATGTCAATAGGCATTATAATTGTTTTCAAAAAAAATTCTCTTCCTTTGGACCAGATGCCCAATAAGTTTCTTATTTTTACATTACAGCATATTTTTGGGTTTGGAATATATTCTAATGGGATTTTTGCAGGTGGGGTTACGCAGCCATTCTGCCCATATAAATGTTTATCAGACAAGTACAAGATGCCAAAATGCTACACTCCACTTGAAGAATTGATATATACTTTTGGAGGTCCTTGGCCATTTGCAATTGTCCTCTCGTTTATGTTGATACTCTTAGCACTTCTTTTAAGTGCTTTAAGAATAAAAATGGTTGGAACTGATTTTAGATATCAAACTTCAAATCCTATTCAAAATGATGGTTCATCTTCCTTTCCATATCTTTTGTCGCTGGCTGAGGTACCATTTTGTTTATCAATTTAGGTGCGAATATGCCTATTACTATGAAAATATATTGCTTAAAATCTTGTTGAAATGATTTCTTATTAATAAACTAGGTTCCTGGGACTAGCAGAGTTGAAGAAACTCAAAGTCATGTGCATAGGTTGTACTTCATGGGTCCAAATACATTCAGAGAGCCTTGGCATCTTCCTTACTCTCCGCCAGATGCAATTATCGGAATTGTGTAAGGAAAATTTGAAATTTTGGAATCCTTCTTTTTGAAATGTTTGTTCTTTATTTACCATTAGTTAGTGGATGCCCTTCCGTTCTGTAAAGGTTGATCCCGCTAAAGTTCTGTACAAAAAAGCTTTTACGAGAGAATTAATCAATATATAATTAAATAATTAATATATATATATATATATATATATATATATATATATATATATATATATATGTGTGTGTGTGTGTTATATAGGAACATGCATCTGTCTGAATCCTATGGATGGATGCTGAATTTTATCTATTTGTTTGGTCTCCTTAGGCCTGCTGTTATGTCTAATGCTTAATTTGTACCAAGAAAGGTTGATAATGGGACTATATTGCTGATGTTCTTATTATTATATTCGAAAAGTTGGCATTATTGAAATCCCCTTCGACCGATGGTTAAAGAGGTTGACCAAGTCCATGAAGCATAGGGTATGTTTAGGAGTGAGTCCAAGGTTCTTCGGATGAGTCCTAGGGTCAAGGGTTACCTAGGGTGAAGGGTATTTTGGTAATTTTGGGGTATTTTGGTAGTTGCACATAATATCTTTTAACATGGATATTTCTAATTTCTAATTATTAAATTGAGTATTTGGGGTTTTTTTAATTTTTTTTTACAATCTTGCTAGGCAAAAATTACCCTTTTTTTTCAACTAGATTGCATTGCTGCATGATGTCTTTTTAAGTAATTGTCAGTATCGGTTTGTTGACTTATTGAGGAATAACATTTTTAGGTATGAAGATGCTTACAACCGGTTTATTGATGAGATCAATTCAGTTGCTGCATATGAGTGGTGGGAAGGATCGGTACATAGCATTCTTTCAGTGCTTGCCTACCCCTGTGCATGGTCTTGGAAGCAATGGCGTCGAAGAAAGAAAATTCATCACCTTCAGGAATATGTTAAGTCAGAGTATGACCATTCATGCCTCCGATCTTGCAGGTCACGTGCTCTTTACAAAGGGATGAAGGTTTGGTTATTGTACCATAACCATAAGATTCTATGCATGATCTTTTCGCTGTATGGTTATTTTTCCTTGTAATGATTGTTCAATCCACTATAAATTTGGCTATAGCTTGATTCCTATTTATCGTCAACTTAAATCTTTTACTTTTACTCACTATTTTCTGCCGTATTCAAAACCTTTTAAGTTAAAAGTGAGGGATAGTGGTGTTTCTTCGGTGCCACCACCCTCTTTAAAGTCTTAATAAAAAACCATCCCTTTGAATTTTTCCACACCAGGTCGATTTTCCATATTGGAACTTTAGATTGATCTAGTGTTTCATGGTTCAGCAGTCTACCTCCCTACGAATAATATGATGATTTTTCATGCATCTCTTGTAATATTTAATATTCTTATTTGAATATAATATCATTGGAGACCTGGAGTGAGCGGTATTATGCTAAGGACCCACCCAGCTGTGCTTTTTAGTTGTATAAAACAATAATATTTCGTTAGACCAAAGCCATTTTGTATTATTAAGCTTTCTTCTGAAATTTAAATTCAAAGCTTTCTTTTGAAGCGATATTTAGGTTTGTCAAAAATAATTCAAATAATAATTGCTTAGTATTTTGTTTCATCTTTTTTGTGCTTGGGTGCTGTTTTGATGCAAATTTTCCTAGTGTGATGCAAGTGATGAATACTAAATTTCGTGAAAACATCCCCTTGTATTAATGTGAGGCATGGATTATTTTTGATGATTTCTTTCATTGTTTTTTTTTTCTAAATTATATTGCTAGGTCTTGATCTTCCCACGCAAAATAAAAATAAAGAACAATTTAAAAAATAAAAAGAATCTTAAAGCCTTAAATCATCAATTGTCAATTCGGTCTAAACTCTAAACCGGAAAACTTAAGCCTTTATATATATCTTCAAAATATTTTAGTAAATAAATGTTAATTTGAGGTGTTTGTCTCATGTGACTCAAGTCATATATCCTTGAGGTGTAAGCTTTGAAAAAAAAATGACATAAGCCTCACTCAAGCAAGTGAACCGTAAGCATTGTGGTGTTTGTTGGGCATGGTGAGGCGTATCTTTGAGGAATGTGCCTTGAATGCCTCCTTAAACCATGTACTATACATGGCTTTAAGTGGGTTCATTTCAAACCTAGGGGGTGGGGGGTGAATGCCACCACTAGCTTCTAATTGGTTGCGGCATTGCTAGAACCACAACTTAATGGTTGTGAAAATGGGTTAGAGTTTATTAGGTATAAAATGAAGGTTAGATATATGGAGTTTGGGTACTTTTAAGATGAAAACAACAGAAGTTATTGACATAATGATTAGAAGAAGAATCAATATAAATAAAATGGCATTGGGAGAAATTTAGGGACATAAGGGAAGGTAGTATGCTATTATTGTTTGGAGGGTAAATAATTGGAATGATGCATTAGAGTTGTGAATAGAGAATTGAAAGATTAAATTGTTGAGATAATTATAATTATTGATAAGGTGATTTCTATTAAGTTAATTTTCAATGAGAATATAATAATGCAGCTATTGCTTATACTCAAATTATTTTGAAAAATTAAATTAGTTTGGATGATAAATTATTAAAAATGTATGCTTATGAAAAATAATAATTATTATGGGTGATATAATTAGGGGAACGCCCAAGCACTAGCAACTAATTGTGCTAAGCTAATTATTGCAACTGGCAGTTTGGTGGCTGTTGGGCAGCTCACGAAGTTGTGGCGTATTTGGCACTGAAGAAAGTATCTTTCCTAGTTTGTTTTTAGTTCAACATACCTGTAGTAAGAAAAAGCCTTGATCATTAAGCCAATATCTTCATGATGTTCAACTGAGGATTTAGTGATTGCAGGTGGGTTCAACACCTGATTTGATGGTTGCATACATTGACTTTTTCCTGGGTGGTGATGAAAAACGGCTAGACGTAGCATCGACTATGATGCAGAGATTCCCAATGTGTATTATTTTTGGTGGCGATGGAAGTTACATGTCACCGTATCATCTCCATAGTGACATGTTATTGACAAATCTTCTTGGCCAGGTATTGTTTTCGGTTTGATTTTATACTGCATGCTGGCTCTATGACGTTTTCTTCAATTCTATTAATTGAAAAATTGTTTTGACTGCAGTATTTATCTACAGCTATCTGGACTAGATTTGTTGCTGGATTAAATGCTCATTTGCGAACTGTAAGACAAGGAAACATTCGTTCTGCCCTAGTCCATGTTATATCATGGATCAACAGTCACGGAAAACCACAGCTTGAGCCCCATGGTGTTAGGATTGAACTTGGTTGGTTCCAGCCAACGGCTTCTGGCTATTACCAAATAGGAATCGTAGTTACTGTTAATGAACAATTTTTCAAAAATGTGCATCATGCAGATATCTTGGATACAAGGTAGTACTTGTTCCTGATATAATTAACTTTGAATTGTGAGGTTTTAGACTGCTTGTTGCTGATTTATAAATAATTTATTCTACATAAAAATGTGCATTTATTCCGCTTTAGAATCATCAGCAGTCCTAAAAAAAATAAAAAAAAAATCATCAGCAGTCCTTTCACCTGACGTTTCTATGTAGGAAAAATCTCCCAGTTTCTCGTAAGAGCACTAAACAGATTCAGCAGACCCAATCTTCAGTTAACCCAGCAATTTCACGCAAGAGATTGACTGGAGGAGTGAATGGAGGTGTAGTAAATGAAGCAACATTGAAGTCCTTGGATTATAGAAGGGATTACTTTTTCCCATTTTCTCTTCTATTGCAAAACACAAGACCCATCGGTCTCCAGGTAATTCTATGGTAAAGTTATCTTGTTCCTCTCTGGAACCAGTCTGACTAGTGAATGCTTTTTCAACTTAACATCTTTGTATATGGAAATGATTATGATTTCAGGAGACCATGCAGCTGCTCATCTGTATGATGATCTTGGCTGATTTCACCATTACCCTTCTAACGTTGGTCCAATATTACTGGATTTCCTTGGGGGCTTTCCTTGCTGTCTTGCTGATTCTCCCATTATCTTTGCTATCACCCTTTCCTGCTGGGCTAAATGCTCTCTTCAGTAGAGGGCTTCGACGGTCTTCACTGGCTCGAATTTATGCATTGTGGAATGCTACATCAATGTCAAACTTGGTAAGCTTTTGACCTTAAGTGAGCTTTTTATCTTGACAATGATAGTAAAAACAGTATAAACATTTATTATTGATTTTAAAACTTTGATTCTCTTTAAAGACAATGTTCAGTTTTTTAGTAAAATCTTGTTTTCCAGGAGCTGTTTGCCATCGATGTTCCCATGTAACCGATCTCTAGTTATTTAGTACTCTTAGATGGAGAACAGTTCTTTTTATATCAAGGGAACTAAATACTGGGTAAATGCTATTGATAAAATGTTGAGACTTCAGATTAAGACTTCGTTTGAGACAGCTTTCTTATTGCTTTCTAAAGCATTTTTTTAGTACAAAATTTTTTGAAATAAAAATTTTGTACTAAAAAGCTGTTTTAGAAAATAGTAAGAAAACTGTTCCAAACGAAACTTAAGTTATTGTTTTTGAGGAAACGTGCTAATATGTACTACTGTTGACATATATCCTCAATAAATTATTAGTATGCTTGAGAAGGTGTAGAAATAGCTTCAAGGAGATTGTTACATTGACAACAAGCTTGATGCATTCTAATACTGGTTTTGCTATTTGTTGTAAACAGAACCATGAGGCCATCTTACTCATAAAAAAATGGCACTTTGTTAGATTTCACTATGAATTAGGTGTTTTGATGTAGAACTAAATGCTTTAAGTGAGTGAATTAAAACTATTGCACGATTTCTTGTTAGAACATTAATGATTCGATCATTCGCAAGTGAAACGATGAGATAAAACGAGAGAGGGGCACCTACGCTTAGGCTAAACAATTTGCTAAACATTGGACAAATAAAATAATTTCAGAAAAAGGTAACAACATGCGTAGTAAATAGATTTTCAACCAAAAATCCCTAATCTAACAATAAGATTAGAAACATAGAAGGTTAACTCCGGCCCTACCTTTACTAGGCTTAGCAGAACTAGGTGAACAAGATCTTCATGAATCACTTCAAATCACAAGAGTTAATTAAGCGACGAGGACACATGAGTAGGAAGAGTAAGAAAACCTTTGCTCGATGAAGACAAGGCTGAATTCTTGTTCCGGATCAGCCACCCATGCAAGAAGTTGCAGCCATCGGTTTTGGGAGGGGTTGGATGGCTGGAGAACGTCTTGCTGATGATGCCAAAGTGGAAGGGGGCGGTGGGACTGGCTGGACAGCAGGCCAACCTCCTTGGACAGCAGTTGGAAACGTTCCCGATTGAAGGATTTCCTAGGGACAGTGCCGAATTTCTGGAAGCAGGTCTAGGTAGTAGAGAACCCGAGATTGGGAAGGTTTGGAGGTGGACCTAGCAGCAGAAAATCAGCCCAGGTGCAAGGGGACGGAGGTGGGGAAGTGGGGAAAGGATTTGGCTCTCTTTCCAAGTGGAGGAGAAAGGTTTTTGGAAAGAAATAGAGAAGTCGGCTGGGGAGAAATTTCAGCCAAGGGGTGGGGCCGGCGGTTAAGGGAGATAGGGAGGGGATTGGGGAAAAGATTTGGGTTTCCTAAATTAAGTTTTAGGAATTAGGCAAGAATTAATTCAATCCTTATTAGTTGAAATTCGAATGGGATTTAAATTAAGAACATTCTTAAAATAGATTTCATAATTTAGGAAAGATTTGGAATTCAAATCAATTTGATTTTTGAATTCAAAAATCTGTCCTAATTTCAATTAACCTAAATTAGGAAATAAGGCAATGGGGGGGGGGGGGGGACAAGAGGGGGGCGGTGGAGGTGGAGCCAACGGGTGGCTTGGGCCGTGGGGTGGGAGAGGGAGGGTGAGGGGGTTTAGGTGGAGGATGAAAGCCGGCGGTTGAAAGGAGGGGAATCCAGGGGGGGGGAGCCGGCGGGTGAGGGTGTTGGGGAGTCCTTGCCGGCGGCCTAGGAAGAAACCAAAGGAAGAAAACAAAGGAGAAAATTCAACAAAGGGAAAGAACCACGAACCCGGCCATCTCCAAGGTTGGTGGGTGATCCAAATTCCCTTTCCTAGGGATCTCTCTCCAAACACTCTCAATGTCTCACAAAGAGTTTAAACAAGTGAAAATTTGATTCATTCTTCATCCCATGAAAAGAAAACAAAGGGCCTATATATAGCCTCATACAATGACTCAAGAAAGTAAAAGACGGCAACGCCCTTAGGGCTTACAAACAACCTCCCTTAAGTAAGGGGTAAAATGGAAAATACAAAAAGCAAATACATCATGACCAATAATAAAGAAAATAAATAATGCAACTCAAAACACTCAGAAATATATCGGCTCGATCGTGGTCGTAGATCGACGGCCACGTCTCTGATAGACCTTCCATGCTCGGATGTCCCCATCATTCTCCCGGGGTTGGAGAAAACTCGACTCCGTCGAATAAGCGTCTATGGTGCTCTCGTAGATCACTAAAGCATCAGGATCAATCTGTTGCAGTTCTTCGCGATCCAGCCATGTTTCCTCGGACTCGGGCTTCCCTTTCCACCTTATCAAGTACCTTCGTCGTCCACCTTCCCTTGTGGAGATGATATCATCACTCAGAATCGAATCCACCTTTTCTGCTATGGGTGATTTAGAAATATTTGGTAGTGGAGGTTGGTTTGGGTTCTCACATGGTGGGGTCACACAAGGCTGCTGTATGAGTGGATTTGGTGGATTAAAATCAGGACCTTCATATGTAACTAGATCTTCTATGTTAAAAGAGGGGTTGATGTTGAATTCTTCAGGCAGATCTATTACATAAGCATTATCATTTATTTTCTTGATTATTTTGAAAGGTCCAGCACTTTTAGCATGTAGTTTCTTAACTGTTCCTTGCGGGAACCATTCCGGACGAATCTGCACCATCACGGAGTCGCCAACCTCAAAAGTTTTAAATCTTCGTTTCAAGTTAGCATGTGATTTGTATTCATTATTGCTCTTCTCAATTTGTCGTGCAATGTCTTTATGAAGTTCATGCAAATGTGATGCAAATGATGATGCAGATTCCGAAATCCTATACCTAGGACACATGGGTATGAGGTCTAACGGCTGCCTAGGCTTGAACCCATAAACAATCTCAGAAGGACTTAGGCCAGTGGTTCGGTTAATAGAATTATTATAAGCAAACTCAGCGGTAGGTAAAATTGAATCCCAATCCTTAATATGCTCACCGACCAAAGATCGTAACAGATTTCCTAAGCTCCTATTCACTACCTCGGTCTAACCATCAGTCTGTGGGTGAAAGGCTGTTGAGAATTGTAGTTTGGTGCCCAATTTCATCCAAAGGGTCTTCCAAAAGTAGCTGGTGAATTTAACATCTCTATCGGAAACAATGGTCTTTGGGTAGACCATGTAGACGAACAACCTCTTTGAAGTAAAGCTTGGCAATATGGGAGGCGTCGGATGTTTTGGAGCAGGGTATAAAATGAGCCATTTTGGAAAATCTATCAACTACGACACAAATGGCATCATTTTTACGAAGAGTCTTAGGCAGGCCTAAAATAAAATCCATGCTAACGTCCTGCCAAGGACAACTAGGGACAGGCAATGGAGTGTACAGGCCAGTGTTCTGCTTCCGCTGTTTGGCTAGCTGACACGTGTGACACCGGTTAACCAACCTACCAACATCTCTCTTCAGGCTGGGCCAAAAGAAACGATGCTCCACGGATTCTATAGTTTTATCCCGTCCGAAGTGCCCAGCGCGACCTCCGGCGTGGAGTTCCCAGACCAGAAAATCCCTTAAGGAGGTGCTCGGGATACAAAGCTTTTGAGCTTTGAAAAGATAACCATCCTCCAGAAGGAAATCGTCCACAAGGCACGTGCTGCCTGTGGACAAGAGAGAGTAGGTTTCCTTGAAGTCGGGGCAGTCCAAATAGTCCTTCATTTGGTCAAAACCCACGACTTTAGCCCTCAACTCGGTGGTAGTCATCATGCGACGACTGAGGGCATCGGCAGCTTTATTCTCAACTCCCGCCTTATGTCTAAGGGTATACGTGTACTCTTAAAGGAATTCTACCCAACGACCGTGGCGTGTATTCAGTTTCTTTTGGGAGTTGATATATCGTAGAGCTTCGTGATCCGAAAAGATGACGAACTCTTGCAGGAGCAAGTAGTGTCGCCAATAACGGAGAGATTGGATCACGGCATAGAACTCCTTGTCGTAAGTGGAATATCGATGCCTGATATCATTTAGTTTCTCACTGAAATACGCTACAGGATGACCTTCCTGGGAGAGGACTCCTCCAATTCCTACCCCCGAAGCGTCGCAGATCACTTCGAAGACTTTGGAGAAGTCAGGAAGTCTCATCACTGGGGCCTCCACCATTCGTTTCTTAATGTCCTCAAAAGCTCTGGTGGCGGCAGGGGTCCAGTGGAAATCACCCTTTTTAAGACAATCAGTGATAGGAGATACAATTGTACTGAAGTTTCGTATGAATCTCCTATAGAAGGTGGCCAATCCGTGGAAGCTGTGGACTTCCCAAATGTTTTGAGGAAGAGGCCACTCAACGATGGCTTTCACCTTCTCAGGGTCAGCAGAAACCCCGCGAGCCGATACGATAAACCCTAGAAAGATGACTCGATCTACGAGGAAAGTACACTTCTTGGGATTACCGTATAATTGTTCTTTCCTTAAAACAGAACAGACTTGCTTTAGATGGTCAAGATGTTGTTCAATAGAATGACTGTAGATAAGAATGTCATCAAAGTAGACAACGACAAACTTACCCATAAAAGGATGCAACACTTGGGTCATAATTCTCATGAAGGTGCTCGGGGCGTTACTCAACCCGAAAGGTATGACCATCCATTCATAAAGACCGTCCTTGGTCTTGAAAGTAGTCTTCCAAGCATCACGGGGTCGGATTCGGATCTGGTGGTATCCACTCTTGAGATTGATCTTAGAAAAGAGAGTGGCGCCCGTCATTATATCAAGCATATCGTCTAATCTTGGAATAGAAAAGCAATATTTCACGGTGATTTTGTTGATAGCACGGCTATCAACACACATTCTCCAAGATCCGTCCTTCTTAGGAGTGAGAAGGGCGGGCACCGCACAGGGACTAAGACTTTCCTTAATGAAGCCTCGCTGCAGTAACTCGTCTACCTGCCTCTTAAGTTCGGCATGTTCCGTGGGGTTCATGCGATAGTGTGCTATGTTTGGGAGGGAGGCTCCAGGGACTAAGTTTATAGCATGCTGAATGTCTCGGAGTGGGGGTAACTGATCAGAGAGATCATCCGGGAAGACATCAGCAAATTGCCCCAAGATAGGTTGGACTTCTTGAGGAATGGGGTCATCAGATTCTGTGGGAACCTCACGACCCACTAAAGCGTATAGAGGTGCACCATGAGTGACCTCAGAGTCCAGAACCTTGGCGGTGACCAAGTTTAGTCCTTTCTTGGACTTAAGGGGGTGGGGTTTGTGTTCTTCTTTGACCCGGGGCTGCGATGGTAAAAGCTTAATCTTTTTACCCGCATGTTCAAACACGCAGGTGTTTGAACGCCCATAGATGTGGACATCATTATCAAAAATTCAATGTCGTCTCAACAGAATTTGTCCAACATCCATAATCAGAACATCGCACCACACATTCTCCTTATAAGTGGCAAAGGAGATAGGTACGAGACTTCGTTCTTTCACCTCCAAGGCAGTGGAGTTGACCCAAGCTACCTTATACGGATTGGGGTGAGGAACGGAAGAAAGGCCTAATTTGGACACCATGCTGGAGGAGGCAACATTTATGCAACTGTCACTATCTACGATGACTTTACAGTTTTTATCTTTGATTTTGGTGTAGGTGTGAAAAATAGAAGTCCTACGCCAGTCATCGGAGGTAACAGGGTGTGATAGTGCACATCTCACCACGCAGATGTGAGATGTGTCCAACTTCTGAAGGCAGTGGAGGACGGTGTCATCGTCCTCCTCGAAGAAATCACCCTCATCTTCAACTAGGTGAACCTGATCAACCTTGGGCTCAGGATCCTCCTCAGTAATCTCCTCAATAATGGAAACTTTGTAGGGACTGGAGCACTGAGAAGCGATATGCCCATACCCATGGCATCGAAAGCACTTGGTCCCGGGACTGGACCGAGGGGTATCCGAGGTGGGAGGTTTACTTCTAAAATCAGGTCGGGGTGCATGGGAACCTGTGGGAGGTCGGGTGCTACTACCCGGAGTAGGCCGGGTAGTAGAGGAGTGCGGGGTGGAACTACCAGAAGGTCTGTAGGAGGGTTTAGGGTCGTGGTGACGACTAGAGTGCTAGGATCGACTCTCCTCAAGGTCAAGTACTAAACTATACGCATTTTCAAGGGTCGTGACATTCCGAGCGAACAACTTATTGCGAAGGTCCTCTCGCAACCCGGTACGAAACATGGATAGAATCTGCGCAGGGGTAGTGGAGGTCTCCCCTTTGCAACGAATCAGAAAATCATCGAAGGATGCGATGTAATCCTTGACGGGTTTGCTACCCTGAGTCAGTCTAAGCCACCTATCTAAGAGCCTAGAGAAGTACGAGGGAGGCAAGTACTTTTGCTTAAGCTCTCACTTCATGGATAACCAGTCGGTGATGGGGTACTCGTTACGGGATTCCCTAAGACTTTCTAAGTTCGACCAATACTGGCTAGCCCTACCAAGAAGTTTCATGCTGGCAAAGCTGACTTTCCTAGCCTCGGAGATGTTGTACCATTTGAAGAAACTATCCATCCCTTTGATCCAGTCCAGAAAGAGCTGGGGATCTAGGGTGCCATCAAAAGTGGGTGCATCGACCTTGATATTTTTCATCAGGGTAATATCAGGGTCGTGGTGGTGGTCGTGTCCATAGTGGGGGGCTCGATGAGAGGCTCGTGGAGGTCCCTCATCCAGAAAAGGATCGTCCCCGTGCATGGAAGGAGGTCTAGAAGGGGTATACGGGATCGGGTGGGTCCTACCATGCTCTATGGTATCAAGACGGTCAGTGGTAGTTCTACGAAATTCAGCGAGATCAGCTTGGTTTTCCTTTAATTGTTGGCTAATAGCATTCATTTGACCTACCAGTAGGTCTAAAGTCCTTCCAAGTTGTTCGGGGTCCATTGATAGGCACTAGGGAAGGTTTAGGGGTGACAACTAAGAGTGGACAGCAAGTGTAAGTGCAGAAAAACACCCTAAAATGTCACTAACTGCTGCAGGAAACTTTAGGACAGTACTCTATACTATGGTATTAAAACTCCTAAGCAAGTAGCAAGGTTGTAGGGTTAATGCCAGCACTTAGACACCAAAGAAAAGACCTAAAAGCTCACTAAATGCATGCAGGAATTTAATGGACAGCAAACATAAATGAAGTTTTTTTTAAACAATTTTAAAGATGCGATGCATGCAAAATTAAATAGACTAGCATGGTAACAACCTAGGATGAATTTCTAACATGCAAACCTAGGTTAACCATGCTTTGATACCAGATGATGTAGAACTAAATGCTTTAAGTGAGTGAATTAAAACTATTGCACGATTTCTTGTTAGAACATTAATGATTCGATCATTCGCAAGTGAAACGATGAGATAAAATGAGAGAGGGGCAACTACGCTTAGGCTAAACAATTTGCTAAACACTGGACAAATAAAATAATTTCAGAAAAAGGTAACAACATGCGTAGTAAATAGATTTTCAACCAAAAATCCCTAATCTAACAATAAGATTAGAAACATAGAAGGTTAACTCCGGTCCTACCTTTACTAGGCTTAGCAGAACTAGGTGAACAAGATCTTCATGAATCACTTCAAATCACAAGAGTTAATTAAGCGACGAGGACACATGAGTAGGAAGAGTAAGAAAACCTTTGCTCGATGAAGACAAGGCTGAATTCTTGTTCCGGATCAGCCACCCATGCAAGAAGTTGCAGCCATCGGTTTTGGGAGGGGTTGGATGGCTGGAGAACGTCTTGCTGATGATGCCAAAGTGGAAGGGGGCGGTGGGACTGGCTGGACAGCAGGCCAACCTCCTTGGACAGCAGTTGGAAACCTTCCCGGTTGAAGGATTTCCTAGGGACAGTGCCGAATTTCTGGCAGCAGGTCTAGGTAGCAGAGAACCCGAGATTGGGAAGGTTTGGAGGTGGACCTAGCAGCAGAAAATCAGCCCAGGTGCAAGGGGACGGAGGTGGGGAAGTGGGGAAAGGATTTGGCTCTCTTTCCAAGTGGAGGAGAAAGGTTTTTGGAAAGAAATAGAGAGGTGGGCTGGGGAGAAATTTCGGCCAAGGGGTGGGGCCGGCGGTTAAGGGAGATAGGGAGGGGATTGGGGAAAAGATTTGGGTTTCCTAAATTAAGTTTTAGGAATTAGGCAGTTGAAATTCGAATGGGATTTAAATTAAGAACATTCCTAAAATAGATTTCATAATTTAGGAAAGATTGGAATTTAAATCAATTTGATTTTTGAATTCAAAAATCTGTCCTAATTTCAATTAACCTACATAATTTAGGAAAGATTGGAATTCAAATCAATTTGATTTTTGAATTCAAAAATCTGTCCTAATTTCAATTAACCTAAATTAGGAAATAAGGCAATGGGGGGGGAATAAGAGGGGGGTGGTGGAGGTGGAGCCAGCGGGTGGCTTGGGCCGTGGGGTGGGAGAGGGAGGGTGAGGGGGTTTAGGTGGAGGATGAAAGCTGGCGGTTGAAAGGAGGGGAATCCCGGGGGGGGGGGGGGGGGGGGTGGGGGGGGGGGGGGTGCTGGCGGGTGAGGGTGTTGGGGAGTCCTTGCCGACGGCTTAGGAAGAAACCAAAGGAAGAAAACAAAGGAGAAAATTCAACAAAGGGAAAGAACCACGAACCCGGCCATCTCCAAGGTTGGTGGGTGATCCAAATTCCCTTTCCTAAGGCCCTCTCTCCAAACACTCTCAATGTCTCACAAAGAGTTTAAACAAGTGAAAATTTGATTCATTCTTCATCCCATGAAAAGAGAACAAAGGGCCTATATATAGCCTCATACAATGACTCAAGAAAGTAAAAGACGGCAACACCTTTAGGGCTTACAAACAACCTCCCTTAAGTAAGGGGTAAAATGGAAAATACAAAAAGCAAATACATCATGACCAATAATAAAAAAAATAAATAATGCAACTCAAAACACTCAGAAATATATCGGCTCGATCGTGGTCGTAGATCGACGGCCACGTCTCTGATAGACCTTCCATGCTCGGATGTCCCCATCATGTTTAGGTTCTTACATCCTATAATGGTATTTTCAGAAATGGACCTTGCCCTCTGTATAGGTTCTGCTACCACGACTTTCTGCAACTGTTTGTGGTGATTGTTTCTATGATGCCTTGTAATTGTGTCATATCCATTGGCTTCCCTGAAATGTTATAGAATGCCACTAATAATTTATTGATAAATGATGGTATGGTAAAACTTTTAAGAGTTCAACTAATGAAGATCTATTCTTTTGTGAATTGACCTATTAGAATGCTTTTAGATTTTCAAAGTGGTTGCATTAAAGGCTCATTTGGTTGCTTCTAGATGAAAAATATATTTTAGAATGTGAGGATTTTATTTTCGCTCATTTTGTGTATGAAATTTAAATCCTTTGGATGGAGTTTTGTGGAGGTTTGTGGAGTTTGAAATCAAAGTTAGTGTTTAATCACATCCAACCAATGATGGGTTTAATAAATTTTATTGCTTTTCAAAACATGATTTCAAATTTCAAGCAATTAAATGAGCCCTAAAATGATTTAATTTCATATTATGTACTTTCAAGCAGTGCTTTAATGTTATTTATTATTTATGTATTTTCCTTTTTATGACTTGTAGTGGTTTTTGCAAATATGATGGTATGGTAAAACTTAAACGCTTAATATCATATTTTATGGCCTAGAAGAAACTGTTTATTTTAATATGTTTCCAGACTAGACATGCATAAAATAGTTAAAATAATTGGCACTATTGAGACTTGAACTCGTACCATGTTTAAAAAAACTGGTAACCGACCAAACCAAAACCTTGTGCTCTTAAGGTGTTGTTCAGATTCAGCTTTTATGCTCTAATAAGAGATAAAAGCTAATGGTGAGAAACTTGTGAGCGTTTCGTACATGCATTTGAATGGAGACAAAAAAGGAAACATGCCTTGAATGTTTGTTAATCTTTGAGAAGATATTTAGAAAATTGTATCATTGATGATATCCCCGCTATTGTTCTGCTAGTAACCTCATACTTTATGTGATTATTAAGAATCAATTCTTGCAGATTGTGGCCTTTGTTTGTGGGATTGTATATTGTGGATTTTCTTCATCTGAGTCGGCTGCTGGGCAACATACATCAACCATAAGACGGTGCGTTAGTCTTCTATAATCCTATAATCACCCTTCTCTATGCTCTCAATGTAAATTGTATTCAAGTGCTCAAATTCCCCTCTTCTTATTATGGTTTTGTTAAGGATTGATCAAAACGTTAGGTAGTACAAGGAAGGATAGTGCAAGGAAGCTAACAAGTATACGTTTAAAACTCTAAAATAGCCACAAGATTCTTCTGAAACTATTTGACATGGCAAGTTTGTGGAGGAAAAAAAGAAAAAAAAGAGTACAACTAAGCTTGACAGTGATAACCAACTTAAAAAACCTTACTTTTCCTAGGAATTTCCCTTTGTTGGCAAGGGGTCAGTGTTGAAAACCTTTGCCCCGAACATCCTCCCTTGCAAAAAACTGCTGGAATGGAGATTCCCTGATGTGATACTGCTGCTATCCGCCTCAGGTGCAGCCGCCAGAGTCAGTCCTGCTGGAATTTTCAGTAGTTGCTGACTTGCTGCCAACCCAGATCCCGTGAAGGCAATTGATCTCTGGTTCCCAGCCTCTACAACTTCGAACAACTCTCGTAGTCTTTCTGCTCTCTCTCAGAACATGTAGGAAAACTAAAGTAAAACAACCTGAATTTCACCTTCAAGAGATAACCAAGATAACTAATGAAGTAAGAAAAATAGAGAACCTGATGCTCACTTCTTGCATTCCATGACTCAAGCCATGATTCTTCTTCATTGCTTAATCACGACAACTGCTGGAAAACTGTTGCAGCCTTTGTCCTGCAGCCAATGGCCCTCAGAGCAGGATCAATGCTTGTTTGCTTGCTACAGCAGCCTGAGCGTTCCCTTTCATACCTCCAATGCCACAGGAACTCTAGGAACCTTCAAGAAAATTGAAAACTGAAGCATGAGAACACAGAACTATTGTTGTGAATTACCTCTAATTCTTGCAAGGCTTTCCTTTTTCGTTTCCAACTGGATGTTGTTTGTTAGACATCAGCATATGGGATTGGATCCAAAAATCAGATGCGAAGCATGGGTTACAAACATGACCGGACAACCAACAACTATGAAGCATACCAAAGAAATGGCGGCCCCTCTTGATTTTCTGCGAAGAATCCTATCACAGCTTTGCAAAACGGCACTGAATGGTCTCTTCATGCCCGCGTGCGGAGATCTGCTTGATCGAGTCATTAAATATGATGATAAAATGAAGCTTTCGCTTCTTCCTCCAGCTTCTTCATTTCCTTCGCACATGCGAGCTCTTCAGTCGCGACTCATGCCCAGGCTGACTCCACCTCACGTAAATCTGAAGTCTCACGCGACTAGTTCTCCTTCCTCTTCCCGTCCACATGCCTCTTCCTCACAATCTCCCGTCGACCTCAAGCCGCCAAAGCCAGCCCCAACTCTTCCGAATCCTACAACAATCGTAACAATTGGCCGTATACGCAAGTCCTCCTCCTCAAGCTGTGATCATCCCAACGTCCCAACCTTCATGCCTCTTCCCCCCTCAATCGAACTCAACGTCGGCCGAACCCAAGCCCCACAACCACTAAATTCACCAGATCTTCTTCCTCATCTCCAACTTCGGCCCTCACCTGTCTACAAACCGATGTCCTCAACCTTCCGGCCCTAGCCAACTTCAAGCCCCTCGCCTTCTTCCCTTCACACATAAGCAGCAAGCCGCACTCAGCCTCACTCCTTGTTGCACCCTCTCTCAGCCATTAGCCGAATCCCTCACACACAGGTAACTTAGGTTAGATTTTTATTAATAGTATTTATTAATAGCTAATATTATTATTACTATTACTTTATATATATATATATATATATAAAGTGAAAGAAAAAAGAGAAAAAAAGAAGGGAAGAAGAAAAGGGGAAGAAGGAAATGAAAAAGAGAAGATTTTTGTGCATTTTTTATCGTTGTCACGGCTGTTGCCATCACTCATTGCGTATGTATAATTTCTAAACTAAAAAAACCGCATTTGACATTTGCGTTGAGTCGGAAAATTGTCAATACATACTTTTCTCTAGCGTGGTAGGAAGAAAACCTGGTGCAGCGCCTACGGCGAGGCGGGAAGGCCCTGTACACGCTCTCATAGCGTGGCATGGACACTTATAAGTACCCTTAAGCACTCTCGTAGCGTGGTGGGGAAAGAAAATTGCATGTTTTCAAACAAGTACCTCGAAGGCCCATATGCGCTCTTGTAGTGCGGTGAGATTGAAGATTTACGGCCGCTGTGTCATCCGACACCTACACCACGCTTTTCTCTAGCGTAGCGGGAGGCCCAGACTCTTAAAAATTTTTCTAAAAGGGGGAGACGTTAAGAGGCTGCCAAAATTCAGTCTGAAGATGCATAGAACTTGAACAAAAGCAGGAGAACAAATTGAACAATTACAGGGGACATGATTTGAATTTAAATAATCAGCAGTGAACTTGAACTTGCAAATTGAACAACAGGGGACTAGACTGAAATTTAAACTCTAAAATACACAATTACGCTGAAAATTATGAACACTAAGTAACTTTGATTACTCATCAACAAATAAACATGGGACTTATGACATAAAATCCTGGACATAAAAATCAAAGATAATGCATGATCTAGTTACAAGCAAAAGAAGGCAAATGTTGCAAGCCATATGAGGACGATGGTAATTGATTATATGCATGTGTCAATCAAGCAAACAAGCATATCACTCTTCTGCAAATGAAGGAGGTTAATGCACATAACAGTGTGTTTGCAATCGACTACAAGAAGTGTGTGAATGATCATGGGCAACAATGAAAGGCATACAGGTGAATATAATAGCTCACTAATCAACATACAAGAGAGGCATGATAGTTGCAATAAACATAATCATGCGTCCCTAAGTAAAGTATGAAGACTGTGCAGAAAACACGGTAACATCCCAACAGTTGGCACTAATCAAAGCGAATATAATAGTCTCTAATGAATGCTGAAAATCTATACACAAGCAATGCAGTAGCATCTGTACTGCAACAACCATTCAATATTAAGCCAATACACCTAGCCCCTACCAGCAAAGGAATGTGACATGTCTACAAATAGCTACAAGAAGCTTATGGGTATTTATAGGCAACAGCACAAGATAGGCCAATGAACAAAACAATAGTTCACCAATGCAACCAAATGAAAGGACGAATGCTAGAATAATGCAAAATTACTTGAATAAATCAGGACTTGTGATAGGAGAAGAACTCTACATACAAACTGTTCATAAACAATGAACAAAGCCTTCAAATAAATATCAATGAAATAATGGAAGGCTTGCAATTGTTGACATGATCACCAACAAGTGATAAAGTCCAAGAGAATGAATAATGTGACTACAAATAAATGCACAAAACCTTTATAAGTCGTCTGCGAAGGATGATAAGTGACATACACCACTCATATTGTTTGTGCTTGTGCAAAAAATTTGAAATATCAACAAGCAACAAATACAACATCTCGTAGTCAGTATACGACCAATCATATTAAGCTCTACAAGTGGCAAAAGAGTTCAACATATAATGAACTGACAACGAAGGTGTATTTGAAAAGTCCGAAGCAAATGCAGTTTTCATACAATCAATGTCACTTGATTGCAAGTGAATACACCAATCCACCTATGAACGAATGTAGAGAACTGTCGTGTATGCAATAGCCCACCCATGCAATGTCCGACAAATATGCATCAAATACAAGCACCTATGGCTCACTATAGAAAACCCGTCACATACATCACAAGCAAGTGATTGTCTTGACGAGCAATTATATGGGGTATATTACGAGCACGATGAATTCCTTTGCAAATATGAATGAAAAAGATTTGCAGCTAGTGCAATACATTGCCTGCAGGCAAAAGTACAGAAGCTGGTGATGAATGCAAATATCCACCTGTATAAAGGAGCGAATTAATAACAATAATGTGACGTCATGCCACTAGATCTGCAACACTCATATAAGCAGATAGAAGACATATAGAAGCTCTCAAACGGAATGTTGCGTATCCTTAAACAACAGTTGTCTGCACAGCTAAAATATTCCAAAAAAGCCCCAACGCATGCACTACAATATGTATACACACCAGTACAAAAAAATGCATATGCAATCATACACCCATATGAGCTCTGACGAGTGTGTTATGGGTACACACGTGACGACTGAGGATGTCGTGCTGGTTAAATGATAAATTTAAATTCGAGTCCGATCCTTCTATGAGAGTAGATATGAGTCGACACAGCTCAAACTATCAAGTAAATATACGGTCACGATTTTGGCCGAGATATTTATTTTTTCTACATTCATATTAAGCATTCAAAGCCCATAAACAGAAAAATTCACTAAATAAAGACATAAGGCCTACGATAAACCTAATCCTCTATCAGTGTTCAAACGGAGTCGACAGGGTTCAATAATTAAATATCCCATAAAACTATCCCCAATGATGGTCGTGTTGAATGTAGATCTCAATTGAAGGGGTTAATTCAAATATTTTATATGCTTCCTAAATGCCTACAAATTCAAAACTCCAAAAATATCAAAATCCAAATATTTAAAATGGAAATTCAATCGTCAATAACTTAAAGCAAAATATCCTCTGCAACAGTTTGCCGAGGTGGACAAATATGAAAATTAATTTAGCTCACAAAGAGCTAATGTTTGGTCGAGAATATCACTAGAATTCATTCTCAAATAGTCTCTTGCTAGCAAGGACGTGGCACGTATTATCTAACCGACGATTTTCCTGCCAAATGGCACCTCAGGTAAACATTTATGATTGAGGCCCTCTGAACTGGGTGGTTTTTCGCCAAATGACACCACTAAATTACAGTCATGGCCAGAGCCCGTAAGCTCCCCGAAGGTACTAAATCCTTGAGATATGAATCAATAGGATATAATCGATAGGACACAAAACCCTTTGTCAGCTAAGGTGGATTCAAATTTGTCCCTTGGACGACGCAATCCATTGTTGCCGACAAGGATTCTTTTGTCAGGTTGGGTAGACTACCTCCTCTGACTAAGTAGACCAGGGACCACAATTGCTCAGGACGACGAAATCATGGGATCTTAATTGGGCTCATCATCATTTCTTCCACCATCCGTTTTAAGTGCAAGATGGTGAAATTTCTAATTTTAAATATCAAATTTTTAAATACCAAAACCCACATTGCTACTATATACCAGATACTACTTACCTCTATGTATTCATTTGACGACTAGCCTTATTCGAAAGTTCTCTCTCATTATCGGGAGGAGTAATTGACTATAAGGGCTTGCGCCTATAGGAAACTAGAACTCAGATCATAAAGTCCTTGCTAAATGAGGGCGAAATCTCTGAGTAGTGTCTTATTTCAAACCCAATCTGCCTTCTGAAAATTTATCTCATAATTTAATTCGTTAAAAATCTCCCAAAAGAGGGGAGGCCGGGCCACGAATTTTTGGAGCCCACAAAGCACAAACACATAAATAAGATCACAAATAGATCCACATTTGTAATAAAACACTAATCTAGTCTTTCTTTTAAGTTTGATTAGGTAGATCGGTTCTATATTGTAAACTTGGTCTAACCAAGTATTATAAATATACCACTTATTGTAAGAAAAGGCATTGAATGGAATTTTTTTGGTTTCTCACACTCTAGTCTCACTTCCTCTTCTTCTTCCTTAAGGAGTCTACTCCTACTCGAAAGGTGTCTTCTTCTTCTTGATGTAGATCAAGAAGCATAGCAATGATGCTCTTGCTGAGATGCTCCCTCCCTCCCATCTTCCACCATCTCACCTCACAGCCCAACCTATTTTTTCCCTTTCTCCCACTGTTCCATCATCTGACCAAAAACAACGGGATCTCACCCCTTTCGCAAGAAGCAGCACTCACTTCAGTTGGCATACCATCCAGCATCCCACCTGCCGCAAGAAGCAGGTTTCTTGGCTGCAGTTTTCCGCACACCTCGCTTCCTTCAGTCTCCACAGGAATCACTCAACCATCAAAAACATCACTCCCAGCAGTTTTTAACATCCAAGAACCAGTCTCCATTTCACCACATCTTCTGCCATACCTGCTGCCCTCCAAGAATTTGCCTTCAGTTCTTTTCAGCAGCAAGAACTAGCCAAGGGTGCTAGTCCCTTCACTTCTTCCCACTAGCCGACATTCCTTCCGCCAGAACATTCTAGCCATATGTTTCCATCAGCTGGTTCTATGACAGCCCAAACAACAGCAGATTCAAGACCAGCAGGCCCTCCAACAGCAACAGCAGCTACCTGCTATCCTTCTCCACTCTGCAGATCAACCTTCAGCCGCAAGCCTCCTCCGCAGAATTTAGCCGCAAGAACCTATACACACGGCCACCTCTTCTCTAAGACTTCAAGAACTGCTGCATCAAGAATTTATTTTAACTGACAGCTTTGCTACTAACTGCATCTTGTACCACCCATTGTTATCAAGAACCACTTCTTGTTTATCTTTTCTCACACCATAACCCATCATGAAAAACAGTGATGTAGCTGAAACTATCTGAATCTTACAAATCAGTCAAGAATTACATTTCTCCGAAATCCAAAAATCTCTACAAGTGAATGTCCATCACTTCAACATGTCCATGCTTTCATTAATTACTAGGACAGAAGAATGTCGGTAGGATATAATAGAAATAACAAAAAATAAGCGAAATAAAACATTAATTACTACGGACCAAAGCTTCGAAACCCCAGCAACGAAACCTTTTTTCGAACCCTTCAGCAACTTTGACCCTCAGCTTCGAACATCACCTTCCAACCTCCGCACACAGCTTTGATCCCCAGCTTCTATCCCAAGCATCGATCCCGCTGAGTAATCAAAATCGAGCGTTGATCCCATAGTAGATCATGAGCGTCGATCCTCCAGAGCAGTCAAACACGAGCGTCGATCCTGCAGCCTAGTCGAGTCCCAAGCGTCGATCCCACAGCGTAGTCGAATCACAACGGCAAATTCGAGCGTCAATCCCAGCATCGATCTTGCAGCCTCTTTTGGCTTGTGCAGAAACTGTTCTCTTGTGCAAAAACTGTTCTCCATCGTACAATGAATGCATGTGCAGAATCGATCCCGCAACATTGAATCCTACGGCATCGATCCCGCAGATTTGAATTAGCCTTTTATAATCCTTTTAAACTATTAATACATAACAGCAAAGGTTCTAATTGGACAAGAATTAGATCAGATGATCTGAACAATTTTACTTGGAATGAATATTAACTTAGGGGTTGTTCCTTTTGAATTATTTTGGATATGAGGTAAGCCAAATGCAGAGGATTTAAATTTCAAATGTTTTGTTGGAAGAATATCTGAAATTGCTCCCGTTAGATCCCATGGTTAAATATTCATTTTTGTCGCAAATATTTTTACCCATCATAATTTATAAAATATGACTAAAGTTTTTATAATTATAACTAAAAATATTATTAATTTTGCTTATTAAACAGATGATTAATAATTTTTTTTGATAAATTATAATTACTTAAAAATTATATCTAATAAATATCTTAATTAAAAAATTATCAAAATACTCCAAATTTTAACATCATTAAGTCCAACATCCATTAGTTTGAATGTTGAGACCAAAATGATCATTTTGGTCCTTCCTAAAAAGTTGAGAGAACATTTTAGTCATTTTCTCATTATAAAAAAAATGTTCATCAAACTATTCCTAATAGTCACCTTGAATTTCTTTCCCTATATTCGTCTTTTCCTTCTCTCAACCTTGAAGATAAGGTTATTTTTCATGATGGTGGGATTGGATCCAAAAATCAGATGCGAAGCATGGGCTACAAATATGGCGGGATAACCAACAACTATGAAACCTACCAAAGAAGAAGGCACAAACACATTCTACAAGCTTAAATGACAAATGAGTTCACATATATAATAAAACACTAGTCTAGCCTTTCTTTTAAGTTTGGTTAGGTCCACCAGTTCTATATTGTAAATTTGGTCTACCCAAATATTATAAATAAACTACTTATTGTAAGAAAAGGCATGGAATGAAAATATTTCTGATTTCTCCTCTATAGCCTGTCTTCTTCTCGTTTTCTTTCTTAAGGAGTCTACAACTACTCGAAAGGTGTCTTCTCCTTCTTGATTTATATCAAGAAGCATATCATTGTTCTTGCTGAATTTTTTTCCTTGTTGCTGCCTTCTGCCACTGGCAATTGCAGCTGTTGACCTTGGACAGTTGACAGAGATGGCACCAGAGCTCCTATGATTGACTGCGGAGGACTACTATGATCTCCTTCCCTCTCCACCTCTCCATCAGTAGACTCCCTCAAACCAGGAAAACTCGAAAGGGATATATATATATGCAAAAGATCCACCGAAGACTAGAAATATCATATTTACAAAGTTTCCCTACTTAAGTACAAATGTAAAAACAGTCATAACAAAAGAAAAGATAATTACAAATATGACCTAGACTATTTTGTAATTACCAACTATGTCAATTAATCAGAACTTCTCGAGTGCCCACATTTGACACTACTGTCCAGATCACGCTGCCATAGAAGGAGATGGCGCACCTGGAGAGTAAAATCGGTTTCATGGATCAAATAAAATTTTAATCTGTTCTTTTTTGAGACATTTGTTCTTTCATTTGTTTAAGCGAAACAAGATTGAAAGGTTAGGTTGAATAAGCCTTCGGAATATGTTTGGATCAATTGTAAGCATTAGAATTTCAAATTTCCGGTTGCATTTTATGTCTACAATTATATTTCAAATGCTTATGGCGTTCTTGCAAAACAAACAAAAGCTGGCCTCCAATAAGGCACAAAACACACTTAGTGGAGGGCCTGGAGGCTGCATTTCATTATAGACAAACCTATCGCTTTTTGTGATTTTTATGCCACTAATTAATACTTTCTCATTCATGCGTGAGTAGGGAGGACAATGAATGGTGGATTCTGCCAACCATCTTACTTCTAGTTAAGTCATTCCAAGCGGGCTTAATCAATTGGCATGTTGCAAACCTTGAGATTCAAGACTTTACTGTATTTAGCCGTGATCCAGAGAAATTTTGGGCAATATGAGATTCTGCCTGATTTCGCTCTATAGTTTGCTGTATATGTATGTATTTATATATGTCATTCTTGTATATTCCTTGCCCTGGCCTGTTTTTGTAATGGTCTTCCAGGAAAGTTCCAGAAAGAAAGAAAGAAAAAAAGGAATACAAGAGAGATTTCTTGATATCTGAATCTTCAGCCAAGTGTGATAGCGTTTCCATCTCTCTGATGGTCTCCTTCGTTTCCTTGAGGTAATTGATTTCTTTGGCGTAGATATATATGATAATGAAGAATGGATTGATCATTTTTATACCAAATGCAATTTGAAGTGGCAAAATATATAGCACCCCGGTGTCAGTGACCATTTCCTGATGTATTTTGCTTAAATTTTATTAACTTTATTAGTCATTTCTCTCTCCCTTCCCCTGCTTATTTTAAAATGTGCCCTTCTGTGCGTTTCTCAAACCTGTTTTGGTCCTTTCTATAGTGGACAAACAGCATTATTTTACCAGAATGATTATTTATATATTTAACATCCACATGTAAAAAAGAAATGGCTGTTAGATTGATTAAGGATAGTTTATCAGTGAATGATACATTATTAAAATTTTGTTATGATCTTTGACTTGCGGATGATATTATTATACATAAAATATTTGTATATGTAATTTGAGTGTTACATATAAAATTCTTCTAAGTTTGAAAATTTTTTGTGCTATATACAACATGATTTAAAAGCAAAATGATTCTGACGCAAATATCTTAAATTTTGAATGCGTTTGCATTTGTAAGTAAGCTTGCAGTGAATTATATTTTTTTTTGGATGATTTTTTTACTGTTTTTTAAAATAATTTTTTAAAACAAAAAAATTTAAAAGCTATTTTCAGAAATAATAAGAAAGCCATCCAAGCATATGGTTTTTGTGCTTATTTTTATAGAAATTGTTTTAGCCTTCAATAATGTCTTTAAGCTTTGTTTGGAATGATTTTCTTATTACTTAAAGCAGTTTTTTAAGTATAAAAATTAAAATTTTTTTAAGAAGCAGTAAGAAAGTTGTTCCAAATGAAGCCTTAATCTAATTCATTGCTTCATTGCTGGAGAGCTTTAATAGATATAATGGTAAGGAAGAAACACTTGTAATATATTAAGTAAAAGAATCATAGGATAGAAGAAAGGTTGTGACTTGTGTAAGTAGCAGCTTAGTCATATCAGACTTGAATACTAAAGATTATCAAGGTAATTGTGATTAGTTATAAGAATGTTTTATGTCAATTGTTGGTAAGAATATTATAAATGTAGTAAATATGTATACTGTCTGGGCTGACATAAAATAAAGATTGAAAGTTAACATAGAGAAGAAATGAATTTGTTGTTAACTTATAAAAATATACAATGAAAGGATTATTACTGATGCTAATTTAAGTGAACATGCAGCTTTAAATAGATTGAACCATGCAACAATTTATAACACAGTTTTGTTTGTGAAATTTAGATCAAATGCATTATAATAGAGTAATAAATTCATATTTTATAAATTTTTTGTTAAGTGAAGTATACCTTAATTTGCTCATGTTGAGTTTGAGTCAATTCAGTTGGTTAAAATATGTTTACCTCATGGGTCAATCAGATCGGATTCGACCAGTTAGAGATTGCATGTGAATTTATGATACATTTGGAAAGACATTTCCCATGTAATTTAAACTAATTTAAACTATTAGCATATCTTCTTTTTGTGTTCATTTAATATAATTTTTTTACATATAACATTGTCTCTACTCCCATTTATAATTAGGAGTTCAGAGGGCAATTCTAGGAACACATTTGAGCTCCCTTGCTTTTGAGCTAAAAAATATTTTCTCTCTTATTCTCTCTCTCTCTCTCTCTCTCTAAAAAATCATAGATTTTCGTTATCAATCTTGCGAGTAAGGTTTGAGTATTGCCCACGGATAAATTTAGACTCAACAAGTCAAAATTTTAATATCCAAATATTTTTTTGGAAGGAATTTACTTCCACATCATATTACTCTTACCTATATACACATCATTTTGTGCATCTTGTAAGGGTATTAAGCATGTGGTTGGGAAATGCTGTCCTCTTTCAACTAATTTGCCAAAATCAACTTGATGAGCTGGAAGAGTCCGGAGGTGGACGAGGCGGGCGCTTAGGTTACGGCTAAGGCCATCGATCTCGGGGTGGCAGTTGCATCCGCCGATTGAACTCCATTGGTCGGCCGCTTAGGCTCCCTGTTTCCTTTGAGAAGAAAAGAGATGTGGGAGAATTACACTGTGACTACCTCTCTTATTTCTCAGATCTGATTTCTTCCCTGGCCAACAGGATCACACTGACATTGCAGTTGTGAAAATTTTTGAGTCCGAGCGGATCCTCCAGTTGAAAATTTACAATGCCAAGAACCAAGTGCTCCTTTCTCTTCCCCTTTAGTGTCAGTATTCCCTCTCCCTATTCCCAAATTTCTATGAGCATGAGCATGTTTCAAAACTAGTTGGCTGGGCAAGAGGTTTCATCATATTAACGCAGCCAGCGCACATCAAACACCAAACTCTCCCCCTCGTTTTCCTCTGCTAGGTTTTTTCCTTGGGCCGTGCCGGGGTTCCCCCACCCCGCTGGGGCCTCCGCGCCATGTTGATTTTCAGGGGCGTCCTCTCTTCTTCTCCTTGTTTTCTATTTGTTTTGGTGATTTCTCATTTTGGTTTCGGTCTTCTTCTCCGGCGTTTGCAAGGATGGCGCCGAATAGGTTGCGCGACCCTGGTTTATTAGGGGGTTCATCTCACTTGTGCTCGTTCTTGGAGGCGCTTGCTGGCTCTTCTTCGGTTTCCTCTTTTCCGGATTTGCGGACCTCTACTTTTCGTGGTTTTCCCTCTCTTTGGATTTCCGACCAGGAAATCAATGAGTTAGCTATCCCTTTTCAATTTTCCTTAGTTGGATTCTTTCCTTATAAGCGGCCTTCTCTTGATTCAATTCGCAAGTTTTTCGTTAACCTTAAGCTAAACGGTGAGGTTTCAGTCACCTTACTGACCCATCACATATTTTGATCAAATTAGCAAATGATCTTGACTATTGTAGGGTTTTTTGTTATAGATCATATCTTATTTTCAACTGCTATATGAAACTAATGAAATGGTCTCCCAGTTTGGATGTTGGTGTTGAGTCGCCTGTCATCCCGATTTAGGTCTCTTTTCCGCAATTACGTCCTCATCTTTTCACCCCTCATATACTTCACGGGTTGGGAGCCATTTTTGAGATACCTCTGAAAGTAGATGAGGCTACTTCTGCGGGATCTTGGCCTTCTATCGCTCGTGTTTTAGTGGAGCATGCTATAACTAAATCCTATCCAAATCAAGTTTGGTTAGGTTCTGAAAGTTTAGGGTATGCACAGGAGGTTGTTTTGGATGAATCCCCACCCCAACACCCCCCCCCCCCCCCCCCCCCCCCCCCCCGCCGCGACCCTCTTTTGTGCATCTTGTAAGTGTATTAGGCATGTGGCTGGGAAATGTCATCCTCCTCTTTCGACTGATTTGTCTAATGCAGCCTCTAAATTGGCTTTGAATTTAATTCCCTCCTCTGTTGAGACTATTGTTGCTTCTATCATGTTGGAGAATGCTGTGCAGGTTTCGGGTTTTGATGTTGGTAATTTAGAGGAAGCTGCTCTTATCAACTCTAGTCCTAATGTTGCTATTCTGTCTCCTGTTGTTTTACCGTTTATTGCTCCACCTGTTGATGACCTAGAAAATCAGGTGCTTGTTTCTCCCGTTTCTTTGCCTGTTAATTCGTTGGGTGATGTGGTTATTGCTGATGCTATCATTGGCGTTGTTTCTACTCCATCTGGCCCAGTATATCTGTTAAGCAGTTGGCTGGGAATGAGGAAGTTTTTGAGGGGGGGTTCACCTGCTATTACTAATCCTAATTTAGCCCAGGTGGACTCTGTGGTGGTTGGGGTTGTTCCTACTGCCCAGACCCCACGGTTATATACTAGTGACGTTGGTGTATTGAATTGTGGTGGTATTTTTAAACCTGCTTTGTCTTGTGCTGTTTTTGTGCCTGCCCGTGCATTTTGTCCATGGCTGAGGTGCCTTGTGTGGTCACTGAGCAGTCTGGTTCGTTTGTTTCTCCTATTCGGGTTATACCTGGTTGTGCTGATCCGCCCCCTATGATTCCCGTGAGTTCGAATGTTGCCTCCTCTTCTGTTAATTTGGTTTTGGATAAACATGTGCATAACGGCTTGGAGGGCAATGTAAATTTTGTTAATATCCCTATTTCGGTTATGTCTAATGCTGAAATGAATGATCATGTGGCTAAGTCTGTGAAAAACTCTGTTTTGGTTCAAATTGATTATCACGAATTTGAAAAGGACCGTTTTGCTGTTCGTGGTGTTCTTAATGTGAGTGGTAATAAGCAAAATAGAAAAGGCAAGAAGAAATAGGGTTGCTGTTTTAGCTCTTGAGATTTCGTTGGTGGCTTTTGGTGTTCTGATGAACGATGATGAGGAGGCCCCTGCTTCGCCTTATTGGCTGAGCTGGCTGGCAACCTGGGTGCCTTAGCTTTAGATTATAGATTGCGGTTGTATACTGTCACCTACGGATGGTACGTGTTTGACTGCTAGGTTGGTGCTGGGGGCCTCCATTCCTGAGTCCTTTTTCGTTGCTTATTTTGCTCTGTTTGTTTTTTTTTTTTTTTTTGAGATTTTATTATTGTGTTTCACGGGCTGTTGGTCTTTTGATGGTGTATCCCCCTTTTTTTATTCAATGAATATTTTTGTGTTAAAAAAAAGGACAACTATACAATTGCTTAGAAGAAAAAATTAAAATTAAGGGGAAAAACCACAAACATTTAGATACCTCTAAATGCCATCCTGATTAGACCTATAGCAAAATAATTTGGGTGGGAATATAATAATCAAAATTTACTTAAAATGAATTTTAAAATGTTAAAATTGTTTTGGAGATAATCCATTAATTTTTGCATTGTGCTCATTTCAAAATAAATTTAAAATTTTTAAATTTTATTATGATATCCTCCTGATACAATTTTTTTTTTTCAACGCAATTGTTGCCACCTGTACGCCGTTAGAATCGATAGAGGTCGAAAGACTTGGTATGAGCGGCAGCGCCTCTTAAGTGGGGCCGAATCAAGTGCAAGCCAGGAGATTTCTAGGGTGGGTGCCTCTTCTAGGTCAACCAAGGATTAGTCATGCCGCCAAGTGCCTTTCGGGGGTGGCAGCGAGTGGATACCCCGTTTCAAAAAAAAAAGAAAAAAAAAGACTTTGTATCATCTCTATGGAGATGAAGATAACCTGCAAGACAAACACAATGAAAGCTAGAAGAAGATGAGAGAGCTTCATATCTGTATAAAAAAAGTTCATTTGATTGATGCCAAAGAATGGTATACAAGCAGCATATATAAGTTTTATTTGGAATGGCTTTCTTACTGCTTCTCAAAATAGCTTTTTAGTATCAAAACTAAATTTTTTTTTAAGCAACAATAAAAAAAAACGCCCCAAATGAAGAAATGAAGCCTCAGCTTTTGAGATAGTTTTTTTATTGCTTTTTTAAAACAAATTTTTATTACAAAATTTTTTTGAAAAAATATTTGTACTAAAAACTGTTTTAAAAAATAATAAAAAAATCGTCGCAAATGAAGCCTCAGCCTTGTTAACATACTCATATGAACTGTATTTGGTTTAATAAATCCATTTGAAACCTGTGGTTGTGCAGAAGGGATAAGAATTTAATAACCCTTAGCTTTTAAAGCTCTCTCACTACTACCTGTTTTGCTTCATATAAAATTATTTCATCATAATTTGGTTTCATTTTGGATGAAAATTTTCTGTCTATTGAATGTAAAAAAAAAATCAGCAAAATTTACTTTAAGAGCCAATTTTCTAACCATCTTTTAAAATAGTTGAAAGAAAATGCGATGCAAATACAAGCTTGGAGTACATGATTTTTTACAAGACTTAAATAAATTGTTTTGTATTTTATGACATCTTACATCTAAATTAATATTCTTGCGTCTCAATAAGAATTCAATATTATATAAAAAAGATATTTTAATTTTCATACAGAATTTTATTTATTAATGTAATTACCACAGACCAAGCACCCAGATCAAAGTGGCGCAGCGGAAGCGTGGTGGGCCCATAACCCACAGGTCCCAGGATCGAAACCTGGCTTTGATATCAAAGAGGCTCCTGCTGTTTCTTCTTTTGTTTTTCATCATTTTGCATTTCTATATTTCAGCTTTAAAATAACAGAGATTTATAATAATTTTGCTCTGCCTTTAAAATTAACAAGATTTATAAAAGAAAAAAAAAACTGTAATGACTCTGATGAAATTTTTTAAGGGATTAATGGATATCTTATAGATCGTTCATACAATGATCTGATGCTTTCAGTTCAATTTTTAATAAACCTTTTCAAATTGATAAAAAAATTACTCATTCATCACAAATAAAAGAATGTGAAAATATAATATGGAGATATCAAAATTTATGTTGTTTAATTTTGGCCAAATATATTATCATATAAAATAAGAGTTGATACAATCGATTAATTGGGACTCATTGCCCTAATTATGACTCATCATTTTTGATAATCTCTAAGTACATATATATATGTGTGTTGCTGCTTGACGCTGGCTTTCTATTGATTCTTTGTTGGACTCTCCTTTAGCTTTTCTACAATTTTTGTATTTTTATTATGCTATTTGTATCCTTGTTTTAGTAGGATCATAGGGTCATTAGATTTTGTTTCAAATGCTGTTCTTTTAATTGAGCTCTTGATCATTTAAGAACTTGTATTTATTTTTTATTTTTTAGGCGTAAGCCTCTCCGTGGATTTTATAAAAAAAAAATCTCTAAATACATATATACATAGAGAAGAAAATGAGTCTAAGAATCTCATCCATAGATTACTTAAAACTTAAAAGAACACTCCTCCCAACCACAGCTAGGAATTTCTATCCTTTTGCCTAAATACGCCTAATATGTATGATGGTTAATACATCTGTAATCTTCGAATAATAATTACTGTGACAAATTATATATATATTTGAAAAGTTTCAAAATAGATTGAGGAGTTTTTGTCTTCATTCTTTGCATGATAAAATACTCATTACTATAGATAATATAGATTTTAGAAGAAATTATTGTTCTAATTTGTTACCAATGTACTGTGGGAAACATTTTGAGCTTGTCATTTATGAATATTTTATACTATTTTCGCCCTTTGTACTCTCATATATATATTTTTTTGAACATTTAGGCCAATCAAAGCAGACTCATACATACATCGCATACACAAGACTCGAACCCAAGATCTCTTTGTTGGTAGCCTAAGCTCCTAACCAACAGATCAAGATGAGCTATATGTATTCCCATACACTTATTTTGTACAAAACTCTCCTAAGAAAAAAGATGCCTTATATGAATTGTATTATCTTATTTGAAGCATGTGTTCCTTTTGTTTTCTAATGGCCCAGGATTCTTTAGTTAGCTTGCAGAAGTTTTATATTGGGATGCTAAAAAATATTCTCTTTTTAAGCTCTAGAAAGCCTGACAAAATGCAAAGATAATAGATTTTCTATAGAAATCAAATATTAGAATATTTTGATATAATTTATATTATGACGAATTAAAATTTTATTTTAATATTAATTTAATATAAAATTTTTAAATAATATATTACTTTTAAAATAAATATAATAATAATTACTTAAAATCATATAAATATTGATTAGCAATTTAACATGCAGTCTCTCAGATGTTTGGATTTCTTTCTTGCTTTGTTAGCACATATAGAGTCAAATGGGCTTATTGGGCTGACATGCCTCTTTCATAGTTTCGTAAAGCCCTCTTATTGGTCTAACATACTTGTTTATTTTCTTCTAAGAGAGCATGAAGCTAATATTTTAGCTGGAATGTTTTCGTTTTGTTATTCTTATTTTTAATTTTCATAAATTCACTTTTTATATATTCATAATAGTAATAAAAACATCTCAATACTTTTTTTAAAGAGTTAAAACAAACATATTTAATATAATAAGCACCTTTCAAAGATTTGTTGAAGAATACTTTATCTATTTTTTATAAAGGACGACTTTTTTACTACTTGTTAAAGTAATTTTTTAATAAAAAATTAAAATTTTTATACTAAAAATCAACTTTACGGAGCAGAAAATCATCCGAACGGAGCCTAAAAGAGAGCTATGATCTGCCTCTGATAGTATGATTAGCTTTACTTATTGGGTTGGAGAAGTCAATAAACATATATCTATCTAGCTATAAAATATAGATTGTTAGCCGAGCAGAGAATAATGATTTCTAAACTTCCAAATTTGAAGGCAATGGCAGGCTATTCGGCGTGATTGAAAAGCCAGGAAGAGTGGAGCTCTCAAGAAATATATGGAGTTAGTTTTTTTTCTTTTTTTGAAAATCTTGAGTATCAATATATATAAGTATTTTTGAGAGAGATATTTTGTATGAGAGTTAGGTCACTTTTACCATCTTCTTCGTGAAAAATTATGGCTTGTCATGCATTCTTGTTTGGGCCGATCGCAACAATGATATTTTTGATAATTTAGGAGCACATTGGATGACCATGGAGATGGATGGATGACCATGGAGATGGATGGATGCTTGAAAATCACTTGAAAATAATCCTCATTTATGCACTTGTAGATGGAGCTATCGGCCATGAAAGGAAAGAGGGCGGAAACCATCAAAAATATTTTGTAAAAATCATCATTAGCGCACCAACACGTTAGTGAGCTTACACTGCATAAGAGAGACTATTCATTAACATAATTTAGTTTTAAGTTATGATTTGATCTCATAACTTTCTATAAACATAACTAAGATTTTGTTTGTGACAGTTTTCTTAGTACTTACTAAAATAATTTTTAGTACAAAAATATCTTGAACCAAAATATTTATACTAGAAAATTATTTTAGAAAGCAGTAAGAAAGCTGTCCCAAATGAATCCTAAATTATTACCAATTGGTCACATGTTCATCTTTTTAGATTAGATAAAAATTATAAAATAAATAATTTTAGTTTTTAGCATGTTTAAAATTTTTTGTTAAAGTTGAAAAAAAAATTTAATTTTTAATTTTTGAGCTCGCCAGTCTCACTTAAAATTTAAAATAACTTTTTAGTATAAATTTTTTTTGAATTAGTAATTTTTTTATTAAAAAAATATTTTAAAAAAAAATAAAAAAGTTGTGTCAAATAAAGCATTAATCAAATTGATTTGAGTTGATTCGAAATAGACTAAAATATTGAGTGAAAAAAAATAATATTTTAAATAAGTTTTAAACTTGATGTAATAGATAGCCCACCAATGTCCATTATATATAAATCTGAGCTTGCGTCTTTAGAACTTATAGCCCATTTAGTACATCTACACATACATCAACTCGGTATGGACTTTGTCCCAAGTCATTAATTTCGCTCTGAAGGCGGAAACACAACTCCAAAGCCGTAACTGAAACAAGTTTTACAAGTGACCTCCACAGGCCCCAATTCACGACAGCATCAAAACTCTTCCACAGCCACTCAATCAAGCAACTAAACTACTGTGGAAGGAAGCCCTGCAGGGGATCCGAAAACTCAAAATAAGCTTAAGGGGACGAACCGAGATAACCCATATGTTAGGCCAAATGTTCTAAATGTTACATGTGCTTTCAACTTGGACACAAGTCCAATGAATGTCCTACTCGGCCATAGGCCATAGAAGTTCTTGAAGGAGAATCAGAAGAAGGATTAGTTATGGTGGGTGAATTTTAATTCAAGTCTTCTGAATGTGAGGAAGCAGAGATGCATGGAGATGAAGGAGAAGCATTAATATATATATTAGAAAAGCTACTGCTAGCACCTCCATAACCTTCTACTTTTCAACGACACATGTTGTTTCGATCACATTGTATTGTTAATGGAAAAGTATGTCATCTACTAATTGATAGTGGGTGTACAGAGAATATCATTTTAAGGGACACAGTCCAAGCATTACATCTTAAGATAACACCAAATTCCCAACCGTATAAAATAAGTTGGGTCAAGAAAGGAATGGATATAGTGGAAGCTGAGAAGAGTCATCTTGTTTTTTTCTATTGGCAAATATTATTCATGTGAATTTGTGTGTGATGTATTAGATGTGGATGTATGCAATATCATTCTTGGGCAGCCTTGGCAATTCGATAAAGGAGCAGTGCATAATGGCCGAACTAACACCTACTCATTTGATTGAAAAGGAAAGAAATTGCGGTTATTTCCTCAATCGAGTAGTCCAGAAGTGCAGCCTGAGACCAACCAAAATGCTACCTATGTTCTCACAAGGAATATATGTTGCCCGCCTGAATGCAGTTCAGATACTTTGCTTGTTCTTATGTGAAGACTTGTTGGGAAACGACAGTTTAGACTCCTAATTGGTCACTAGAAGTTCAGAAATTATTAAATAACTATTCAGATGTGGTTCCTAAAGAGCTACATGACACATTACCACCCCTTCGAACCATTCAGCATCAGATTGAACTGATTCCTGGAGCCATAATGCCATATTGCCTAACCTCCCTCATTATCAATTGAGTTCGAAAGAGCATTCTCTATTGCAAGAGATTGTATATGATATGCTCCAAAAGTAATTGATTCAATTGAGTCTTAGTCCGTGTGCAGTACTAGCATTAATCATTCCAAAATAAGATGGGCAGTGATGACTTTGCATTGACAAATGTGCCATCAACAAAATTACATTTAAGTATTATTTCCTGGTTCCATGACTCGGTGATTTGTTGGACAAGCTGTCAAGGGCTAGTTTCTTTTTAAAATTTGATCTCCATAGCGGTTACCATCTACTCCGGATACGACCTGGCGATAAATGGAAGACAATATTTAAGATGTGAGAAGGCTTGTATGAATGGTGAGTAATGTTATTCGGGCTATGCAATGCTCCTTCTACCTTCATGCGGCTCATGAATGAGATTCTCAAACCTTTCTTGGGTATGTCGTGTGTAATGTATTTTGACGATATTCTTGTTTATAGCCCTTCCCTTTCAGAACATTTCATTCATATCCAACAATCTTTGAGAGTCTTCGCTAACATAAGCTTTATCTCAATATATCTAAATATGAGTTCTCCACTACATTGTCATTTTCTTGGGTTTCATAATTTCAAAGGAAGGAATATAAATAGATCCATTCAAGGTTGAAGCCATTGTTAGTTGGCATACACACAAGACTTTATTTGATGTTTGTAGTTTCCACAACCTCGCAAATTTCTATTGTAGGTTTATTAAAGGGTTTAACATTATAATGGCTCCCATAACCAATTGCTTGAAAGCACCTGCTCTTGTATGGACCAAATTGCAGCGGCGCGGCTTTGAGACAATTAAAACCGCCGGAAGTGCAGCACCTGTTCTCGCATTACCTAACTTTGATAGGCCATTTCAAGTAGATACAGATGCATCCTCCATAGGAATTGGAGCAGTCCTGTCGCAGGGAGATCGACCTATAGAATTCCTTAGTGAAAAACAGAGTCCCACCTGCCAAAAAAGATATGTTTATGATTAGGAATTTTATGCTATTGTTAGAGCTTTGAAATAGTGGGAGCACTAATTGTTGCACCAAGACTTTGTGGTTTGCAGTGATCATCAAGCCTTACAATATATTACTAATCAAAAGATCATTAGTCGAATGCACTGGGTAGTATTTTTACAAAAATTTAGCTTCGTGTTCAAACACAAATCAGGAAAAATGAATCAGATGGTAGATGCATTGATTAGGTGAGCTGCTCTATTAGTACAAATGCAAACCGAACTCACTGGATTAGAAGTTTTGGCTGAATTGTATGCTGATGATGAATATTTCGCTGAAGCATGGAGACTATGCTTGGTAGATTAACCCCCTAGTGATTTTTCTATAAGGCATGGATAAATATTCAAAGCAAATTGCTTGTGCATACCAAAGTCCTCCTGGAGACAACAATTAATAAAAGAAATACACTGTGGTGGACTTGCAGCCCATGTGGGAGGGATAAAACACTCGCCCAACTCTAGCAAAAGGTTTATTGGCCTCACCATAGACGAGATGTTGATCGTTTTGTAGAACAATATTTTGTCTGCCAATTGTATAAAGGGACAAGTCACAATACCGATTTATATTCCCCTCTTTCGATTCCTGATTCTATTTGAGAGGATTTAAGCCTTGATTTTGTATTAGGATTGCCCAGAATGAAGCGTGGAGTGGACTTGATAATGGTAGTTGTGGATCGATTTTTCAAGATGGCTCATTTCATGCCTTCCAAGAAGTCTTTCCACGCTCACAATGTAGCACAACTTTAAAAGAAATCATACGACTCTATGGGCTACCCCGAAGTCTAACTTCTGATTGTGATGTGAGGTTTGTCAGTCACTTTTGTTGAGAATTATGGAAGAGATTGAACACCAGCATCAAGCTAAGCTCTACAATATACCATCCCCAAACCGACGGTCAAATAGAAGTTGTGAATAGAACACTTGGCAATATGTTGAGGTGTTTAGCTCAACGACATCCTAGATAGTGGGAGGAATTATTGAGTTAAGTTAACTTTGCCTTTAACTCTATGCCTAACAGATCAACTAATCAGTCCTCTTTTAGCATTGTGTACACCAAAAGTCCTAACCACTTAATTGATCTTGTAGTTATACCTAAATATAGAAGCCAAATTGTAGCCAAAACTACTTAGAACTTCAAAGATATGCTACAGCAAATTAAAGAGAAGCTATACACATCCACAACAGACTACAAAACAAGGCAGACCTACACCGCTGACAACTAATTTTCCAAGCAGGCAAACTTGTCATGCTACGGCTATGCAAGGAGCTAGCGGTTCCCTACAGGCACTTACACCAAGCTTAGTCCACGAAAAATTGGGCCCTTTCCAACTCTCAGAAAAATCAGTGATAATGCCTATATCATTGACTGACCTGCTGATTTTCAAACTTCTTCCACCTTCAATGTAGCAGACATATCTCGATATTTACTACCTGACGAGGCTACCACAAGTCTTCATTTGTTGGAACTGAATTCTTCAGACACCGAAGGACATTGATGTGGATAATTTTAGTTGCATTGTGCCACTACACAACTTATCTTTTAATTACTTGGCACTTTTTCTATTAGCACTACTCTCTTACAGCTTTACTATTTTTAGTTAGCATAGTACACTTAACACTTTTTGATGGTTACAAAGAATTACAATGAATATAGGTAAGGGAGGATATATACAGGTTTGTATTGCTTTAGTGAACTCCTATTCTTCTCTTGGGCGGACTCTGTGGCTTCTACGCCAAATGTTTATTATTTGCAAAACCTTCTATTAGCATTATTTAAATTCTCATCAAAATATTGAAATTCACGACAAAATCTCAACCCATACTTCTCACTTTTATCAAATTCAAAATGATTTTATTGTGACATGCGCAAATACATAAATTCAATAGTACAAAAAAAAAAATCAACATTAGAATTAATTTTTTAAATAAATAAATATGATGTAGGCATTATATATGTAATTCCACTTAAAAAATAAATTATAAATCTTAAATTTATAACCAATAAAATATCATTTCTAGCATCACACAAACAAAGTCAAATCATTATATTTTTGATTTTAAATTGAAAACAAAACCAAACCAAAATCGATTCGATTATATTCAATTTCCAATTTTGCCATTTAAGACAAATTTTTATTCGATACAATTTGAAATCACAATCGATTCAAAGTCGGCCCAAATTTTGCCAAATCTTTGATTATTCCATTTCATTTACTTTCCTCTCTTTTCCTTCAACAAAAACAAGCCCAACTTGTTGGTGCTGCTCATCAAGGAATCTCAAATGGAAGAAATTATTATGGAAAGAGCGAATTTCGGCCTCCAAAGTTGCCTTCAAGACTATTTAAGCTAGACGGTGGAACTCTTCCTCATGTGCTTGTTGTCTCTCTCTGCTTTATTCTCCACTCATCTACTGGTAATCTCTCCTTTTGAAGTGGCATCTCCACAGGCACAATTATATTGCAAGTGAAGAATTGCTTCTTCCACCAAATTTTTTTTTCTTTTCTAAGTGTTCATGAATTGCTTTGCTGGCTCTTCACTGAAACTTTATTTATTCCATGTTCTTCAGTAAGATCATCTGCTCGCATATGATTCCTTTATTAACCAGGAGTTATGATAAAGCATGGGTATCATTATTGGTATGCTTTTGATCATGGAAAAGCTAATCCATCTTTTTTTTTTTCCCGGCATGATAATCATATCTATCATTAATTTTAATGATGTGAAAACATAATTACTTTTTTTTGGAACGGGGGTATCTACCTGCTGCTACTCCTCTTAGGAGGCGTTTGTCGGCGTAACTAATCCCTCGGCGAGTCTACCAGCAACCAACCCCACAGGTGTAGGACCCGCAGCTATTTTCTCCCCACTTAAGGGGTCGTGTCGTATGAGAGGGGATTCGAACATAGATTGGGGGGTTCTCACCCCCAACCACGCTCGCCCACCAACCCAGCTAAGCTTGATGGGGTTGTAAACATAATTTTAAATAGAATGTACTTTGAGGGTATATTTGGGAAAGTATCCTCAAGTACATTTTTAATGTATTTTCAATTTTCTTATTTTGAGCAAATTTCAAATACACAACTTAGATACAAGTAATGCAAGCAAGTCGTGCCCACAACCACTGTGCCACGCTTCCCACTTCCCTCGCCATCATCCAACTTCGATCAACTATTGTTTCAAAAATAATATTATTTTACTTTGCATTCGCTTCAATTAGTGTGACTAAATCTAATATTATTAATTATAAATTTAAATAATACATGATTATAACTTATATTTATATGTAGTAATGACAATATAAAATCAAGCTATATAAGATTGACTACTTCGCATTTATTTCTGGGAATGGTTTGTCTGTGGGTTTTTGTTACGAGGAAATTTTATTTTGTGCGGAGTCCGGATGATTTTCGGACTCTAATAAAAATGCGCCGCGTTCTGTACCGAGAGCGGTACCGAGGCTCGGTACCGTACTCGATACCGTTCGTTATCTAAGCATAACCGAACGGTTCTCACATCTGATATCTGCACAGAATAAAATTTTCTGTGACTGACATTAGCTCACGCAAAAGGTAGCAACAGAAAGGTATTATTGGTGTTTAGTGACACAGCAATTCTTATGATGGAGCCAATGGGATCAAAGTATTGTGAAGTGGGAATCATAGAGGAAAATGTAATACATAAAGATAACCAACATAATGCGTCTTGCAATAAACATAAAAGCTGCATTCTTAAAAGCTGATTAGAACCTAACACGCGATGTCTCCATTTTAACACTAATTATTGAAATTGGCACCTTATTTTGTTAACTTATCCTCTGTTTATGAGGCAGGCAACCTACTGGAGTTCTTGTTGATGTGATGTACGTTGACTTGAATTATATTTTTTATTTATTTTGGAGAAGGGTTGAAGTTTCATTTGTAGTTTAAAAGAAAGAATAGACTTGAGATTCTATCAGTTGAGCTTCTCGAGGGGTATCAATATATGACATAATTTGAAAATTTGACCTGATATAATATAAAAATTTTGGATTCGGATCAACCTTTTTATTGAACGGGATAGCTTTGAGTTCATCTTTTCGAACTACTATTCCGAAATATAACTCAAGATGGGAGTTAAATCGCTATGATTTGGGCTAATAAAGGAGGCATGCTAGGGTGTGACAGGGAGCAATAGAAGAGAGAGTTTAGGCCTGACTTGTTGATTCTAAAAATAATAAACAAATTTGATAAATAGTGTTAAATGAAATGAGGTTGAAATCATTTAGACTTCATTTGACACAGCTTTCTTATTGTATTCTAAAGTAATTTTTTAGTAAAAAATAATTTGAATTAGAATTTTTTGTACTGAAAAATTACTTTAGTAAGAAATTTGTCTTGAACGAAGCCTTAGTCATATTATGTTGAAGTCACTTTTAAATGAAGAATTTAATTAATTATTTATTTCTTGATTATGCTGCTCATCTTAATTAATTTGTTGGGAGTTTAAACTTTCAACCAATAGGCATTAAATTTGAGAGTTTGTATAGGTGATATGCCTGAGTCTACAATTAAATTTACTTAAATTTCAAAAAAAAATTTGCTATTGCTTGATATGAAGAGCTATTAGAAATAAAAAATCTATGATAAGATCGATATCAAAATTAATTTTTATAGCCTCAGACTACATAATTATCTTCAACAACAATAACATTAACTCTTTATCTCACTACGTGGGGTCGGCTATATGAATTCTTTTCCTCCATTGTGTCTTGTTAAAAGTCAAATTTGTGCACCAAAAATTTATCATGTAAATATTTATGAAATTTAAAATAATAATAATAATAATAATCATATTTAATCATCACAATTCTAATAGTTTTTTTTTTAAATAAACTCTCCAATCATAAATGTTTTTATTTATTTATTATTTAAGCTCTAAGTTAGCAGAAGCGTTAATATTTTTTACCATTAAATAACAGTGAGAGGATATTTTTGACTCTCACATGAAATTTGGCAGATCCCTCGTATGCCCATTATACATATCCATTCTTGATAGACGTGCCTAACCCTCATTACAAGGAGATCCTTACCAAACTTTTTTTTCCAAAGTGGCTGTATCTGCACAGCTTAACCTGAGCTGAATGAATCTTAATTATATGAGACAGAGCTCACCATCTCCATTACAAAAGACTTCAGGCCATTATTGACCAGATCTCCATATCAAACAAAGAGAAATGAGGGGTTGTAGTTGCCCAAGACTAATAAAACAATCAGAAGCTTGTGGTGGTGGGAAGCTCATCAGATGTCACCATGTGCACTTAAATTTCCAATAAACTCTCAAACCTTGAATGTGGCAAAAAATTACTACAGAGAGGAAACACAGAAATTCTTTTCTCAATTATTTTGTGTTGGATTGGTAAGTTCAGAATACTTTTGCAATAATTGTTTCTATCAGTGACTGCAAAAAAATTCAATGATTGATCAAAGTAAAGTAGCAGTAACTGTAATATATTTGGGAGTAAATCAGTTCAAAGAATTTCAGATTAAAGCATATTTTCCTCAAAAATTACAGCCGTTATTGAAAAAGTTAGGCCGAAGACTAAGGCTTCTTTGGGATAGCTTTCTTACTGCTCCTTAAAGCAATTTTTTAGTGTAAAAATTAAATTTTTTGTATTAGAAAACTGCTTTAAGAAACAGTAAAAAAGCCATCTCAAACGAAACCTAAGGATTTAGAATTTAAAAGAAAATTGTTATGTATCAGCTTAAGGTATCGTTTGGGACAGTTTCTTACAGTTTTTTAAAGTAAATTTTTAGTTAAAATTTTCTATTTAAAAAAATTTATATTAAAAAACTACTTTATAAAAAATCATAGATTTTTTTGTAAGAATTATCAATTTATTTCAATTATTTTGCAGCAAATCAAATATTCTTTAAAATCGCTAGGTCAGTCAATTTCCTTGGCTTCCTGTCACTACTGAAAGAGAAATTTGGAGGAAAGGGTGATGGGTTGAAAAATAATGCAGGGAGGAGAGAAAGACATGTGGATGTATGATGATGAGTTTTGAACATCTTCCCATGACCCCTCAGTTTTAGGTAAAAAACAATCGCTGGTGTGACCCAAAGCAAAATACGATCAGCTTGCAAGAGCCAAGCATTATAATAAGTTGAAAGGAGGAAAAAACAAAATGAGGAAGATAAGAGGCAACAGGAGGATTTTAGAGGGCGTGGGCAGGTATCTCTTCTAAAATTTTAAAATATTTTTATGTATAATTTATTTAAATATAATTTCAATAAAAATATTCGATTTATGCTTAAAATTTTAGATGGCTATTAAAAATATTAATATATTTTATAAAATAGATAAATTATGACCCATAAGAAAATCATGACTGGCACTGGTGGGAGGAGTTAGCCGTTGGAGGCATGGTAGATAATTATGTTATTAATGTGAAGGGTGGAGATATGAGGAAGGTTGGTGAGAAAAGCTTGATAGCTTCAACAGGGTTGGGGCCAGCCACAACTAAGGCAGCGTGGAGGCAAAGGCAAGGAATCTTGACAGCCTTCTTGCGTTGGTGTTTGTACTAAGAGAGGGATAGGGAGGGAGAGAGAGAGAGAGAGAGAGAGAGAGAGAGAGAGAGAGAGAAAGAGAGTAGTAATAGAAGATAGAAACAATTGAGTGATGGGAAGTGATTTTTAGAACTTCTTGATAATTGAAATAGACCTAGGAGGCAGGGGAATGAGGGAAGATATGATAGCATTCAATGCATGAATTTTTTAAATATAGAATTTTGATGGATTTGATGAGTATTATTTTTCATCTGTATAAAGGAATAGTTATTTTTCTGATTTGAACTTATAAAATAGAGGCAATATAATAATTGATCAAGATTTGTTAGAAAAAGAGAGAGAAGTTGACTAATATTTCGAAACTTAGATTTCATTTGAGATTGCTTTCTTACAGTTTTTTAGTACAAAAATTTTTTGAACTAGAATTTTTTATTATACAAAGCTGCTTTAGAAAGCATTAAAAAAGTCTCTCCAAACAAAGCCTTAATCGTAGACTTAAAGATCAAAATTATCTCATTGGTTTGATATTTATCTATGCTGGCCTAGCTTGAGTTTACTTGATTTGATCTCAAGTTGATAAGGTTGGATTAATAGATCACATGAAAAATAATTAATTTTATTTTGATAAATTTTTTATCTTCTAGGATATATCCTTAGGCCAATGTACATGGTGAAGATTTGTTTAATGTTGTGAGTGCATGAGTTGGCCTATGAAAATATGAAATGTGGGAGGATGGCGAGAGGTAAGTTTTTGGCTGAAGATATTTCTCAAATCAAGGGAAAAAGGGGGATTAAAAAAAAGGTGATTGATGGTCAACTTTTGAGAATTGAATTTGAGATTTTAAGTTAACCAAAGAGCTTAGAAATATGTGGGAGTAGTAGGGAAAGCGATATTGAGATGACATGATTATGTTGAATTCATATGACTTAGTGTTGTAGCCTATATCCATGATGCATAAAGAAGAAAAAATGGGTGGGTGATAGTGATACATAACTTAGAGAAAATTCATCTTGCTCCACTAGGCAAAGCTCGATGATGGGATGAGAGAGAGAGAGAGAGAGAGGTAAATGGAGGAAATTTATTCTTTTTGAAATCTATCATAATGCTTTCTTCCAACACACTTCAACATTTTTTTTCTTCTCCACTCCTTTTTTTTGTGGCCCTTAATTTTTCATATTTTTAAGAGATATTCCCAGAAGTCATCTTTATCGTAAACTTATAATTATCAATCTCACTGAATTGTTTGAGTTGAGATTCAAATAACATAAGTAACATAAATTCAAAGGGCCAAATGAGATATAAAGTACTAAGAATGAATCATAGTATCTCTAAGGGTCACGAGGTGTTGAGCGAGAGATCTAGTGCCTTCTAATAAACACAAGGTGTAAAAACAAAGATCTTCTAGACTTGAATATGACATTGGAAGCTTAATTAATTTTTATTAAAAAAAAAAGTAGATCAACAAGCATTGATGTACTTGTAATTTGATGCATCAAAATTTTGCTAATGGATTACTCTAATTGCAGGAAAAGATAGTTATGAGTTCAAAGTATAACACTTTCAAATGGCCGGTTGGATTCAAATAGAGGGGTTTCTTGATGATATCATCCATTTATTGGATTATTTGGATTGGTTCATTATATGTGTAACTAAGTTTTCGTTTGAGACGACTTTCTTACTCCTTCTTAAAATAGCTTTTTAGTACAAAAATATAAAAAGCTGCTTTAAGAAGCGGTAAGAAAATCGTCCCAAACAAAACCTAAGATTTAAAAAAAAAATTCTACAAACTATTTGATCATCTTTGTATTTTCTTTATGTTTGATGAATAATTAAACAATCATAGAAATTGATGAAACTGAATTCATAGATCAAAATTAATAATGTGTTTTTGAGTTTAAATGTTATATAAATTTGTAGATGAGAAGTGATATATCGCCAAAAAATCATCTTGATCGGGCACGAATCTCGAGGAAAACTCAAGTTGGAAACTTCAAAAATTAATTCAGAGACCATTTAAACTCCGATTTCAGCAAGCTTATAGTCAAACTGAGCGTCTCGGAAATACGAACCCAACGACACCAAATTCGACTTAATCCGAGCCCAAATGAGTCCAAACCAAATACCCGAAGCACTGTTGGAAGCATCAAATAGTAATTTGAGTTACCAAACGGCCTCCGATTTTGACGAGCTTATAGTCAAATCGAGCGTCTCGACGAGACGAATCCAACGAGTCCAAGATCGTAGAATTCTGATATCATTAAGACCTTCAATTGCTTGACAAACAGTTCACGATCAAGGGATTCAATATCGGCCGTTCATCCGGATCACTCCTTATTTGCCCTTGATCCCTCATCTATTTACAGGCTGTGCCACTCCAGAAAAACTATAAATAGCCCCTTATTTCTCTTAAGAGAGGACCCAAGCCAAGAAGAAGAGAAGAAGAGAAGGAAGAGAAGAAGAAGAGAGAAGTCTAGGAGGGAACAGCTCCTCCTCGACCACTGCCGGAACACCGCCGGAACTCTGCCGGAACACCACCGAAGCACCACCGGGCGCCCGAGGGACGCCGGACCTCTGCCCGACACTGGAGCAACATCGGAATTCTGCCCGACGCCAGAATTCTACCCGACGCCCGAGTGACGCCGGACTTCTTTCCAAGTGACGCCGGAATTCTGCTCGACACCCGAGTGACGTCGGAGCTCCGCTTGGCCTTGTAACTGATACTCATTGTAATCTGATCGTCCTGCATTTAAAGGACGAATCAGCCTCGTGTATTTCAAACAACATTAGTGGAACTCTTTCAACTGGGCGTGGCCCCGTGGTTTTTCCCTTTTTCAGGGCTTTCCACGTAAAAATCCTTGTGTTCTTTTATTCTTCTGTTTGTGAGCTGGATATACGTACAACGCTGAGACGGAAATTTAAATTCTATCGCCGCGTATATTTGAGTCCGCAACAAGAAGATAAAATTGGAAGGAGAATGTCAATCTCTTTTTATTAGGTGAAAATTCCATCAATATCAAAATATTCACAATGGATGGATTCAATTACATGATAACAAACAGACTTTTAAATAAGAAAATGATTAAATTATCACAAAAAAATTAATAAAATTCAATCCATATATAATTTTAACGTATATATCACGATCAACAGTGTGATACTGATTAAACAACTGATCCTTTTTTTGAACAGAACGTTATCGATCTTTGAGTCCCCATTTGCACGCACGATTAAAGCGACCATCTTTCTTTCTCTCTGTTTTATCTTTCCGCTTTGCTGATGCCATGGAATAATGCTTCTCTGAAACAATATGAAGTGTGGTGGAAAAAAGAGGCAAACAGAGAGCTGGCTTCCTGTTTTTCCACTTCCTCTTTCCATTAGTTTCCAACTTTCTAAGTTCCTATGAGAGTTAAAAAATAAAAAAAAAAGGCTCCTGTCTTGGTATTCAAGATCAGTCACATGATCTTGATGCCTTGAAGGGCCCCTCCATTTATAGTTGATTTTGATTTTTGTGATAGGGAAGAAGAGGTATTGTAATGATCTCTTGGCCATTCAGTTTGGTTCTTTCTTTTAACTATTGCATGTCGGTTTCTCCTTTGTTATTTTTCTTGAAGAATCTGATATATATATAAGGATATTGAAAGTGGTCCTTTGATTTTTCTCTTATCTCATGCTGTTATAATCTTCTCATGGAAACAGTATTCATGTGCTGATGTAATGATTGTTTTTGAGCCACGAGAGGTTGCTTAGCATGAGGCATTTGTATCTGCTTAACAGCTTTAGAGATTTGACGCTATGGATAGTCAAATAGTGCAATTATTTCATGAGAGAAGTGATTTTTTTTTTTGGAGAGAGGCCTGCGCGTTCCACAAAAGATAATAGCACATGTCCTTAGAGGATCAAAAACTCACTAAAAATACAACCTTTGAAGCAAAACGTATGAGCTAATAATCCAACTAAATACAATCAAGCAAACATAAAATAAAGGAAAACCACCACCTCGAAATGAATCGCTACCCAGAACAGGGCAGTAACATCAACATCTCAGCAAGAAAAGCGCCACATCCAAAACAAAGACCTGCACAAAAACAAAGAAAAGGGACAGGCAAACAAGGACAACAACGAGCCGTCCAAACAAAATCCCACCGCAACAACCATGAAGCCATAGAAACGAACCTCAACATACACATAATCAAACAGAGCCATAAACCAACACACCCAAAGCAACGGGACAAAACCAAGGCCGAAACCACACCACCACGCCCCAGTCACAACAACAAGCATCCAACCCAGTGACTCCTACATGAAAGCTGAATAAACTGCTAACAACCCACAGAAAGTACCGAAGCCAAACTCACAGCAACCATAAGGATAAACACCATTATTTTTTAGATTTGCGCCTACGACGCTTACTAACATGAGAGAAAGAATTATCAACAACTCGACACACATCAAGCCCATACAACTCATGATAAGATTCATCATGCTCAACCCCCAAATCATCCTCAACCCCGCAAGGAGAAGGAGGTGACTCGTCTAGCCAATCAGTCTGCCCCAAACAAGTGTCCCCTGATCTAGTAATCAACTAAGCATTCAGAACATTAGGAGAAATCAGACCAATAAGAACATCAATAAGGTGATCAATGCCACCAGAACCCACAAGAGAGGGCGATCGAACATCAACCATCGGCGAATCAACAGAATCCACATCACCAGATAATTCATTCTCCCCCATCAAGTTAGCTTGACAAATAACCCTATCCACCTCACATCCCACAACCTCATCAGCATTAACCAAATATTAGAAAAAGCCCCCTACAGCAACACGACCAACCAGGGCCACACCCGCAGATAACTCCAGACTGCCCCTAGAATTGACCATATTAGGGCAAACAACATCACCAGAGCTATGGATAAATTATCACATTCATCCTGAGACGGAACAGACACAACCTCATGTCCCACATCATGAACCAAAGGTGAACCATCACCAACATTACCTAGAATAGCACAATTCAAATCTTGAGGCACCACCCCATCCACAACATTAACAAGAGGATCACTGAGACCTTCAATAGGTTGCAAATAAATTTCAGCCATAGCCCCCACATTCATTGTATTAATAGGAGGATCGCCAACCAAAGGATGCAAAATCGGGCATTCAACTTTTAAGTGACCCAAGGCTTTACAGTGAAAACAATAAGAGGGAAATTCTTCAATTTCCACAAATTGAATGTAACCCATAGTTTCAGAACCCAGCCAGACTTGATTAGGATAACGTTTAGTAGCATCGATCTTGACTAGAATACAAGCAACTGAAGGCCTTTCCGATCTTAAGGGACGGCCAAATAAAAACCCTAAACCATGCAGAATGTGGGGGGAGAATAGGTGAAGATGAAGATTGGGAATGGAAAATCATAAATGAATTATAGGGGATTCCACATTAACATCAAAATGAGGAGTCCACTCAAAAAGCTTCATAAAACAATTGTTGACAAAGTATGACGGTGTGAAAACACGCTGCAATAGTCTATGTTGTTCACTAACTTAATAACACATTTTTTGGATTAAGCAAAGTGATAGAGAAATCACCAAAGAGTTTTAGGTTAAAAAAATATTTGCGAATAGCATCGAAAGGCGGACGACGCCCCAAAAATTTCCCAACTAGTGCAAATTCAAAAGGCGCCACAAGAGCAACCATTTCTTCATCCGAAATCAACAAAGCCGTTAAACCATGATGAGAAGAAATTTTAAGCGGAGGAAACTCTGGAGAAGCCGAAGTCTTAGACAAAACATCCCTAAAAGATCGCGTTTGGGCTTCCCATCCAAAAATTCGGTGTCACTCAAACGATTCACAACCATCTAAACCGAAAAATCGGCCGAAGGAAGAAAATCGGAAGAAAAACCAACCGGATTTAAAGAAGAAGGAAGAAGTTTACCCAACAGAAGCAATGCCAGAGCACAGAAGGAGCGGAGAAGAAAGCCCTAGACATTGCGGAGGTCTCGGCCAAGGTGGTTTCAATCTAATGTTCATGAAGTGATAGAGGAGAGCAAATCTTTTATTTTGGGTTGTTAATTTGTGTTAGTAATTTGATTTTAATGTGCTTCAAAATTTATCATATTCAAATTTTGATAATTTGATCTTGATCTATTTATTAGACGTGTTAATATGTTCAGGTAAGCCTCAGTTTAACTCGAAATATGATTGAACCCGGTGTTAGAATTAATAGAATTAATTGAGTTATGAGCTTGATATAAAATGGATATTAATTAAGACTAAATTTATAAACATCAAGTCTAAAATAAATAACAAATATTTGAAAATAACACTCGTTGAATGAGCGTTGATTGAGAGTTTGAGTTGCAATGGTAAAACCAAAATATTTTAAAGGGGGGCCCAACTTTAATCTTGCTTCAGCTAATTTTTATATTCAAATTCAATTAATCACTTTACTATTTATATGTATTATGAAAAATCAATATACTCTATGAAGATATGCTTGCAAATTCCATTCGAGGAAGTACTCGACACGTTGAACCAAACATCATTTGTTATTTTTCAATATTACTATGTTGACCCGAGCATGATATGAATTAAAAAGTTTATTACTTTTATTTGAATATAAATGAAGTATTTGGTTCAATGTTGACACCCTGCCTACTTATGGTTGAGAATCATTAAATCATTAATTCAACCTGGTCATCAACTTTTTAATTATTTAAAAAATTATTTAGAAATAAGAATAAATAGAATTGTATTAGGGTTTAGATAAGATAAAATGAACTAAAAAGTTTGACCGTTTAAAGTTTTTAGGCATGCATAAGCATTTGGAAGTCCTTGCGAGTTACGTTCTCTATAGTATTCTTTCCTGGCTCTGATGTATCCTATATTTGTTGACAACAGGCTTGAAATTATATCCTTTGGTTTCCTTATCGTTTTGTCAATTTTCCAAAACATTCTATGGGAAAAAAATTGTATATCTGGTCTGCTATAATGTTTCATGAAGAAAAATGTTCAAAATAAAATAAAATATAGTAAAACTTAGAAGATATTTGATGCATTTATTTGAAGAAAATTGGTCCCTCGTACTGTTTTCTATTTTGGTTTAAGTGATTTCTAATTTTGAATAGTTAAACTTTTCTGATACATTTGTTTTTTTTTTTTTTTTTTTAATTTGAACAATCAGGCATGGACTGCCGTGGTAAGTAATGGAATTCTTGTTAGAGTAATTGCTTCAATCTATCATAAAATTTACATTTACTTGAAATTCTGGTTTGAGTATATATATTGGTATGTTAAAAAAAAATCATCTTGATCGAACACAAACACAAGGCATATTCAAGTGGAAAATTTTCAAAATTAAATTTGGGACCATACAAACTTTGATTTCAACAAACTTATAATTAAATTGGACATCTCAAGGAGACAAACCCAATGACACTGAAATAGGTCGGATCCGAGCCCAAATGGGTCCAAACCAAGGGATCGAAGCATATTTGGAAGAATCAAAGTATTAGTTGGATGACCAAATGATCTCTAAATATGTCATGCTTTAAGCGGCTCGACCAGATGAATCCAATGAGCCCAAGATCGCTTAATTCTAACATCATTAAGGCACATAAATGCTTGAAAATGCTCCATAATCGAGGGAATCAGTATGGGCCGTCTGATGGAGCACTCCGAGCCACCCTAGATCTTCTCCATATTTACACGGTGTGCCACTCAAAAAAATCTATAATAGACCCCCACTCTCAACATGAGGGGGACTTTTGGCTGGAGATTAGAGAGAACTTTAAGGCTTCAAGGATCTAGAGCTCCACCCAAGCATCACCGCAGGCGAACTTCTGTCAATCAACTGGACCACCATCGGAACTCCGCCTGGCCTCTAATTGTCGATCGCTGTTCGCCGGACTTCCACCACGCCGCCAACTGCCGCCCGACTTCTACTCGACTATCATTGATAGGGATGTAAAAATTGTGTTACGGGTTGGGTTTGGATCGAAGGTGGGAAACCTCGCGGCGCAGTGCAGGATGGGAACCAGGTCAGTTCCGAGTTGAAGTCATATTTTTGGGTTTACCTGAACTTGAACCAAATTCACAATCGGGCCAGGATTTTAAACCACAACCCAACTCGTTTCTCAAACAGGTTGACCATAACCCAGAATTTTCGGGTCAGATTCGGGTCGGGTCAAAAATATTGACACCCCATATCGTCGAACAACCACCCATCCATCGATCTCTGTCGAACTTCTACCCAACCATTATCAGACTACCGCTCGACTTCCGCTTAACCATCGTCAGACCATTGCTCGACCGCCGATCTCCGTCGAACTTTTGCCCAACCATTATCGGACTACCTCCTACCGTCGACTGTCGCCAGACTTTTGCCTAATCATCGTAGGACCACTGCATGACTGTCGTCTGCCTCTGAACTTCCGCCCGACCATCGTCAAACCACCGCTCGGCCGTCGGACAACCGCCTAACCATCGACCATCACCAGACCACCGCCCGGACCCCAACCACTGTCGGACAAGCACCCATCCGCCGATCTCTACCGGACTTCTGCCCAACCATCGTCAGACCACCGCCCGACCGCCAACCGTCATCGAACCACCGCCTAGCCGCCGACCTCTGCTGGACCACCACCCATCCGCCAATCTTCGCCGAACTTCTGCCTGATCCTCGTTGGACCACCGATTGGCCACCAACCACTGCGAACCACTGCCCGCTGCCGACTACCGCTGAACTACAGCCCGGTCGTCGATCTCCGCCAGACTTTCGCTCGGGCATCGCAAGACCACCGCTCGTCCGCTGATCTCCATCGGACTTTCGCCCAATCATCGTCGGACCACCGCCTTACCACAGATCTTAGCCGGACTTCCTCCCGACCATCGTCAGGCAGCTGATGTTGGCCGGAATTCCGCCCTACCATCGTTGAACCACCGCCTAGTCGCCGATTATCGTCGGACCTCCGCCTGACTGCTAACTACTGTCGAACCTCTATTGGACCTTCTTCTCGTCGCAACCACAGGACTTTCGACCTTTGTCATTCGACCAAACTTGTTACAAACTACCGATTACCCATAATTGTAATTCAACTGCCTCAAGTCAAGAGATGTATCAACCTCTATAACTCAAACATTTGAGAAAAACAGTGCTATCCTTTTCGCAGCGCTTTGGAGACCTTGGCGACGATTTTAGGGTTCCTCTTTGCTCGAGCGTTCCGGCCCTCCTGGCCTCCATCTCCCTGGCTTTTTGGTGTGGTTTCTCTTGCTTTGTTTTATTCTGTTGTGCTTTCTTCTAAGTTTTCCTTGTTTCGTGCGGGGCGATGACGACGTCGTTGTCATCGTTCCCGGTTTCCTCCTCCCTGGAGGGGAAATCGCGGTCGTTCAAGGAAGCCTTAGTGGGATCCTCCACCTCTTCTCCGAAAATTTCTTTCATGCACTCGTCTTTTAAGGGTTGTCCTGTCCTTTTTTTTGATGATTCTGTGGTTGAACAACTTGCTGCTCCTTATGCTTTAACTCTTGTTGGTAAATTTGTTCTGAGAAGGCTAAATTTGGATATCATTCGAAAATTTTTCGTTAATCTCAAGCTTTCTGGTGCTTTTCATGTGGGATTACTTGATCAAAGGCATGTTGCTATTCAACTCGCCAATGATCTGGACTATAGTCGGATATTTTCTAGAAGATCGTATTACATCCAAGGATGTCAAATGCGCTTACTGAAATGGACTCCGGATTTTGACGTAAGGGAAGAGTCTCCCATTACTCCAGTTTGAATTTCTTTTCCTAACTTACAACTGCATTTTTTTTATCATCAAATCCTTTTCGGTATTGCATTTATTTTTGGTCGTCCTTTGTAAACTGATCAGGCGACTGCTTCTATTTCGAGGCCATCTGTGGCTAGGGTTTTGGTTTAACTGGATGTGTCGAAGAAACATCCAACTGAAATCTAGATTGGTTCTGAAGTGAAAGGTTATTTCCAAAAAATTGAGTTTGAAAACCTTCATGTTTTTTGTTCCTTTTGTAAAATGCATGGACATGTGGTTACTGATTGCTTTCGTAAACATCCTCATTTGCGTAATGAAAAGAACTCTTCAAAAAATGGTAATGAGTTTGATGCTGTGGCCCCTTTGGATCCTATGGTTCATACGGTGGGGGAGACTCCTCCCTTTCTTTCTGCGAACCCGATACCGAACGTCCCTGACATGGTTTCTATGCCGGTTGAGTTAAATAATTCTGTTCTGAAAACCTAGGAAGTTGTTATTGTATTGCTTCTAAAAGGATTTCGAATAGTAGGATTCAAGCTTTTAAAGGTGTTACTGGTTTCACTCATGCTAATTTACCTATGAAGTATTTGGGTGTCCCCTTATTTAAAGGTAGAAAATAATCTTTTTTGTTTGATGATCTTGTGTCTTCTATTCAAAATAAACTAGTATATTGGGATTCTAATTTTCTTAGTTTTTGTGGTAGAATCACCCTGATTAAAAGTGTCCTTTGTGCTTTACTTGTTTATACCTTTCAAACTATTTTCCCTACTATTTCTGTGTGTAGTAGGATTCATAGGTTGATTAATAAGTTTTTCTGGAAAGGTACTTCTTCCTGGTCTAAAATTACTTGGGCGGCCTGGGAGAATTGTTGTGGTATTTTGTCTGAAGGTTTTCTTGGTTGTAAAAGTTTAATTGATCTTGCTAAAGCTTTTTCCTATAAACTTTGGTTTACTCTTCGATCTAAAGAGAATCTTTGGTCTAAATTTATGTTGTCTAAATATTGTAAGGGCAATCACCCTATTACTTGCTATCCTAAAATTGGGGACTCTAAAGTTTGGAAAAGGCTTTGCAAAATTAAATGGGAGGCGGAAGCTTTGATCTCTTGGGGTCTCAGTGAAGGTCATATATTTTTTTGGCAAGATAAATGGCTAGGAAATGAGTCTATTGATGCTATTCTGAATACTTCTTCTGCTGCTTTGGATAAAGTTAACTTTTTCTTCAAAGATGATGGTTGGGATTACACTAAACTTTCTAGCTTTCTGCCTAAACTTGTTGCTCAGCATATTTTAAAGGTGTCTATTCTCTCTAATGCTAAAGATGTTATTTTATGTAACATCTCTCATGATGGGGCTTTTTCCCTTAAAAATGTGTGGCACTCGTTTAGGGAGAGAGGTAATAGTAATATTCTTTTTTCTAAAGTTTGGAATAAGAGTATCCCTTCTACGATCTCTGTCTTAATGTGGCGGTTGTTACATAAATTTATTTCTACTGAGGACAATATTATTAAAAAAGGCTTTAGTCTTGCTTCTAAATGCCAATGCTGTTTTCACATTGAGAGTATGCATCATGTCTTTGTCTCTAGGCCGGTGGCTGTTAGAACTTGGGTTTATTTTGATAATCTTTTTCAATTAAATTGTTTTAGTGCTCGTCTTACCCTCTTCTCGCTTCTTAAGTTATGGTTTGTTGACACAAAAGGTCATATCCGTAATGTTATTCCTTATCTTATCCTTTGGTTTCTTTGGTTGGAAAGGAATAATTCTATCTTTAATAATGTTAAGATGAGCCACCACAATGTCATTCAAAGAGTTAAGGATAAAATTGTGGCTGTTAAACTGCTTACTGTTAAACATTTTAAAAACTGCTATCATGTTGGCTCTAAGTTAGGTATTATTTGGGAGAGAAGTGCTATGCTTGATGTTCTTTTTTGGTTAAAGCCTCCTCCTCATTGGTATAAATTGAATGTGGAGGGTGTGTATTCTGCAGCTTCCAGTGGTTGTGGTGGCCTCATTCGGGACTGCTGTGGTAAATTTATTAGGAGCTTTGCTGCTCCTGCTTTTAAGGTGGATACCAATACTGCTACCCTTAGAGCTATTTTCTATGGTATTAACCTTATCATTTCTCTTAATTTAACTAATGTGATTATTGAGGTGAATTCTGAATTCAACATTTATCCTTTTTTGGGTGTTGAAGAGGTTTGTTGCAACACCAATTCTTTTTATAATATTAGGGAAATTAAGAATTTATTACTGCATGTTAATTCGTCCTTTTGCAAGGTTAGTAAACCTGCTAATTCATGTGCGTTTTGGCTGGTTAACTGGGGCTGTGGGCTGAGTGCTTTTACTGAAATCACTCACTCTTCTTTACCCCCCTTTCTTAATGGCTTGATTAGCCTTGAGTCCTTTGAGGTTCCTTATGTTGTTACGGCTTAACTTGTTGTGCTGTCTTTTGTTCTGTGAGGATGTCTCCTCTGGCTGTTTTTTATTGTCTTGTGGGTGTTTTGGCTGGTGCTCTTGTGCTGGCTTTGTTCTGTTTGGGAGGTGTTGTAGGTTGTCTTGGTGGCGTGCTCTTTCATGTTGTTGTGGTTCTGGTTGGTTTTCTGGGTTTCCTTGATCCTTGGTGTGGCTTTAGTCTGCCTTGTCTGGTTACGAATCCTTTGGGGTGGGTTTTTCTCCTGGTCCTTCTGGGGCCTCCTTTGAAGGATGTTATGTATTGGTTGGTGGGTGTTGTTTTTCTATCTCTATGTTGACTCCTCCCTTGGGTTTCTGGGCTGTGTTAGTGCTTTTCTTGTTTTGTCTGCTGCTTACTTTGGTTTGCATATTGTGATTCTGTGACTGTTAATTGTCTGGTCCTCCATTCTCAGGTTTGTGGGTTCTTTTTCTCAGGTTACTGGGTTATTTTCGCTGTCTGTTTTTCTCCACTCTTTTTGGGTTTTCCTTGGCAGGTATTTTATCTTTATTTGCAGTATATTAGCCTTGCAGGTGATTGGGATCGGCTTGCTTGGAAGGTGTGTTGGCTGCTGGAGATGTTTTGGCGTTGACCTGCTGATTTCTTTTGCTCGTCCCGGTTTATTTTGGGTGCTCTTTCTGGTGCATCGTAGAATGTTTCTAGGTAATTTTGTAATCTTGTTTAGTAGAGGACTCGAGCTTTTAGGATTTTCTTTTCTTTTAATTTTGTAGCTCTGTGGAGCAATAGTGAACTTGAGTCTTCTTTAAGGACCTTGTAATTTTCCCTTATATTAACACGGAGGCCCCTTCCATGGGGTTTTAATAAATTAAAAAAAAAACCTCTATAACTCATTCAAATATAGTGAAATTTTTTCATCTGGGCGAGGCTCCATGATTTTTCCCTTTTTGGATTTTCCACGAAAAAAATTCTTATTTTTTTTGCTCCCTCTCCAACCATCTGTATGTGTGCTGAATATACAATTCATTCACTGTGCTGTCTCGAATATAATAGCCTACAATATATATATATATATATATATATATATATATATATATATATATATATATATATATATATATATATATATATATATATATATACACACACATAATCTACATTGATTTTGACTGATCTCCAGCTAATTTTTTTGCCTAATTTATCCTAATTTAATCCAACGTTCTTTAATATTTCAATTAAATTCGCACACCATTTCCAATAAAGAATCGGTAAGCTTCTTTCTGATACAAGACAAATAGAAAAAAAAAAAAAAACTTTGAAGCGATAAATGCGCTTGTTAATGGGCAGCATCAGAAACATTTAGGACAGAGGGAAAGCGTACAAATTTAGTGGACTGTTTGAGAGAAAAAAATTAAGCAGGATGTCCTGATAAAAAATTATAAAGATAATTTTTAAATTTTTAAAATTTATTTGAGTGAAATATTTATTTAAAAAAAATAAAAAAATTAAAGTCAATTATAATAAAAATATATAATGAGAAAATTAAAAAAAAAATCAGATTAAGACGCCTTGAGTAGATGAGTAGGGCTATAAACAAATCGAGTTGAGTTGAGTAGATACTTGTTCATATTTTAATTCGTTTATTACCAGCTTATTGAAGCTCCATTCAAGCTAGTTTTAGCTTTTCTATTTGTTTTAAAGTTTGATTTATTTAAAATGATAGATATACACATTTGGTTCATAATCGATTTGTTTTTTGTACTTATCGAGATTTAAACAAACGAGCTTTTTCGAGCTATTAACAAACTTTACTTTCTAAATACTCATTAGCTTAACAAACAATTATAATCGATATTATTTATGAACATATTTTACGAGTGTTTTCGAGCCACCAAACATTTCTGTTCATAAACATATTTAATGAGTATTTTTGAGCTACCAAATAAGTCCGTTCATAAATAAGCAAGCTCAAAAAATACTTTATTTTTTATAAATAAGCTTATTCATGAAGATTTTATATAAGCTGTTCACGACATGATGAGTACACAAGTCATGTTGGTGTACCATTCTACTGCTAAAGTGTTAATTTTATAGTTGAATGATTAAAGATTTTATAAATGCACTAAAATTTAAGCTTCGTTTATGATAATTTTTTTTATTCTTTTTAAAAGAAATTTTTAATTTAAAAATTAAAATTTTTGTATTAAAAAATTGCTTTAAGAATCAATAAAAAAGTTATCCCAAATAAAACTTTAATAAAGCATGCAGTATTTTTGTCACTGATTTCATGATTTTTTTTAAATCAAAGTAATAATTAACTTAAACATATCTCAAAACCGTCCCTGAGGAAAATAAAATGAGCTAACTCACAACATAGAATTTACACAGCTCACATTGGCTTGTTGGTTGGGAGCTTAAGCTTCTAATTAAGAGGCGTTGAGTTTGAGTCTTGTGTATATGATGTGTGTCTGAATTTGCCTTAATTAATCTAAATGTCCCAAAAAAAAACATAAAATTTTATTATCCAAAGAGAGAGAGAGAGAGAGACAGTAACCATTATCATCAAAATGAATAATTGTCCAATTAATTGTCATGTATTCGATTTTAAATTTTTCTCATGAAAGGAAAAGGCTTTGTAATCTCTTCCTTGAACCTTTCAACACGCATCGGCATGCTTATCAGCTTGACCATACTGTTGGTTTTGCTTTTTGACAAAATACTTTGATTTTATTTAAGACGATTTTTTTATTATTTTTAAAATAATTTTTTTAGTAAAAAAAATTTTAAACTAAAATTTTTTTATTAAAAAATAATAAAAAAAAAACAAAGTCTGAGTCTCAATTTGAATGATTGTACCTACATATTAAATTAATTATGAAAATATTGTGAAAAAAATAGAAATTTAAATCTCTATTGTGATATTATAAATTTATTTTTTTAAAAAATTTGAATGTTAATTCTCTTAGAACTATCATATTCTAACTGTGAGATTGTTCTTTTTCATCATAATTTTTTTGAGAAATAAGAGAAAAATAACATTTAAAATAAGAATATGAAAAAATAACTAAGAGAAAATTAAGAATTTAAATAATTTAAAATGGTTAGTAGGAGGTGTTTTTAGTTTGAGGGGAATCAGCTACGTCCCAGCTAAACCACCACATAATCTTAGTGGTCCTGAATGACGCCAATGTCAAATAAAACGAAAATTAGGAAGAGTAGGGGTTTCTTCTCTCTTCTTATGAAATTATTCTCTACATTTTTTTAAATGAAAAAGTTGTAGGCCAAAAAATAATAATTATTTGTTTGCGACTAATATTTTCTTGCATATATTTATGATGAAAGAACTTGTAAAATATTTTTATACATTAAAAAATAAGGTTTCGATTGTGACAGCTTTTTTATTGTTTTCTAAAATAGCTTATTAGTACAAAAATTTTTTAAAAACAACAAAAAATTAGTGGTCTAAAACTATCTCAAATGCTTCATTTGGGATGGCTTTTCTATTTCTTCTTAAAGCAATTTTCTAGTACAAAAAATTTAATTTTTTAACTAAAAAATTGCTTTAAGAAGCAATAAGAAAGCCGTCCCAAACGAAACCTAAGTCGCCCTTATAACATGATCTTAAGATTTCCAAACATTTAAGTATGTTTGGAATCAATTTTTATTAAGAAAACATTTAACTTCTATTTTTGTACCTAATTTTATTTTAAAAATAAAGTAAATTGTTTTTATAACTTTGTATTTGTTATTTATGAATATAGCAAATTTAGCTTGCCATATTTCCTATATTTTCCAACTAGAAAAATATTAATTGAGCCATTTAGTGTTTCTAAAGTTTAAATAGAGGAAGGAGAATATGGTTAGGGGTTGATTTGCCCCTGTTTCTCGAGAAAGATATGTTGGCATTTAGAGCTGAGAATTTCTTTCAAAAGAAGGGCATGATGACATGAGAGTTAACATGTTATTGACTTTAAGCTCTAAAGAATCATTCAGAAGTTGTTTAGTGGTCCATCCAACTATAGCTGACGTACTTCTATTCATCGATAATCTATTTTGTTTCGTTCAAGCAGGATCTGAAGTCTCTACCTTATTAGATAGAATGCCTTCTGCAGTGAGTTATAAACCTACCCTTAGTACGGAAATGAGTTATTTGCAAGAAAGAATTCCTTCTACCAAGGATCATATAAATCAATATAACTTTAAAATTAAAAAAGATAATAGTATATCCCCATTTGTTCTCTTCTTTGTATGAAGATGCTTTTATGTAACGTGTACATAATATATATTATGGTAGAATGAAATTATGGATGATATTTTATCACATATCTATGAGACGATCAAATTTCTAACAATTAAAAAACATAATGATCAAGCATGATTATTAGAGGCTAAGCGATTTAACTTTGCACCATTTATCTTCAAAATATTCAAAGAGTCATAGGCTAACAGTCTCCTATAAATATCCCCAATTAGTGCATTTGATTTATGACACTCAGCCCACATTTCATGGAGGTGATTAACCTATTTCAATGGAGTATCTTCAAGAAACCTATTCCAAACATTTATGTTTCCAAGAAACTTTCTCATCATTCAAAATCAATGTGGGGAAAAAGTCTGTAGTGGATATTATATCTTAGTGTGTGCATCATATTCTTGGTTGTGGTATTGTTGTTGATGTAACTCTTAATTTGCCTTTAATTTAATTTAATTTTATTACACCAAGAAATGGGCCCTTTCATGTCACTCTGTAAGAGAAAAAAAAAACTTCTCATATTTATATTTTGAAATATATTTTTATGTAAAGTTAAATGTTTTTATCAAGAAGATTTTACTAAATTAAAAATCGTCAATTATACAACTCACTCTAGTTTTGCGGTTGAGGGCTTCGACTTACAATGTATGGAAATAGTTTTAGTTAGAGGTGTGAAAATGAGTTTTCGGTTTGGGTTCAGGTCCAACCCAAAATCGCCCTGCATTTAACTGATTCGACCTACACCTGGCCCGATTAAACAAATGGGTCAAAATTTAAAATCAAACTCGACCCGCCGCTAACTCGGGTTGACCCAACCTTCCTTGTTGACCCTAGTGACTGTGCGAGCGAGTGCGGGAGAGCCCAAGGGGGTTGTCAGGTGCAGGGAAGCCACGAGGGGGCGCTTCATGTAGGTGTGTGGAGCAGGCAACCTGGCTTGTCGCTTGCGGGCATGGGGCAAGCACGAACAAATGCGGGTCTGTGACGGACTGACAAGCGAAGTGTGGACGAGCGATGACGGACAGACCGCAACCGCGAGGCACCAACGACGGACGTGCCACTTTCAGGTTTTTAGGTTGACCCATAACCAACCTGAATTTATAATTAGGTAAAGATTTGAAATCCAAACCCACCCTATTTTCAAACGGGTTGATCCGAAACCCGAATTTTTTGGTCAGATTCTGGTAGTGTTTTCGGGTCATGTCAAATATTGACACCCCTAATTTTATTCTTGCATATATAATATATATTTAGATTAAGAAAATTATATGCATACGTAATATCGTATTTACTTATATAATATTTTAATACCTAAATTTTATCAAAACCTATATATAAAAAGATGTACTTCACTTAGCTAAGCTAATATTTATAATATTTTTGATATTATCTTGAGATTTAAGTATTGTCTAAACAGTTACAAGCCTTTAAAGAATCAAGAGCACTTTTAAAAATACAATATTTGAATCAAAACCTAAAGAGCCTATGATCCTACTAATACAAGAATACAACCAACAAAATGAAAAACCTGACAACCAAAGAAGGCCAAAAGGCAGACCAACACAGGAACTCCAGAAACCCACAAGCGAGCAGCATCACAGCTGGTGAGACAAAACAAACTGCACGAACAACTGCAAGAAAACACACCCTACAACCAAAAAGAGTCCGCTCTGAATAAAAAAAGCAAGACCACTCGGAACTAATACCATAAAATTAATGATATGTACATGCAAAATTAAAAAAATTTGCCCGCACCATTCATGAAGTGGTCAAAGTTTCTTCTGATATTTAGGCTAAGGCGTCTAATGTACATCTATGAAAATATGAGGAAGCCATAAGAGGCACAAGTTTACTTATACAAGTTCCAAGCCTTTACCTATTCTTTAAGGCTGCTGGAATTTGTCTTTATCGACGCTACATTTTATTTAGATGATTATATCACCATCGAGAAAACAATGCAGCTAAATACAATAATTAACAAAAAAAAATAAAAATAAAATAAAACAGAAAGATCCATTCAAATGGGATAAGACTTTTTGTGCGAATTGTTAAAAATATTTTCAATTGTTATCTTCAATTAGTTCTAACAGCTGGTTTAACTAAATTTCTCATATTCCTGCGATAATTACTATGCAAGTTAATTAATTTGACCAAATTAGGTAGTTTGAAGAACATAAAACAAGATTAATTAGTCCTTTCGTAGTGCTAATTTTTCATAATCTTGACAAATTACTTTGTGATTTTTCGATCTGGAGCTTTGTTCTTTGTCAACCTTACTGTCTAGCTCATGTAAGAAGCTCCAATTTTGTGTCTAGTTATCAATACAGCAAAGCATGAATGGTTTTCTTAAAGTGGCAAGTCATTTTAGCTGATTAGGTAATTTACCTAACCTTCAAATGAAATTCTATTGCTGTACACTTAGAAATTTAGGAAAGATAATGCTAGATTATTACTATGATTGAGAATGAGTGAGAATGATATCTGGCTAGCTGTGGGAGAAATTAGTCCAACCATGAGGATGGGATATGATTTCCATTGTTAACGGGTTGTTTGTGAGCACTTCCTTTATTTTATTTTATTTTGTCATGTATTTTGATTTAAAATAAATAAAAATAATTGAAATTTTAAATAAATGTTGCTTTTTTTATTGAATATCGAATGAATCGATTTGGGAAAGAATATCCTGATAAAATGGTATCGGGATCAGGGTTGAAATTCATTGGATTTGCTTTAAAATTAATATTATATGGATATATATGAAGAGTTTTTATTGCATCAATCTCAAAATAAATCTAATAATTTTCAACCCTCTTAGATACAAATTGTATTAGATTTATATGGGTGTTATTTAATTGTTATTTAATTAAATTTATTCTAAAAATATGAAAAAAATATTTATTTTGAATTAACAATTCATTCTCTAATTTTAGTAAAAAAAAGAATAAAATTGTACCATATATCATTGCAACTCATATTTTCACCTCTCAATAATTAAAAAAATCAATTTCTAATTAACTATATTATTATTATTATTGGTGTCATCCAAGTCATCTAACTCAATCTCTTAGGTTTCATTTGGGACAGCTTTTGACCACTATTTTTCATTGCTTAAAAAAAATGTCTAAAAAACTGTTTTAGAAAACAGCAAGAAAGTTGTCTCAAATTAATGCTTCGTTTGGGATGGCTTTTTTACTGCTTTCTAAAACAACTTTTTAGTATAAAAATTTCTAATTCAAGAAATTTTTATACTAGAAAGTTGCTTTAAAAAACAGTAAGAAAGTTGTCCCAGACAAAGCCTAAGCCTTAGGTTTTATTTGGAATAGTTTTTGGCAACTATTTTTTTTTTTTTGCTTTTAAGAAATTTTTGTACGAAAAAATTAGTTGAAAAAGTAATAACAAAACTATCACAAACGAAGCTTTATTGTGGAGGTACAAATTAAGAGGTTGGATGGCAATTGGCAAACAAGCAATTCAAAATAATGATCATATTATTGACATGACTTTCTTTGATTCTACCCTTCCTATTTATTCAGCAAACGACTGGAAGCGAAGGGCAACTTAAATTCAAATGAGATCACGTGATACCATATGAAAACTTTAAACTTTATTTACACCAATATTTTCCTTTGAAATGTTACAAATTATTTTTGTTTATAGCAATTGAATTTTACGCTCTAAGAATATTTTATTGTATTTTATAATAATTATATATATAATTATTAAATATTTAATAAATTAATATATATTCATAAAATTATTGAGAAAATGACTTTAAAAATAAAGTGAAAAGTTGATCAACTATGACTATGTTCTGGGGAAAAAGTAAGCATTGGAAAAATCACAAAGAAAGCCAAGCGACTATGGATTATTGTCATTATATGTTTAAAGAATATTGTGAAGTTATGACAATGGCCTGTCATGTTTGCTTAGAAGTTAGAAGACTGAACAAAAAATGTCATGGAATACACAAATTTATGCAGCATGGATAAGCATGATGTGTGACACCAAAAAGAAGAATTCCCTTTCATTTCCAAGAAATACACTTATGATAAATTACAATAGTGTTTTTAAATTTTAGATGTATAAGTAAGGGATAGCTTTCTTATTGCACTTTAAAACAATTTTTTAATACAAAAATTTTTAATTCAAAAAATTTATGTATTAAAAAATTATTTTAGAAAGCATCAAGAAAGTTGTCTCAAACAAAGACTTACATTTTAAAGCTATGTCCAGACTCTGCCCAAAATAATTTCTCTATGTAAGGAGGAATCCAAGAATTAACAGTAGAAAAAAGACTTACCGTTTGCCAACAACTAGAGGAAAAATATATGGGCATATCTTACATTACTATATATGTTTAGGCCAGACATGAAAGTGGACTTGCAACGTCATCATTGAACATTATAAAAATAGTTGATATGTCACCAAAAATTTGTTTTGATCGAGCATGAATCTTGATATAATTATGAGATTGAGATTTCAAAAATTAAAATGGGGATCAGCTGAACTCCAATTTTAGCAAACTCAAAGTCAAACTGAACATATCAAAAATACGAGCCCAACAACACCAAATTCGACTTAATCCAAGCCCAAATGAGTCCAAATCAAGGATCCAAAGCGCATTCGGAAGGTTCAAATCATAATTTGAATTACCAAACAGTATCCAAACGTGATGTTCTTATAATCGAATTGAGTGGCTCGACGAGACGAATCAAACGAGCCCAAGATCACTAAATTTCGATATCATTAAGACATTCAAATGATCAATAAACAGTCCATGATCAAAGGGATAAATATCGGCCGTCCTTTCAAACCACTCCCATTTTGATCTTGATCGTCCACATATTTACTAGCCATGCCACTCTCAAAAAAATTATAAATAGCCCCACTCTTCTCATGAGAGGGGAGGAATAAAGGAGGAGGAGAATGGAAGAAATTGGGAGTATACTTGCCATCGACCACCGTCGAACTCTTGCCAGTTCGTCGACCACCACCGGAGTTCTTCTCGACCATCGACGGACTTTCGCCAGTCTGCCGACCACCGCTGGAGTTCTTCCATACCACCGACAGACTTCCGCTAGTCCGCTGATCACCGCCGGACTTCCTCCAGTCCGTCGACCACTGCCAGACTTCCACCGGTCCGCCGAACACCGCCGGAGTTCTTCCCGGCCACTACCAGACTTCCGTTAGTTCGCCGACCACCGTCAGACTTCCGCCAGTCAGCAGAACACCGCCGATTTTCTTCTTGTTCGTCGACCACCGTCGGAGTTCTTCCTGATCACCGCCGGATTACAACTACGGTCCTCCCAACCTCTATCGTTCGCCGACTATGGTCCTTTCGACCACTGTTGCCAATTACGGTCCTTCTGACCACCGTTGCCGATTATAGTCCTTCCGACCACCATCGCCAACTACGGTCATTCCAACCACCGTCACCCAACTATGATCCTCCCGACCTCCATCGTCAGTTGACTACGGTCCTTTCAACGACTATCGTCAACTATAGTCTTTGACCTCCATCTCTCGCCGACTACGACCCCTTTGACCACCGTCGTCTGACTATGGTCTTTTCAACCTCCGTCGCCCACCGACTACTATCCTTCTGACCACTGTCACCCGAATACGATCTTTCTGACCTCCGTTGCTAGCCGACTATGGTCCTACTGACCAAACAAGCACATCAATTCCAATTTCCATCATGTAACGCACTCTGTATGATGTATATTTACTACATCAAACCAAGGCCTTCCTCCTAATGAAGGGACTTATTTATAATCGATTACAAATACTAGTGGATTCATTTAAACTGGTCCAGACCCCATGATGTTTCCCCCATTTCAGGGGTTTCCACGTAAAAACTTTGGTGTCTCTTATGAGGGCTGCACCCCTACTTATTAATCTGTCTGTGTACTGAATTTTCGTACAAAGCTAGGGTGCTAAACTTTATATCTCTCTACCACCGTGAATATTCCAGGACACAACAATAGTAATTGCATAAAAATGAGGGTCGCTCTATTTACCAATTACTATAATATTTATAACCTTGCTTGAAATAAATGCCTAGTTCTCTATATATCAACATTGGTATTACAATGTAAATCTTAGAGAAAATCTATAACGATAATGACCCATGTCCATGCAAAGCATGTTTGCATATGTAAATAGTAGGTTTCTATTTCTGTTAATGTGGGTGATAATCCTATTGATTCTTAGCAAGTCAATAATGGTAACAAATTACCCTTGAATGATAATGATGCTAATGGCCTTATTCCTTCTTATGAGGTGGGGCATTTGGTTGTGCCTGATCGCCTTAGGTCTGCCTGATCCGGTGACTAATTCTAGGTTTTCCCTTCAAATGTTTTGGTCTGTGATGCTAGGCTTTCTCCCGAGCCAGTGGTTTTGGTCTCTGATGGATTGGATGCTAATGGTATTGAGGTTGTGGATCCTGTTACTTCTATTCCAGATTATCTCGTGCATGAGGCTAAGGATTCCCTAGCTGTTCTTAGGAAGGATCCTTTGTGTGCCACTCTTTCTGTATCTCCTGTTTTGGAAATGGTTAGCATGGAGTTGTGTTGTGTTAACACTGTGGTGGTTAATGATTCATTAAGTGGAATGCTTGAGGCTGCTGTTGAAACTACTATGCCCTCCTCTTCATTATTAATTTATAAAGGAACTGTTGAAATCCCTATTTCTATTATTACTAATGATGATTTAAAAGCTCAGTTGGGTTTGTCTTTGCATGATTCTTGTGTGAAACAATTTGATTGGCTTGAAGATCATTTGCCCTTGCTTGGTGAGGGTGAGGAGGTGGATTTGGAGGGGGATGAGGAGTTTGATGCATTGTTTAACTTGAATGTGAATAACATAGTTGAGAAGGCCTTCTCCTAGGGAAGTGGTAAATGTCGGTGATGTAAAAACAAAAGGAAGTAATTGTGCTTGTTCTCTTTTCGTTGGGGTTTGACTTTTGTTTCGTTAGTTCTTTTGTGTCTCTTTAATCATTACTGGGCCTTTGATTTTTTGAGGCGTGCTAGGGGTTGGCTTTCCAGTTGTTTCATGATTTTTATGGGCAGTGATGTAGCTAGTTACTGCTCACCACCTAGACTGTCAAGGCTTGTTGGCAACCATTGGTGGTGATTCAGCTTGCTCTGTTTGGTGACCTTGTTTGGGTTAATGGTGGATGGTCCTAGCCTGACGTTTGGGTGGCTGTAGGATACTTTGCCAATTGTTGAGCCCAGGGTTACCTTGTCATTTCTATTTTTAGTTATGTATCTTTCTTTTTATTGATGGAGTTGCTTGTATATTTTTTCATTTTTGAAATAAAATCAAGTTCTCCTTAAAAATTTAATATATGTAAATAGTAGGTCTATTCGAATAATATAGATTACACAATTATTCTTCATCCAAAAAATTAAATTAAAATTTATGTAATTAAGATGCAAACTGACTAAATTTAGAGATTTCAAATAGGGAGTTCTAAATGACTAAAAAAATGTGTGAAAATTCTAGGAGTGAATTCTTAAATTTCCTCTGTTTCACTAGCATTATTTCTTAATTTATAAATTAAATATAAATTTAGAAATCTTATATTGTTATAGATGTCTTATTAAGAAAGGCTGCTTAGATTAAATTTGATTTGAGTTTTTGAACTCGACCTAATATGATCATTCTTTAAAAAGTAGGCATTGATGATTATCGGCTTTTATACTGAAGTTTCTAGGCCATGAAAATCTTATTTAATTTTAATTTTTCCTTTAAATTGACACTAAAATGTCCTATGAAATAAGAGCAATTCTAAAGGGAAAAACTTGTTAGTCAATAGGCTTGAGGTGGCTCCTAAGAAAGGTTCTAAGACCCAAACTCATGCATGCGATGGCAGGTCATACTTGGGAGCTATCAAGTTCTAACTTGAAGGCAAGGTTAACATTGCGCAATCGACCACTTATCATGTGTGTACATGAGAATTTGATTGTAAGATCGAGATTCATTAGTTGGGAATCAAGGATAATAAAGTTGATTATTAGTGCTAGCAGCAAGATAACTGAGCAATAATATATCTAACTTGCGAGTCATAAGGTCAATGATGTCTACCAGAGATCATGAAAAATGTTGATTGCTCATAGAGATGATAAGTTATTTGCAAGTGAGATGATGGTCGGCGGTCAAGGAGGAGATAACAAATTGTGTCAAGGTAAGATGGGGAGTCTTATAGAGATGTGATAATAGCAAGTTATATCTCAACAATATGAGAAGTCATCCCATAATAGGATAGTGGCATTTAATAATGGGGTAATAACAACTCTTCAAAAGATAAAATAATAGAAATTCATTCCATGGTGAGATGACAAGTCATCTAAAAATCGGATGATAGCAAATTGGTGTGGGAACATTGGCGAAATACTTGGCGAGTAAGGAATTCTCTAGTATATTAAACTGGCGGATTGCCCTCCTTTAACAAGGGGCCTTAGGGTTACTTATGAGAAGCATAAGGACTTTATACACGGTGGTTAACCTCGCTTATAAGCATGGGCCATTTAGTAGAAGTAGGACCACATAGTGGACTCTAAGAGGACAAGATGATAAAGGGTTCAACGATTATAAATGGAAAATTGACAAGCTTGGGGAAGTCTCTTTTGTTCTAGCTTTAATTCTTCATACTTCAAGTCATTGAGCTGTTCTTAATCCATAGCTCTACCCCAATAGCTTCTCCTTTCTTCTTGATAAGTAGAAGACACCAAGGAGGAGATAAAAGAGAGAAAGTTAAATTCACCAACTTACCAACTAAATTCTCAATCTTCAAACCAATAGGGTAAAGCTATGGATTAGGTTTCATAGTGTGAAACCCTTAAAATTTTAAGAATTTTTTTGACCAAGAGTAGTCAATAATTATTTCAGGAGTCATTATAAGTCCAAATCATAAATTATCTTCGCCAGAACATTTATACTATTGTGTTTTAACTTCTTAAATTTTTTTCATAATTTTTTGGTACTGTTGAAATTTCTTAAGAAAATATCACCTATCGATACAAGTGGGGTTTTGGGGACCGTTAGGTTTCCGTTTTGCAAACTAATTTCACCAAAATTTGTTAAATAAAATGATTTAATTTATGAATATTTTTCTATAATTTTTGAAATCCCTAAGAGAATTTCTATGAATTTTTTATTGAAAATTAATTATAATAATATTATTATATTGTAAATTTATATAAAATCAAAATACCTTAAATCACTAATATCCCTAATCCCTATTCATTTCATTTCCATGGCTAAGAGAGCTTTTAATCTCATAAAGAATCTTTGAGTCATCGCAGAGAAAAACTTTTTCCCTCTCGTTTCGCCCCCTCTGCTAGGGCTTTGGCCTAGCTCCCTCCGGCGCGGCTGCCTGGCTGGGGCTACTCATTTCGGTGGCGCTGACATTACCGTATCTTCTAGGGAAATTCTATTTCTTTTCTGGTTCTGTTTTAGGCTTTTCGATTTTTGGCTCGATTTTCCTTTCCGGCGCGTGCCAGAATGGCACCGAAACTTTGCTACCCTGGTTTTTTAGGGGGTTCGTCTTCTTCGCATTCTTTTTTAGATGTTCTTACAGACTCTTCATCTATCATTGAATTTTTAGAACTTAGGGTTACCTCTTTTTGTGGCTTACCCTCCCTATGGATCTGGGAACAAGAGATTCAGGCTCTAGCTGTCCCATTCTAGTTTTCTTTAGTAGGTTTTTTTCCTTCCAAACAACCATCTCTTGACTCTATTCATAGATTTTTCTTTAATCTCAAGCTGAATGGGGAGTTTTAGGTCACCTTGCTCGACTCATCGCATATTCTTATCAAGCTAGCAAACGACCTTGATTACTGTAGGGTGTTCTGTCATAAATCCTATTTGGTCTATAATTATTACATGAAGCCTACCAAGTGGTCTCCCCTAGCTGATATTGGTGTTGAGTCGTCAGTGATCCCGATTGGGTAACATTTTCACAATTACGGCCTCGCCTTTTTTCTCCTCGTATTCTTTATGGTTTAGGCTCTCTCTTTGGCAAACCTTTGAAAATTGACTCTGCTACCGCTATCGGCTCTAGGCCATCCTTAGCTCGTGTTTTAGTGGAGCTAGATATCACTAAATCCTACCCTGATAAGGTTTGGTTAGGCCCTACGAAGTCCGATTATGTTCAACAAGTGGTTATGGAGGAGTTCCCTCCTTTTTGTGCTTCTTGTGAGAGTATATGTCATGTGGTCGGCAGTTGTCGTCCTGTGGTTGACCTATCTATTCCTAACAAGATTTCTAACAAGGTGTCAGATTAACCTGCATTGATTATTTCTTCTCCCCCTTCCCCTGTTGTGCCATCTCTTGCTGTGGAGAATTTATTGAATGTTGCGACGGATGTTGATTTTGGCCCTACTAAGCAGTTGGCTGAGAATGAGAAAGTTATTGAGGGTATTTCACCTACTAATACTAATCATAATTTAGCCCAGGTGGACTCTATGGTGGTTGGGGTTGCACCTGTTGCCCAGGCTCCACGGTTATGTACTAGTGACGTTGGTGAATTAAATTGTGGTGGTATTTTTAAACCTGCTTTGTCTTGTGCGGTTTTTATGCCTGCCTCATGCGGTTTGGCCATGGCTGAGGTGCTTGGTGTGGTCGCTGAGCAGTCTGGTTCTTCTGTTTCTCCTTTTCAGGTTTTACTTGGTTGTGGTGATCTGTCCCCTACGATTTCCGTGAATCTGGATGTTGCCTCCTCTTCTATTAATTTGGTTTTGGATAAGCAGGTTCACGACGGCTTGGAGGGTAATGTTAATTTTGTTAATATCCCTATTTCGGTTATGTCTAATGCTGAAATGAAATATGATGTGGCTAAGTATGTGAAAAATTCTGTTTTGGTTCAAACTGACTGGTTAGTTTTAGAGGATTCACTTTCTTCTCCTTCTAGTGGGGAAGAAACTGATTATCAAGAATTTGAGAAGGACCGTTCTGCTGTTCGTCGTGTTCTTAATGCGAGTGGTTATAAGCAAAAAAGAAAAGGCAAGAAGAAATAGGGTTGTTGCTTTGGCTCTTGCGATTTTGTTGGTGGCTTTTGATTTTCTAATGGACGATGATAAGGAGGCCCCTGCTTCCCCTTGTTGGCTGAGCTGACTGGCAACCTGGGTGCATTGGCTTTAGATTATGGATTGCGATCGTATTCTATCACCTACGGATTGTCCGTGTTTGGCTGTTAGGTTGGTGCTGGGGGCCTCCATTCCTGAGTCCCTTTTCATTGCTTATTTTGCTCTGTTTGATTTTTTGGGATATTACTGTTGTGTATCACGTGTTGTTGGCCTTTTGAAGTTGTACCCCCCCCCCCCCCCCCCTTTATTCAATGAATATTTTTGTGTTTTTTCAACAACTTCGGGCCATTTTTGTCCGTTGGCCCAGTTGAGAAACTTGTTCGTCTCGTGGTAAGTCACATTATGCTCATCTTAATTTTCAAAAATGTGAAATTTTTAATAAATTTTTTTATTAAAATTTTGTATCTGTTAGTGAAAAATGGGGATAATTTTGCACAGGTAAAACTTTCATCGCGTAACTTTTTCTATGTTATAGATATTACGATTATGTACATTTTGAATATTTTTTGAAAATGTTACATTGAGGGTTTTGAAATTTACAGAGTTTTTATTGAATAGAAAATTATCTGGATGTTGAAAAATAGTGGTATAGTACAATCAAAGTCTTAAAACATCATTTTACACAATCCCTGGTAATTTAATAATTTTTTGAAAATAGGTATTTTTGCCTAGTTTGATTTTCTATTTTCTACCATTATACAACACTATGAAATTTTGATACATGCTCAATTACGCTTTAATTATTATAATGTGATGATATATGTGCATATGTTATTAAATTATATCTGTTGGAAGCCATAAGGGGCTAGAATCCTTTGATATTCTGTCTATGTCAGAGAATTACTAGGAGTTATAAGAGGTAAGAATCCTTTGAGATTATGTCTGAGACAAAAATGTGTGATATATTCTGGTGCTATAATCATAAATGAAAAGAGAGTCATAAGGGGCCAGAATTCTTTAAGATTCTATCTGGGTCTGAGAATTGTGATGTGAACTACTCTGTGATATAAATTTCAATTTATTTACTTGTTCAATATTGTTATTTACATCAAGTAATAACTTTTATGCAATAATTGTTATGCATTTATTACATCTCTTAATATAGTAATTTATTTATTGAAATTGAATTTAATTATTTTTAAATATTCAGCAAAACATTTGATAAAAGAATATTTAAAAATTTAGATTGGTTTATGTGGTTTGCTGAGCTGTTGTAGTTCATTGTGGTTTTGCTTCTGGTTTTCAGAATTTGGGAAGGGGAATGAGGTTTTGGACTAGTAATTCAGGATTAGATCTGAGGTTATAGGTATTTTGCTATTTTGATTTTTGTATAGTCATGACTAGTTAAATTTTTAGTTCTATAGCTCTTGCATATAGCCATGTACTGCAGTGTAGATATTTATTTTTATGAAATGAAAGAAACTTTGTAGATGAATTTAATTTCAGTATTTGAATGTTTTAGTAGTTATGTAGTCTGCAGTCTATTTCAAAGAATATTAATAGAAAATTTGAAAAAAAATTCTAAAACTAGATCTTGGGATTTGTTTGTCATGACTCAACACAAGAGGACCTGTCCTGGTCAAGCTGAGTTATGACACATAACCCCTAAGCCTTTGTGTGAAAAGAGATAAGGATGAGTAACGACAATGTAACAAGTTACAATTTGCATGTGAAGGATTATTTGAGTCACGAATTGAGTAGAAAATCAATCCAAAAAGAAAAAAAAAAGACAAGGAAGAGACAAAATATTTTTTTCTTAATTCTTTGCTTTAGAGGAAGGGCTTGACATGCCTAGAACTTAGGAGATGTCAAATCTGATATGAACCCCTAGACAATGACTTGATAATAAGATCCTAAGTAGTTCAGGGAGATCGGTTTTGTGGATTAGTGTTTTCTGTAAGAGGGTGGCATCAAGAGGCCTACATATATTTTATAATAACTGAAGAGCAATAGAAGTTTGAAATTGAAACATCTATTTTTAGAGGTTTATCATTGATATTAGTAAATGAATGCAAAATTTAATGATTGAAAAATTAGATAAGGAGTTTGTGAAGGAGATCCATAAAAGAACCAACAAAGGCTCAAATTTAAAATTAAATATATGAATTCATCTCAAAAGAAAAGGATAATAAATTAAGACTAGATAATATATTCAATAGAAAATTCGAGCATACGAAATAAAATTAGAAAATTTAATAATGTTGTGTTCATGATCCGACCGCCTCATAGAAATGATGAGCTTTTGGATATTAACCATGAAAGACTTACCTAGTTTATATAATAAAAAAATTTCTCTTTATAAAAATAAATATTATAAAACAGGGTATTTTAAATAAATTAATCATTAAATACATATTTTTGTTATCTCTTTAAAAAAAAATAAAAGTCTTTTATTAAATATCAAATATTATATATTTTGGTGTCATAAAATTTTCATATAATATATTTTGTTCAAAGACGGTACATTTTTACATTTTCAGCCTGCCAAATAAGCCTCGTTTTGCTTTATTTAGGGCTTAAGCGGGTGGAGAAGTTAAGCGGGATTCCCGGTCAGCCGGTCAATAACTACGCTTATCTCAGTTTTTTTAGCTCATTTCAGTTTTTTTCTTTTACCAATTGAATGATTTTACACCATTCAAAAATTAGACCTGACGTAATTTAAATAGGATTTAAATTGAAAATGTTAATATAATTTTTTAAATTTTTGATCAGTTAAATTACCTGGCACCTCCCAGACCTGACATCGTCTTAGTTGCCTATTTTGATCAAGCTTAACTAATCTAAAAGGAGAGTCGGGTCTTGGACCGTCTTTTGCTTCCACCGCGTCTGTCTTCCTTGAACGGGTGAGCGCGCGCAAGAGCAGGAAGCCAGGAAGGGGGAATCGAACGCTAGAAAAAGTTACGTTCTCGATCGCCCTCGTCATCTTGATTTCTTTCTTTGTATTCCTCTCGTGATCTCTTGCTCCAATCTGTCAAGACGAGCAGCGTATGGCAATGGTCGTGCGAGCGCATTTCCCACCGAACGTTCTGCTTGACAGCCGGTACAGTTTTCGTGATAGCTTCTTGAACTCGCTCGCTCTCTCTTCTTCGTATTCATTTCTTCTTTTTAGGGTTTCGATTTTGTCGAGTGATTTTTTGGGTTCCGGGATGCGCAGATTGAGATTGAGATGAATAACAACGAGATGGACACGAACTTCTCTCTTCCTCTGCTCGGGCAATCCCATGTCTTCTTCTGCTCCAATGAAGGTATGGGTTATTCACTTTTTCTCCTTTCCCATTTCTTTCTTTTCCGATTGTTTACTGAGAAGAGGTGAATGGTGCAGGCAATGTGAGCCGAAGGAGGAGGGGGAGAGAGGAGACGCCGTCTGCGGCGCCACCGCAGCAACAGCAGCAGATTATCTTTTCCTTGCAGTCACCGGCGATGTTGGATCCCTTTCAGCTCCAATCGCAGACGCCTTCGCTTGTCTCCACCGGCCTTCACCTCGCCTTAGTCGACCAACAGAACAATCAGATCAAGAGAGAACAGCCCGATTCACTCACATCGGCTAACTTCTCGGAAGAACTTGCCGCCCAGATTAACAAGGAGAAGAACGAAATCGATCAGTACCTCATTGCTCAGGTAATTTTGACCTTCCTTTTTGTCCCCATGACTAGAGGAAATACATGGATTCCTGATTCTATTCGCCTAATTCTCTTGCTAATCAGGGGGAGCAGCTCCGGCGAGCATTGGCGGAGAGGCATCAGCGGCACTATCGCACTTTACTCGAATCTGCGGGAAAGAAGCTACTGGAGAAGGAGGCGGAGATCCAGCGAGCTGGCCGCTGCATTTCGGAGCTCGAAGACCGGCTCACTCGCCTCCAAACCGAGACGATGGAATGGAAGGTGAAAGCCATGGCGGAACAGGCCGCGGCAGCGTCTCTCCACGCTCAGCTCCAGAAAGCCGCTGTCGACGCGGCGGCCGCGGCAGCGGCGGCGCCGGATGCTAATGAGAACTGCGGCGAGTCGCCGGCGGAGGATGCGGAGTCGGCCCACGTCGACCCGAACCGGATTGAGAAACTTGAGAGGCCGTGCCGCGCCTGTTTTCTCCGGCCGGCTATGGTTGTTCTACTTCCCTGCTGTCATCTCTGTCTCTGTGTTTCTTGCGATTTTGTCAGCACCGTCGGCGACGCCTGCCCCTCCTGCGGCTGCTTCCGGACCGGAAGCCTTCAAGTTTCCTTTACCTAATCTCAAAACTAAAATCTAAAATAAAAAAATAGAAGGAAAAAAAAAAAAAGAAATGAAGCAATTTTAATCTTTTAATTCTGGGTTATTCTAACTTCAGAAAATGAAAAAAAAAATATTTATGCATAAAAATATATAAATTCATTTCTTTTAAATCTCGTAGCACCGACGGTGCCTGAGTTGCTTCAACGTTTTTTTCTTTTTTTTTGTTTGTTTATTATTATTATTATTGGGTCCGTTTATTTTTTTTCAATTTGTATTGCTAAATTAACGTTCGGAATAGGTCAGGTACAGTTAATGGACGGCCCACCGCCACGGCACGATTTCACGCTGGGCCCATAAATAGCTTTGTAATCGTAATCGTACGGCTTGGTCTGATGGTGGCGGTAGGAGGACGGGGAGGTGGGTTTGGCATTTCTTACTTCTTTATTAACCGTTCAGTGGTTGGCGCGCCCGATGAGATGCGTCAGGGATAACACGTGAATTCGTTCTGTGGGTAGACTTGGTTATGGGCCGGCCTCTCATAAAACGGCCCATTTACTAATGGAGAATATATTTTGTTGGACTAATCGTAGTTTTGGACAATAAACATTGGATGCTTAGATTGCTATTAGGGGTGCAAGTGAGTTGTGGACTTGTGAGTCAGAATGAGCTGGCTTGATAAATAGCTCGTGAGTTAAGTTTGATACAATAGTGAGCTAAGTTTAAATTAGTCTTAATCCGACTCATTAGCTTACAATTTAGCATGTTTAAAAATATTAATATATAATATAATTAAAATATATTAATATTTAAGAGTTTATGTAAAAAATTATTTAAAATATTTAAAATTTATCTCTCTTTTTATTATATTAATTATTTATTTTTATTATTGTTTCAATTTTCTACTAGATTAAATTGAGTTAATTTATGATTAAATTGAATGATTTTAAGGATCTTGAGCTGTAATTGTATTTTGTTGAGGTTAAAACCTATCACAACTAAACCAATCGTTGCACCTGGAGCCCAACTACCCAAGGGCATTATAGAAACTTCACTTTCATGTTATTCCTAGTATACATATACAACTTACTGTACATGCTTTTCAGACATATAGAAATTACATTTGCCTCTGCTCTGTTTTCATCGTTATTGTTCTTTCCATTGATTTCTGCTGCTTGTTCTTCAGCTCATTGCAGGATTCAATATGGCATCAGAGCACTCAGCCTAACGGCCTCATCCTTGCCTATGAATTCCATGGATTCTTCTATCCTAAAGCTTGGTGATCTACCCATTCCTGCTTAGCTGAAATTCCTAGTGTCAAATATTAAGAATATCGTGCATACCTAGCTACTTGCTGACAACTATCCACTGTGGCGATCTAAGATTCTTAAACTTTTTACAGCCAATGAATTTGATGGATACTTAGATGGCTAAATGACCTACTCAGTTCCTGATCTCCTCTCCGACACAGGTCAAAAATCCCCAAATCTGCAATATACATTGTGGATACTTATAGATCAAAACCTAGTAGTTGCACTGTAATCTACAACTTCTCAATCCTTTTTACCTTATATCCTAAATTTAGAGACCTACCATTTAATTTGGGTGACACTCGAACGCCGACTTCGTCCACAAATTGTTCGCGCGTCATCTAGCTCAAAAATATATTTCATACAGTCACCATGAAAAATCAGTCCATGACATACTATATTTCCACTGTGAAGTGTTTAGTGGACATTATCGTCGCTGGAGGATTTATAGGCATGAAAGATATCATTCTTTTACCTTTTGAATGTATTACCGTCAAATTATCTATCCTTCAAGATAACAATTCGGACCAAACTCAAGCTGATAAACCTTGAGGACCTCTACTCCCTCCTTTGTAGTGAGGAAGTAAACTTGGCCACTGAAGCTGCCAAGGATCTGACGTTAACAGAGCATACTCGTCCCATTGACTCTCATTTTGCTCTTGCTTCATTTAACCGTCGCAGACGTGGCCATTTTCTCCCATTCGCGGACGTGGCAGATCAATTGCTCGGTCTTCGCTTGTTCAAAATACCAGCAACAGACCTCTCGTTGAATGCCAAATATGTGGCAAACATGGACATTCAAACTTAAATTGTTGGCATCAAGTAGATCTGACTTATCTTCCTTTGGCTTCCTCTACACCACATGCTTTTCTTGCGAACGCAGGTGCGAACACAGGCTTGCAACCATTCCCTTGGTACCTGGACAATAGTGCCATTGCTCACTTGACTCCAGATCTGCAATTTGTTCATCAGCCCTCTACATACAATGGCTCGGACCAAGTGCTCATTAGAAATGGAAATTCACTGCCTATTCTCCATTCCGAGAATGGTCTTCTTCCTATGCCTTCACGTAGCCTCTTTCTCACACCTGTTCTTCATATTCCTAAACTTTCTCATCAACTCCTTGATATTTCAAAATTAACAACTGACAACAATTGCATTGTTTCTTTTGATGGCAATGGCTACACCATCAAGGATCGGAAGAACCTTCGCACACTTCTCCACGGTTCATATCGTGATGGCATCTACCCCATCGCTCTCCATTCTACGTCTAGCTCAGCCCGTATTCTAGCTCTTCCATGTAGCACCGACGTTTGGGTCACCAAAGTTTTGCTACTCTTATAGCTATAGCAAAACATTTATCTCAATTATGTATTTCTTCTTCTACTACTTCCAAATGTAACTCTTGTGCTCTAGCCAAGAACCAACATTTATCTTTTAATGAATCTAAGAGTTTTTCTTCTACTCCCTTACACCTTATTCACACTGATGTTTGGGGTCCCTCACCCATTATATCTCACGATGGGTTCAGATTTTACTTAATTGTTATTGACAATTTTTCTCGTTACATGTGGTTATATCTAATGAAACAAAAATTCTAAACAATCACCAAAATCATTAACTTCAAAAATTTCATAGAAAAATAATTTAACTCTCATATTCACATCATTTGTACCGATGGCGGTGGTGAATTCATCAATAATGCCCTCAAATAATTTCTGACAACTCACAGCATCCACCACCAATTCACTTGTTCATATATGCCGCAACAAAATGGCACAGCTGAACTTAAACACCGTCTTTTACTTGACACTATTCGTGCTCTCCTGATTGAACCTCATCTCTCACCTAATTTCTAGGTTGAAGTTGCGCTCACTGCTACCCATTTAATTAACTTATTTCCATCTCTTACTACATTCAATCTATAACCATATTAGCTTCTTTATAACAAACCTCCCGACTACACTCATCTTCGAGTGTTTGGTTATCATTGCTACCCTTGGTTTTGTCTTTATTCAGCTAATAAATTTACTGCTCGATTTGCGCCTTGTATTTTTCTTGGATACCCTTCTTCACAGAAAGGATATCGATGTTATAATCTCGTTACTTGTCAAACCTTCATTTCTAGAGATGTTATATTTGATGGATTCACTATCGTCTCCTCCTGCACTCCCTCTCATACAACCACTCCAACCACTACTCCAAGTCCTCCTCTTACCCCAACTCCTATTCCACCTCTCCCTACATCCACTACTGCAACTTCTCATACCTCATCTTCTACCCACTCAATGCATTCATCCACTCCTTCCAGCAACTCATCGGTCCACAATTGTTCCCCAACCTCCAATCCTTCCACTTCCCATTCCTCTAACAACACACCTCCCTCCTCCATTTCATCTTCAATTCTTCCTCGACATCCCATGCTTACTCAGTTTCAGACCGACCATCTCAAACCTCGACAAATCTTTGATCTTAATCACACCATATCCAACCCTCCCACTTGCTTCACCTTAGCAGTTAAACATCCTGAATAGAGAAAGGCACTTTTTAATGAATTTCATGCTCTACAGTGACAAGTAATTGGACACTTGTGCCTCCTAGCTCCGATTAAAACGTCATCAGCAGTAAATGGATCTTCAAAATTAAATCACTCCGATGGATCCATTGCTAGATACAAAACTTAACTGGTTTTCCTTGGCTATAAACAAGAATAAAGTACTGATTATTTGGAAACCTTTAGCCCAGTTGCCAAGCCCCCTATAATATGCATGTTTCTTACTGTCGCCCTTCACTTCTTTTGGCCCATTTTACAGTTAGATGTTATAAATGTCTTTCTTCATAACAAATTGTTTGAGACAGTATTCATGGCTCAACCATAGGATTTTAAAGACTCCCAATATCTTGATTATGTCTGGCTATTACACAAGGTGCTTTATGCGCTGAAACAAGCTCCCCGGCAATAGTTTGCCACACTCTTTTCATACCCGCAACACCAAGGCCTCCAAAAACGCTCTATAGATACATCCCCTATGTTGTATAATCATTAAGATATCAGCATTTGGCGACTTAAGCCATATCTGTTGCTTCCCGGGCATTGATGTCTACTCTTTGCCCACCGGTCTGCACTTATCTCAGCAATCCTACATTACAGATCTTCTCAACACTGGGGATATGGCTATTTGCAAGTCCTCTACCTTCCAACTCCTCCCTGTCACCTGCTCCGCAAGTTACCTTCGCCAATCCAGCTCTCTTTCGCAAACTTGCTGGCTCTCTGCAGAACCTAACCGCAACTCGTTTGAGCATTGCCTTTACTATCAATAAAATTTGTCAAAATATGCATAATCCCATGGGTCACCATTTTCAGTCCCTTAAACAAATTCTTCGTTATCTTAAGGGAACTGCTACACACGGATTCCTCCTTCAAAAAGGTGACCTTTAGCTCACCGCCTATGTTGATGCTGACTGGGCTGGTGACAACTTGGACCAAAAGTTTACCGCTTGGTTTTGCATCTTCCTTGGGCCAAATCTCCTCTCTTGGTGTGTTAAAAAGTAGACAACTGTTGCCCGTTCCTCCACTGAAGCGGAATATTGTTCACTAGCAGCAGCAACCACTGAATTAATCTGGCTTCGTTGCCTATGTCAGGAATTTTCAATTTCTTTGGACACTACCTCACTCTTCTGTAATAACATCTCTGCCATGTCCATTGCAACAAATTCTATCTTCCATGCTCGAATGAACCACATCGAGATTGATCATCACTTCATTCATTATTGCATTAATTCCAAATGTGTGGCTGTTCATCATGTCTCTTCCCAAGATCAACTTGCTGATATTCTCACCAAATCTCTACCAACTCCATGGTTTTCAAATCTCTGATACAAGTTAATGGTTCAACCAACCCTCAACTTGAGGGGCGATGAAAGCACAACCAGCTAAGTTTATTCTCCACTAGAATAAATCATTTCATATCCTGCCATGCCAGCCACTATGTCTGTGACAGCCACTACATTCTCTTACACCAATCACTACTCGTGGAGCATAACTACCCTGGGGAATTATAGGAACTTCACTTTCATGTTATTCCTAGTATACATATACAACTTATAACAACAACAATATCAAGAATTTATCCCACTACACGGGATTGGCTAGAAGATTTTTTTTCATCATATCTTATTAAGAGCCAAATTCTCATTTAAGTCTAATAAAAAAAAGTCATTTCTAATACTTTATATCCAATTCTTTTTAGCTCTACCTTTTTTTAAAATGCCAGATCTAATACATTTACTCTCCTAATCATGTCCTTAGAAGGCTGATGTTTATGTGACCAAATTATTTAAGCTGACTCTCTCTAATCTTATCTGTCATTAGAGCAACTCCAACATTTTCATGTATATACTCATCTTGCATTTCTCTGTAAAATCACTTATCCACATGAGCATCCTCATCTCTACAACAATTAGGCTTCAATTGGGATGATTTTCTTGCTACTTTAGAGTTTGAAATTCGTTAATTTCCTAATTATCTACTTTTATAAATGATATTATTATTTCCTTCTATTAAAGAGAGATTTTGCGGTGAACAAACTATTTAGAGCGCACGCAGGTTTTATGAGTCGGCAGGGCTCTTTGATTGGGGTTTGTGGGCCCACGCGATGGGACTTGTGCTTTGTGATTGTATGCAAGCGCGGGCGAGAAAATCGCATACGATATGTCTCAAATGATTTTTTGTTTGAATCTGACTCAACATTGACCCAATCAAAACAAACTTAATCCTAGTCCGACCCATTTATCATAAGGGTCAAAATACTTGACCCGAATTGGACTAAACAAAACCTCATTAGACCTGATTATCATCTAGAATTTATAATTTTTAGATTAACATAACCCATAACTCAAAACATTACCCCTTTAACCTAAAAACACTATGTTTAATTGAACTTGACCTATTTAAATCGAGCCCAAATGGTAATTGAGTCAATTTTGAGTCTTCCGATCATCCCAAACCTGATGCGAAAATTAACAGAGTCAATCTGAACTTAAATTATTTATTGACACATCTAAACAAAATAATAGTAAGAAATTATTTTCTACCTATTCTTTAAACTTTATTTTATTTTTTAAAAAATTATAATTTTAAAATGAAAATTCTTTTTAATATAATTTTGGGATTAAATTCTTTTTTAAAAAATTTGAACTGATGGTACTTGTATACAATATCAACTACATGTTATGACATTAAAGAATAAAAAAAGGATTTATATACATATCATAATATTTTTTTAATATATCTAATATTTAAAGAAGTATATTTATTTATATATCATTTTAATATCTTATTGTGCATAAAAATATATGTTTTACTCCAAATATTTTCATCAAGTTCTTCTCTATCTTATACGACCTTATAGTATTATCTAGTTAGAAATTATTTGTTAAACAAAAAAAAATTAAAAAAAAAGTTAGAAATTATTTATTCTAGGTTAGAGTTCATTTTTGACCAACCTAGGGTTTCATTTAGGAGTGTCAATATTTGACATGACCCGAAAACTTGACCCAAAATTTTTAGGTTAGGATCAATCCGTTTGGGGTTGGGTTCCAAATTTTGACCCGTTTGAAAAATCTGATGGGGTCCGAGTCAACCTGCTAACCCAAAGTTGACCCGAATCTGACCCAATTATCTCACCTCAACTAGTCCACGTGAGTTAAAGTTTTGAACGAGTCGATAAAGAACTTCTTCGCCTCCTTCGACGATGTTCCTTTCTGTAGGGTTGATAAAAGACTTCTTTGCCTCCTTCGATTCCCCCACTCGCCATTCTTTTGTTGGATCGGAATCGGAAGTAACAACTAACAACGATGATAGAAGCTCGCTTGTTGCGAAGGTAACTATTTTTTCCCATTCGCGCGCTTCTCGCACTGAGCTGACCGAAGAGTCGAAGACTTCTTCGCTAATCGCCTCCTTTGGTGACGTTCTTTCCGGGCTTCCTGTCAGGTCAGAAGTCACTCCAGCTCGTGTGTGCGTGCGGCGAACTCCTCACTCTATTCCACATCGTAGCCAAATAGCCGCTACGATGTGGAGGAAGACGACAGTAGTTTTTGAGATCTATGAGGGCTGCACCATGGTTTTGTGTCGGGTCAGGTCAACCCGAAAACCCAACAGGTCGGGTCAGGGTTGAAATTTCTCACCCGTTTGCAAAAACGGGTCGGGTTTGGGTCGTGCCAAATAGTAGTTGGTCAATATCGGGTTCTACCCGAACCCGACGTGCAACCGATTTTGACACCCCTAGTTTCATTATTTTGTCATCCTTATTGATGATAATTCTGATCGATATCACATGAATCTATTTGCTCAAATGATGATGAAAGGATTGTCTATAGTAAAATCTTTCTATCAATTAAAAAAAGTTCAGCTCTTATTATTGATTAAATTTCTTACCATTAACAATGCACTAAAATTCAAGTAGTTTAATTTTACTAATTGTTTACTAATAATGAAATTATTGATTAAATATAATGTTCTTATATATCTCAGTAAAATGATGATGTTCAATGCATGCTTCACCATTCTTCACCATTTGCTTGATGTTGCTTAAGCCTTAATCTTTCTTGTCTTTCAATATTTTTGAAAGAATGTTGTTTGAGCCTTCGTTTGGGATAGCTTTTTAATTGTTTTTTAAAATATTTTTTTAATATAAAAATTTTTAGTTTAAAAAATTTTTGCACTAAAAAGTTGATTAAAAGTAGTAAGAAAGCTATCACAAACGAAGCCTAACTAAATGCAATCATTTTTTTCGGCTTTTTAAGTTAATGAAGAAAAATTCACACACACATTACATCCACAAGCTTCAAACTTAAGACATCTTAGTTGATAGTTAAAATTCTCAATCAATAGATCAAGATAAACTAAATACTAAATACAATCATACTAATCGTATCCCCTCCATTAATATCCTTATGATTCTACCCCCTTCACAATTATCTATATATAAATACCATTTTCTTATTCACAATTAGCTATATAAAAACAGCTGGTACAGGACTACCAATGATCAATCTAGTGGGCATTACTTTACTCGATGTTCCTCTATGAGGCCCATGCTGCCCTCATTTCTAATTTTTTAAAGTAAATATTGTGGTCTACAATGGAAGGGGGCTTCAACATCAAAGATTTTATGTGACCAAATTATCTAAGAAGACTCTTTCAAATTTCATCTGTCATTAAAGCTACTCAAATCTTTTCATATATATACTCATCTCACATTCAGGTTTCGTTTGAGACGACTTTTTTATTGTTTCTTAAAACAGAGTTTTAGTACAAAAAATTATTTTTTTATTAAAACTCTAATTTAAGAAGCAATAAATAAGTCGTCCCAAACGAACCTCAATCTGTAAGACTAAAGTCACTCATCCACCTGAGCATTCTCATCTCTGTAACACTTAATTTTATATTTCTCTTTTAATGGCCATCATTCTGTACCATAAAGCATTATTACATCACTATTAAAAAAAATTAGCAAAAGATCACAAAATGCTTTTGCTTTCAATCCAACTTCGGTAGGACACTTACAAGGTCTTAAAGAAAGAAAGAAAAAAAAAAGATGAAACATTTCCCACTACCTTACCCATAAATGGATGCAAAGTAAACAGTAGAAAAGAAAAAGCTGGAAAGGGTGACTAATGAAATGAGATAAATGTCCCACCTGCACACTGGCCATAAGATGTTGAGTAGTTGAGTCTGTGCTAAGAAAATATTTGAAAGTGAGATTTTCCTAACTTTTCACTAATTTAAAGTTGAAATTTCGTGCAAATTACCCTAAATTTGTTTATTTTTCTTTTTGAATTAGTATTAAGTTGAAGATTCTATGAACAGTGTTACCTGAACAAATGTAGGTGTAGAGAGGATTGAATATGCTGTTAGGTTCATAATCTTAGTCCTTTGTAAGGAGAATTATTACATGTGAAGTCCAGGGGCATATCATTGTACACAGTGTGTGTATTAATACACACATTGTGTGCAAAGTTGTACATAATGTCTTTATTGGCGACGTAACCATCTTTCATTGGAGTCTGGACACAAGCCACGTCCGAACTCTGTGCGCAAGGGCGGAACCCCCTTTGGCGGGGGGGGGGGGGGGGGGGGGGGGGGGGGGGGGGGTAGTTTTTAGGAAATTGCCCCCCATAAAAGCTTTAAAATACTATGGTCTTTAGGAGATTGTCCCCCAAGTTGAACCCCGTCAGGGAGCGCTGCCCCCTAGGACCCTCGATATATCTATGAAGCGTGCAATAATCAATGATATGAATAAATAAGGGTTGCTATTGACCCATTTTCTTGTAGTGAAAGGTCGAGCCAAATTCGAGGCAATACCAGCAGCTATAAGTTTGAACCCTCCTTGAAAATTAAGGCCGGTTCTGCCCCTATCCGCTCATAAGAATTTCTCCTTCGAAAGTTCTAATGCCATTAAAAAAAATGGATCTAGTCTAAAATAGTTGTTCTACTGAGCTTTTGAGGAGAATTATAAGTCTTATCATATAATTAAGAGATAGTGCAATCTAATATCAGCCTTAATTCGATGTTGTCTGCTATCACTGATAGAACACATCAATATTATTGGCCGAAAATCATAGAGAATGAATTCAAAGGTTTATATCAGTTTAATGTTTTAGAATTAATTACTGTATTTTAGTCATAATAATTTTATATATTTTTTAATTTAGCTTTAATTACTGTAACATATAGAATTATAAGTATTATATATATACAAATATTGAATGAATTACAGAATTAGAATAAAGTTCATTAAAATATTTTGTTCTTCAATTTTTTGTGATCGCCATCAATTGCAAAATCACACTGGCTCCTGAGTGGGCAAATACCCACCCTCAAAAGAAATTTTTTTTTTCTCAAGATGCTAATTGTTAGGAGTTTGTCCACTCTCAATTTACCATTTTATGCAATTCTCATAAAAAAATGCCCAACTTAACCCCCTACTTTAAATGAAATGGATAATTAATTAAAATAAAAACTCATAACTTCCACGCTCTTCTATGATGCACGAATACACATTTATGAAGGCGTGCTGTATCGGATACATGTCGGACACGAATATGCATCTGATACGGCACCGATACGTGTCTGATACAACAATGACGTATCCGATTAAAAAAATATTAAATTTAAAAAGGAGACGCTCGGATACGACAACTTCATGTACAAGATAATTTATGTTTTTTTTTTTTTTTTGTTGTACTAGACATTTAATGCTTATTTTTATTTTGATATTATAAGCTACAAGGCTACAAATAAAATTACTTTCATTTTTTTTGTCATTTCAAATATTTTGCTTTGATTGCTTTCTTAATTTTTATGTATGATTTATAAATTATAATGTCGTGTCCATGCCGCACCCGTATCCAGTATTTTTAAGAATTGACATATCCTGTATCCGTATCGTGTCGAATCCGTATCGCCGTATCAGTATAGGTGCAACATAGACACTCTTACATTCTTTGTTGGTATTTTCTTGCCGGTTCTTTATATTTTTCTCTAACAACATTAATTTTGTATATTATTATTATTATTTAATTACATAAAAATTTTGCCCATCCTATAAAAAGGGCTTCAACAACATTATTATTATTATTATTATTTTTGTGGGGTAGAAAAACAACAAGCACTGGAAAAGAATCCATCAGTAGACCTACTAGAGCAAGGGAAACAGCAGCACATGCCCATTACATTATAGAAATCATGCATAATTAGCTGCATCCCACTCCATGCAGAAATAATGTATATTGATGCAAACTTTAATACTACAGAGCATTGAACCATCAACAAGAGAGAGAGAGAGAGAGAGAGAGAACCTTAATTTGTGATTACCGAATAATCTCTCTTGCTTGTCTGTGCAATTATACAATAGAAATCAATAAAAAAAACTAACAGATCTCAAAATTTTATGGGCTTCGCCAACATTATAATTTTGCAATATTTATATAAAAAGTATTAATTATTTGAATCTTAGACTTCATTTGGGACAGCTTATACTTTTATGTTTTTAAAAGCTCCTTTTTCAGCTGAAGTTTTAAATATACTTTTCTAAAAATATTTCTTTTAAAGATAAATGATCTACTTCAAATAATTTTATGATTGATTTACTTTTTAGGTAGCAATCATAATTTCATTTAACGACTATTTTTTTATGATCTGTCACTATTTTTCAAAAAAATTTACGATAAAAAACTACTTTTTACAACCAAATAGCTAAGTTATTTTACTCATAATAACTTCGCAACAAACTTTATAAAATATTGCAATCTTTCCAAAAAAAATCAAGTTTTATAAAGTTTGAGTGAAAGCTTTTATCCAAACATTTATTATTTTTTATTAATTACTTTTTCCAACATAGAAGCAACCAAAAAGCTCCCCCAAAAAAAGCCTCAATAATTTCCATCAAAACTAAAATTTCATTTGAGACAACTTTGTTATTATTTTTAAAGCAACTTTTTAGTACAAAAATTTTTTGAACTAGAATTTTTATACTAGGAAGCTGCTTTTGAAGCATTAAAAAAATTGTCCCAAAAAAAGACTAAGGCTTCGTTTGGGATGACTTTCTTACTACTTCATAAAGTAGTTTTTTAGTACAACAAATAAAAATAAAACAACAAATAATGTTAATTAGGGAATACTTTCATGTTGCAATATATGGATGCTAATAAAAATAAAATAACAATTGTCGATATATCCAAATAATTAGACAATTTTAGATAGCCTGTCAATGTTATATCATTTATCAGCAAATAGATACAAAGGCCATGCACAATATTATGTTGCTCTTCAACTTACTACAAAACATCACAGAACAATCGGCTGAGTATATTGTGTTAAGTTCTATGTGACGCTATACTTATCAAAATGGGCAGCTTTATGTTACGAAATTCAGAAATGAAATAGATGCAGCTCATTTTGATTTGTTAGTTAGCAGCTTGATTTATTAATTAAAAGATTTTGAATTTGAGTCTTATATATATAATGTGTGCATGAGTTTATCTTATACTTCGTTTGGAACGACCTTTTTATTGCTTCTTAAAGCAGAATTTTAGTACCACAATTTTAATTTTTTTATTAAAACTCTGTTTTAAAAAGCAATAAAAAAGTCTTTCCAAATGAAGCCTTAATTAACCTAAATGCCTACAAAAAAAAAAAGAAATGAAATAGAGGATTTGTTTGAATAGAGTTGAACTACGAACCTTAACATGGATATGAAATCTATTCGTAACCGATACGAGTTGAGATCAAATAAATCCCAACCCGATCAACGAAGGCTTAAGCTTTGTTTGGGACAACTTTTGATCATTATTTTTTCATTACTTTCAAAAACAAAATTGTACTAAAAAAACTGTTTTAAAAAACAATAAAAAATAATCCCAAATGAAACCTTAGTTAGGCTATAATGATTTATAATATTAGACAATGCTTCATCATATTTATGTTTAATAAGTTCATCGTATCTTAAAGATACACATTTATTTTTAAATGCACATCAAATTTATTATCACCGTATTTCATTATATTTTCTCTCAAAGTCAATAAAAATCGTATGAAAAAATAACCTCTATACTATATATACATTTTCATAGTGAATTTTCATAGCATTAAATCAAAATGATTCGATTAAATGAGAATTTTCTTCATGAAAAAAAAAATATTCATTATAAGATGAAATGGCACAAGTATATTCTTATTATTCAAAGAAGCTTTCTGAAAAATTAAAATAATTTTTAATGATTAAACACTAATTTTAATACAAAGCACAAATCTTGAGACAACTAATGAAATTCAAATAATGTTCAACTTTATTAGAAAGGCTAAATCATTATCCAATTAAGATCAAAGTGGCACATAAAAGTTTGTTCAAGATCCAAACATGTTGATATAATTTTTTATCACAAAAAAAAAAATGCCATAAAGTAGATGTTAGAATGCCTCAAATGGGTGAAACCTAATTGCTTCCACGTGGATCGGCAAAATCTGAGATGGTCATGCCCTTGTGCATAGTAAAGGTCAAACGTGAGGAGAGAGATTATTAAGGGCGGAGACCGGACACAGAATCATTCGGTTTTGTCTCTGTGAACAGTAAAAACACAATGATGAACAGTAAACTACGCTTTTACCATTCACAGAGATAAACCGGACGGTTCTCTGTATCCGATCTCCTCACGTAATAATTTCTCCTATTCTATTGATGATGAGGGGTCAAGCAGCATATCAATGGCTTCCATTCGCCTCGATAAATGCATGCTACTGTTTAAATTGTCTCAAAAGATTTGAGCTTGTCAAAGCTATCAAATGCCGCATCATTTCAAGATCTATTCCAAACGAAATACTTAAATACAATTTAGGTTTCAGTTGAGACGGCTTTCTTATTAGTTCTTAAAGCAACTTTTTAGCATAAAAATTAAATTTTTTTTAATAGAAAACTAATTTAAGAAATAATAAAAAAACCGTCCTGAACGAAAGCTCAGATAGATCAAAGATTGTAAAAATTATTTTTGCCAATCTAACCTTTAAAACTTTGACCCTTTACCCATGATGAGCTGGTGGAGTTGATCATTTAATGCATAATAGAAGTTGACCCTGTCATAAAAAAAAATAAAAATAGATATGTTACAATTTGTACTCAGAATCAAAGAAATACAATAATTGCCGACATGAAAGGTCCATATCATACAGTTTTAAGGTACATAGATATCATTAAAGATTTTGTGAAACTTGCAATTGACCCCTCAGCTTCAACAGTTGTATTTGTCATGCTATAATGTTCCTCACATGAAGAAGAACATGGAATGCTATATAAGTAATTATGAAGTGGAAAAAATGACATGCAGACACATGGTAAGGCTTCAAAAAAAAAACTTCTATAAATTTTGATAATTGAGGTCTCGTTTGAGATAGCTTAATTTCACCTTTTTAGTTTTCAAATGGCAAAAATTCTTTTAGTTGTTGTTTGTATGTGCCAATTTTACAGAAACACTTTTTAGATAATTGTATTTTTGTACTGTTTTCAAAAGCTTTCTGATATTTATTTCTCCGTTAGAAAACTCTGTTCTCTCAAACAATAATTTTAAAACTAATTTTTAGAAAAGGTACATAATAACCAAACGAAGCTTGAGTCCAAAGATGTACCTTTTGAAACAATCGTATTGGCAAACAAGTTTTGTTCTGACATAAATTGTATGTCATGTAAATTGAGAAAAATATATTCCATAATGTTTTTATTACAATGATGTATACTAAGGATAAAATCAGAGACAATGATAATGCTGCACGCAACCTAAACTTAGAAATTTTGATACTAATGGAACCAAGTGAAAGCAAAATGCATAGTATACTGCATAAAGGAACAAATTTGAGAACAAGTATGAGACGTTTTATATTGCATATTGGCATTAATATTTCCATAGATATCTGCTTCACAAATTACAAGGCGTGTGAAAGCAGAACAAAAAAAAATTCTTGGAATGAAAAATTATGATTTACATGTCACGCAGAGACTACTCAGAATTGCATTTCAGGAACAATTGAAGATTTATTTCTATTAATATAATGCAAATAATTTGAAAGAGGAAGTTTACACCATAGATGAAATTTCTAGTATTTGCTCGTATTATTTTAAACCTATTGTGAAAATGAAATTGAATCATAACCTGCATAACAAATGTGGTGATAAGGTTGATTCCATAAACCAACTGTATTTTGTTGCACATGAGAGCGAGCGATTGTGAAGGTATAAACCGATCAATGTCAAATTTAATAATGAAGAAAATTACTAAGCAAAATAATTAAGACTTCGTTTAGGACGGCGTTTTTACTGCTTCTTAAAGCAGCTTTCTAGTACAAATATTTTAATTTTTATACTAGAAAGCTGCTTTAAGAAGCATTAAGAAAGCCGTCCCAAACGAAGCCCAAGTATGCATATTTTGCTATACTACAACAACAACAACAATAACAAGCCTTTGTCCCACTACGTGGGGTCGGCAACATGAATCCTTTTTCTCCATTGTGTCCGGTTCAAAGTCAAATTCTCGTTTAAATCTAATAGAGAAAGATCATTTCTAATATTTTCTAGCCAAGTCTTTTTAGGTCTACCTCTACCTTTCTTAACATAAGTCAAATCTAATACCTCTACTTTCCTAACTGGGTCATCGGAAGGCCGCCGTTTTATGTGACCAAACCATCTAAGGCGACTCTCTCTAATCTTATCCTCCACTGGAGCTACTCCAACCTTTTCACGTATATGCTCATTTCGTATCCTGTCTCTAAGAGTAAATCCACTCATCCACCTAAGCATCCTCATCTCCGCAACACATAACTTAGTATTGTGCTTCTCTTTTAATGGCCAACATTCTGCACCATAAAGCATTGCAGGTCTCACCACCATCTTATAGAATTTTCCCTTAAGTTTAAGGGGGACTTTTCTATCACACAACAAGCCCGATGCATTCCTCCACTTCAACCATCCAACTTGAATTCTACTGATAACATCCCCATCTATTTCACCATCACTCTGAACAATAGATCCAAGATATCTAAAACGTGTACTCTTATTAATGACTTGATCGCCCAAAGTCACAATCCCCTCACTAGGTCTATTACTGCTAAAATTACACTCCATATATTCAGTTTTAGATCTACTCAAGTGAAAACCTTTAGACTCTAAGGTTGATCTCCAGACTTCAAGTTTACCTTCAACTCCCTCTTTAGTCTTGTCAACAAGAAGAATATCATCAGCAAAAAGCATACACCAGGGTACATCCTCTTGTAAATGTCTAGTGAGAACATCCATGACTAACGCGAAAAGATATGGGCTTAAAGCTGATCCTTGATGTAATCCAACCGAAATAGGGAAATACTTGGTCAAACCACCTTGTGTTTGAACACAAGTAGTAGCTCCTTCATACATATCTTTAATGATTTGAATATAAGCATTATTAACTCCTTTCTTTTCAAGAACTCTCCATAGCGCATATTTTGCTATACTGTGAGGAAATAATATCCTATGTTGGATAAGGTTCATCATTATAATGTATTACAAACAGTAAGTGGGCCAAATGTAGGAACCCATACTATATCAACTGAGTACCAATTTCACTACATCTCAAACAATATAAGATCATGTATAATAGCAGTTTATGCATAATTGGGGATAGCTTAGAAAGCATGGAAAAAGATTATTATAGGAATTGCTTGATCAGGAGCATTAGCATTGTATTGTATATTTCTTCCCTAAATTTCAAATTTTTTTTGTGTTTGAATTGAAGCGATCTTTAAAGGATTTGAAACACTTCAAAATCTTTATTTTTCTTGCATTTAAAATCTATTTAAACTGAACTATTTTAAAATCCTATTCTGTGGCTCATTCAACCAAACAACCATACAGAATATTAGAAGAAACTTACGAGATAAACATCAATAAGGTGGGGTTTTAACATGGTAAAGACTGATCAGTATTACTTTTAAAGCGCAATCAGAGCTACTACTGAGCCCCAATTTGACTTCAGTTATTAATAAATGCATTGGATTTTTAATCATACAATGCATAAAAGAGGGTCGCATGGTCCCCGCACAATTGAATCATAATCATCCACTACACTTGTAGAAAAGGAGGATGGATACAGACCCTATTACATGAATCATTATGGTGATCGAAATGACAATGATTGCCAAGTGGATAACAATGATGTTGTAAAATAATATAGTGGAGAAGATGATGCATTGGATGAGCTGGAGGATATAGTCCAAAGGTGAATCACGAGTTCACAGTTCCAAATCAAAGAGTACCTCAAACAGCTAATCAAGACGGACAAAAGCAAATGAAAAAATTCATCAGAAAAAAAAAAGAAGAGTAACTCATCTTCAAAATGCTTATTTTGTAATTTGCTATTTTTAATAATCAAATTGAATGCTTAAGCATTTATTCTGCAAGTTCACTGAAGTCAAACATCTACACGGAACAGATGGAGTAAAGATCTAAAAGAATGGCTGGATTATCCTCCTAGTTGTACATATTAGGAGAATTGGAAACATTTGCGTGGATATTACATATTTCCTGCGTCCTTTCTTTTTTCTTCGCCTCATATTCCACTTGGTCAATTTAAATCCATAAAGTATCTTTTGAGCAGCTTTCTCTTATATTAACTTCTCCGTGATCCTCTAGAAATTTTCCCATGACCAATGTGCCCTTACTCCTTAGGTTAACTTACCCTTATATGTAATCTGGCAGCATTCGTCTTAACTACGGGAGTGTTCTCCGCCTCAGGGCGATCCTGCAACCGAAGATAGTGCCACAAGGAAAGAAGGGATAGGAGTGATGGGAGCAGTGTTTAGTTGATCATTTTAGTTTTTTATTATACAAATTTAATTGTAAGACGTTAAGAATTTATTATAGATATTATCACATTTATTTATGATATTTATGTACTAGTTATTAGACATCTAAATTTTGAATGAAGAATTTGGTATTTTAAATGTTCTTATGACCCTTTAATTATATGAATTATTTGTGATTTCATATCTGCTATGCCTAATGACTTTTTTTTTCCTAGTAATGTTAATGTGTATCTGTTACGCTAAACACTAATACATGTTGAACTTGAATATGTGGCGATCTGTTATTTGAATGAGAAAAATATAGGTTTTGATTTTTAAAAACTATGTTAAACTCGCTTTTACACTAATACAAATCAAGAGATATTAGGAATAGCAAATATGAAATTACAAACTATTCATATAATTGAAGGGTCATAAGAACCTTTAAAATAAAAAAGATCATTCATCCAAAAAATATATATCTTTATTAATTGCATGAATAACATACATCAATGTCATAATATCCATTATGAATTCTGAACACCTTACAATTTAAGCTAGTACAATAAAAAATCAAATAATCAACTAAAAAGGATAGCTACCGGAGCCAGGAAGAACATATTACCAGAATGAATGCCGGTAGGATACAGGCAAAGAGCAAACTTACCTAAGGCGTACGGGGCAATTTGTCTATGAAAAAACTAAAGAATGGGTAAATTGTCCAGAGGGGCCTTGTAGAAATGCAAGTTGCCCAGGGAGACGTTCAGGCAAGAGAAATCTTGGTTAGGTTAAATCGATCGGTTAGAATAAGGGGAAAAAAACGAAACGATGCAGTAAATAGTATACCATACACATGAAAACGCTGAAGTTGAGCAAGAAAAGATTGAGATCCTCCAAAGTGCATCTGGTATCTAATGAAATTTTCCATCATCTCACACTGAACACTCCAAGAAAATGGCATAAAACCGATGAATTTTTCCATTGATAAATCAGGAAATCCATTAATAAATTCCTTACCAATGGATTCTGAGACCAAAAATCCTCCATCGAAATAGTCAAAATAGGCATGCTAGGAAAAAATCAATCAAGAGCATTGAAACAAAATGCTTGCCGATCAAACCAAATATTCCATCAATATGGGAGGTAACAACGATAATTAGCATATCATTAAGTATGACTAATGAACATGTCGTCGCCCAAAGTTTTAATGATGAATAATCTAATGATATGTCCTTAGGTGTTGAAGAATTTGTCATTGTAAACAAAAGAGGAACATATCGTTAACAGCCAAAAGTTCCATTTATATCTACTTCACAAACAAAAAACATTTGTTGATAATGTATTGTGGGTATCAGCAAGATTAGTGAAGATCTTAAAAATTGTTGCCAATACCAAGGGTTTAAATCTCGCCTACATCAACGTTGTAATTTAGCACTCCTCATTCTCATTAAAAAAATAAAAAAAGAAAAAAAAAATAAGAAAAAATATCAACATGCCAATGAAAAATATGCTGGTAGCCTAGAAGAACTAACTGGTTAACAATGAAAATCTTTTCTTAACCTATAATACAACAACAACATCAAGCCTTTATCCCACTACGTGGGGTCGGCTGCATGAATCTTTTTTCTCCATTGTGTCCTGTTAAAAGTTAAATTCTCGTTTAAATCTAATAAAGAAAGATCATTTCTAATATTTTCTAACTAAGTTTTTTTAGGTCTACCTCTACCTTTCTTAACATAAGTCAAATCTAAGACCTCTACTTTCCTAACCGGGTCATCGGGAGGCCGCCGTTTTATGTGACCAAACCATCTAAGGCGACTCTCTCTAATCTTATCTTTCACTGGAGCTACTCCAACCTTTTCACGAATATGCTCATTTCGTATCCTATCTCTAAGGGTAAAGCCACTCATCCACCTGAGCATCCTCATCTCTGCAACACTTAACTTAGAATTATGCTTCTCTTTTAATGGCCAACATTCGGCACCATAAAGCATTGCAGGTCTCACCACCATCTTATAGAATTTTTCCTTAAGTTTGAGGAGTACTTTTCTATCACACAATAAGCCCGATGCATTCCTCCACTTCAACCATCCAACTTGGATTCTGCTGATAATATCCCCATCTATTTCACCATCACTCTGAACAATAGATCCAAGATATCTAAAACGTATACTCTTATTAATGATTTGATCGCCCAAAGTCACAATCCCCTCACTAGGTCTATTATTACTAAAATTACACTCCATATATTCCGTTTTAGATCTACTCAAGAGAAAACCTTTAGACTCTAAGGTTGACCTCCACAATTCCAGCTTACCTTCAACTCCCTCTCTAGTCTTATCAACAAGAAGAATATCATCAGCAAAAAGCATACACCAAGGTACATCTTTTCGCAAATGTCTAGTGAGAACATCCATGACTAAAGCAAAAAGGTATGGGCTTAAGGCTGATCCTTGATATAATCCAACCGAAATAGGGAAATACTTGATCAAACCACCTTGTGTTTGAACACAAGTAATAGCTCCTGCATACATATCTTTAATGATTTGAATATAAGCTTTATTAACTCCTTTCTTTTCAAGAACTCTCCATAGCACTTCTCTTGGAACTTTATCATTTGCTTTTTCTAAATCAATAAATATCATATGTAAATCCTCCTTATTCTCTCTATATTTCTCCATCAAACCTCTTAATAAATATATGGCTTCCATAGTAGACCTACCCGGCATGAATCCAAATTGATTTTGAGAAACATTAGTATCACGCCGCAACCTATGCTCCATAACTCATTCCTATAGTTTTAAAGTATGACACATTAACTTAATTCCTCTATAATTCACACAATCTTGTGCATCACCTTTATTCTTAAAAATAGGGATTAACACACTCATTCTCTACTGATCTGGCATCTTTTTAATCTTCAAAACAGTATTAAAAAGTTTAGTAAGCCAATAAATTCCTTCATCTCCTAACATTTTCACACCTCTATTGGAATATCATCAAGTCCAACAGCTTTTCCACCCTTCATTTTCTTTAAAGCCTCTCTAACTTCGGTTTTACTAATACGCCGATAAAAATAAAAATTTTTATTTTCATTTAGGGTGCTATGGTCACTACAGTCAATTTTATTTTCACATTCTTCATTAAAAAGTTTAGCAAAATATCTCATCCACCTTTGTTGAATATCATCTTCTAAAAAAAAGTACTTTTTGATCTTCATTCTTAATACACTTCACTTGAACTAAATCCTTACTACTATCTCTTTATTTGGCTAACTTATACACATATCTTTCTCCCTCCTTGATATCTAATCTATTATATAAATCACTAAAAGTTAAACTTTTTGCATCTCATATTACTTTCTTAGATTCCTTACGTGCCTCTTTATATATTTTCCAATTATCAGAATTTTTACAATTAAACTAATTTTTATAACAAATCTTCTTATTTTTAATCTTTTCTTGCACATTTGGATTCCACCACCAACTATTTTTACTATTAAGAGTTTTTCCCTTTGAAACTCCAAGCACATCTTTTGCAATATTCTTAATATCACTAGTCACTTTTTCCCACATAACATTAGCATCCTCATGCACAGACAAAATCTTAAGATCTAAAATCTTACTCTCAAAAATATTTTTCTTAATATTCTTTAAATGCCCCCATCTAATCCTAAAATATCGTATTACTTTATTTTTTATTTTCTGCCCCATTATCTTCAAGTCCAAAAATAATAAACGATGTTGGGTATATAAATTTTCACTCGGAATAACTTTACAATCTTTGCAATCTAAACAATCTAATTTGCTTATAAGAAAATAATTAATTTGAGTTGTATTATATCCATTTTTATAAGTAATGAGATCCTCATTCTTTTTCTTAAATAAGGTATTAGCAATTAAAAAATCATAAGCTAAACAAAAATCTAATATGGACTTATCACCTTCATTTATCGTTCTAAATCCATGGCCACCATGAATGCTTTTAAAATCATCTACCTCTCTACCAACATGTCCATTTAAATCTCCTCCAATAAAAATTATTTCTTCAAGAGGTATCTTTTGTATTAATTCTTCTAAGTCATTCCAAAATTTTAATTTTGAACTCATATTCAAACCCACTTGAGGAGCATAAGCATTTATAATGTTAACAATCTTAGCATCAACAACAATCTTTAAAGCTATAATTCTATCACCAATTCTATTAATATTTATAACATTATCCTTCAAACTCTTATCTAAAATCACGCCTATACAATTTCTAGTACGACTCCTACCCGAATACCAAAGTTTAAATCCTAAACTATTAATCTCCTTAGTCTTCTCTCCAACCCATTTAGTTTCCTGAATGCACAGAATATTTATCTTCCTATGAATCATAATATCTATTCATTCCATTAATTTTTCTGTAAGGGAACCTATATTCCAAGTTTTCTATCCTAATTGTAGTTTCATGGACTAGCTTCTTTGCCTACATCCGTCCTTGATGTGGGAACCCTTGCCTATTTAACACTGCACCCGGGCGGCGATGCAGCGGCCCTTGCACAATTGTCGCTGTATTCAGGCCATACAGCGTGTCGCTTTCAGGGGACGCCCTAGCATTAACACAATTTCTTAAAGGATTCATGTCATTATTATTCGACAAGTTTTACGCTGGCTGTCGACTACCTAACGCAACCCTCTACTTTTCTCATCCAGGACTTGAGACCTGGCAACAATAGTGTTAAGGGAAAAAAAAGGTTAAATACTAACAATGCTATAATTTTACACCATCAACAATAGTAATAGTAATTTTATCACAATCAATACTAAAGACATCCAATAACATTATTATATCATCAAACTTGTTAAAAATGAACAAGGATTAAAACAAATAACCATCACCAATAAATCATCATGATAAGAGCATCAGTGACATCCAAAAAAAAATAATTATAATGTTTTCATATTGAATAAATGAAATTGCTCGTCAATTAGATAACTGTACAAAAAAGTTCATGATAACATTAAATTGAGGTTTTTAATATTATTTACACATCAATCTTCTCTCCCTCAATCTCACTCCTTTCATTTTAGTGGTGGCAGTGAAAGATAATACTGAAATCCAGGATAGAATGTCTCGAATAAACATTGATGCCCAACCTACAGCACTTCTATTTGAACTTACACGTGCATCTAAAAATATGTAAAAATGATAGTTTCATTGCTCTCCCCAGTCTTTTATAGACGCTCATACATATACGATGGCATATTACTCGAAATATATATTACAGTATATGAAATGCATTGCCATGAAAGCCAACACCATAGATGTTGTCCTTTACTCAACCAATAGCTTGTGTCCATAAATCAATATTTTTTGGTTAGGAATAACCTCCTCTTGTGGAGTTCTGACTTATATTGCTTATTTCAAACATATATACAAATATATATTAAAACATTATGATTGCAATTAATAAACTATATCCGTAAATATAATTAACTAAAATAAATTAATAAATTTATCAAACCTATAAAGCGCACTCTACCTTTAATGGTTACAGGTATGCAACTCAGATTTATTTGGTGCTCTACCCAACGCCTTATGGGTTATTATACACAACAACAACAACAACAACATCAAGCCTTTATCCCACTACGTGGGGTCGGCTACATGAATCCTTTTTCTCCATTGTGTCCTGTTAAAAGTCAAATTCTCATTTAAATCTAATAAAGAAATATCATTTCTAATATTTTCTAACCAAGTTTTTTTAGGCCTACCTCTACCTTTCTTAACATAAGTCAAATCTAAGACCTCTACTTTCCTAACCGGGTCATCGGGAGGCCGCCGTTTTATGTGACCAAACCATCTAAGGCGACTCTCTCTAATCTTATATTCCACTGAAGCTACTCCAACCTTTTCACGAATATGCTCATTTCGTATCCTATCTCTAAGGGTAAAGCCACTCATCCACCTGAGCATCCTCATCTCTGCAACACTTAACTTAAAATTATGCTTCTCTTTTAATGGCCAACACAAATATTATATAAATACACACTCAAATTACAAAGATGCATAAAATTAAAAATAAAAAGTAAACATTACTTATCTTCAACACCTATCAATTAATGAACAACATAAATCAATATGATCAATAAATGATGAAAAGTAACAAATCATATATCACTTAAATCTTTAAGAGATCTATAAATCTGTAATAGATATACATATATACTTCAGAGTTGTATTCGATTATTCTATTTTATCATTCTGTCAATTAAATGAATCATAAATATACATGTGTCATATCAGTATGCTATGTATCTGTAGTGCTGCTATATGCTTGCTATATTAGTATATTTAATCTATGAAATCATGAATGATGTATCAGTTAAACAATTTATGTACATGTATGGAGTATGCAATACATAAATCAGTTATCCATCTTATTTATTCTTATTTATCAATTCCTTATCTATCTTCTTATATGTTATAAATGCATGCATCAGTATCATATGATTTAGCAAGGTAGCACATCCAACTTTAATGTGGTGTTTACAATATCTATCTGTCATTCATCTTTCAATTAATTCATCACTATTGGTCAATCACATCTTTCAATCAATTTTTGTCAATCATCTCTTTTAACAGATATGTTTTAATAAATCAATAAAGAGTTGTCACTCTTTACCCGCCGATGTAAAAGTTAATTAATTACATGCTAACATCTAGAATTATACCACAAACCTTTATTTTAAGAAGTTCATCAGTCCACCCTCTTATACAGGATATTATTAAAAGTTCAAATGTGGGTTGTTAGACCGACTTGAAATACAAGTGCACACCAAGAGGGAGAGGTGAATTGGTGTTTTAAAAAATTATCCTTTTTGAAAGATTATGATTTAGTGGAAAAATAATATGACAACACCGATCTCATAAAAATTTTGTTTTGATTTTTATAAAAGAAACTTGCAAAGAAGCATATTTTTGCCCCTTTTTTTGTTATTTTCTTTTGGAGCAAAATCAAAATATACTTCTAATGCAAAGCGAAGCTCACAAATCACAGATTTAGTAATAAGTAAAATGTAAGAAATAAAGTGCGAATAAGTAAAAGCAAAGAACCAAGAACGAACACATCAGAGATTTATAACAGTTTGGTCAACCTTGATCTACGTCCACTCCTCGGAGTCCTCTCCTCCGAGAATTACACTAAAAACTTAATGACTCTCCTTTTGCCCCCACGGCATGGCGAAGAAGCTCTTACAAATCACTTTCACCTCCTCGGTGTGGCGGAGAAGTCGAATCATGTTCACCTCCTCGGTGCGGCGGAGTAGCTGATCCCTTTCACCTCCTCGATGCGACGGAGAAGCCAGATCCTTCCCATGAAGAGACACCTCCCGGAGTTTCCCTCAAGCAAATACACTGACCTTAGAGGAAGAAGGTGCACGATCACCGAACAACCATGTGTAGAAACCCCTCTCACACACTCTCTTGTTCCGACAAGAATTTTCTCTCTCAAGACCTCACTTTTCTCTCTCCAAAGTAATGCTCTCTCTTTAAACCCTTCTCATAGAAGCTCTCTCTCAGAAAAATTGGCAAAAGACCCTCTTAAATGAATTAAGATGAGTATTTAAAGAATGGCTAAAAACCCTAAAAATTCAATTCAGTTGTCACTGATCATACTGTACGATATATGTATCGTACCATACAATTAGTTCAATAACCCCTAATTGTGCTGTAAGATGAGGGATGCACAGTACGATCAGTTCAAATAATTTGATCTGATCGTCCTGTATGATATTATGTCATGCAGTACGATTAGTTCAATCGAATCTTATGTTCGTATAGGATGACCCTGGGCGATTAATTATCGCTCTGGTATCTTCTCAATTCGTACCGTACGAAGTACCCTTCATACTGTACAATCATCAATCACCATTAATTATGGATTTGATTGCTTAATCTTTATGATTAATTTATGCAAGATTTTTAACATTCGTACAATATGAACCAGGCCGTATCGTACGAAGAGTACAAATTTTAATTTTTATAAAATTGCCTAAATATGATTATCGGCTAAGAGCTCATATTTAAACTAATCGTCCTGTACGATTTGCTTAACATTCTTAATCTCTTAATTAGCAATTAAATTTAATTTTCTAATCAACAGATCATATAATATGATCGTGATCATACCGTACGAACTTTAGAGAACTTGACTTTTTAATTTTCACTCCCCGTGTATGTGTGCATGATCGCTAAGCTGGCATACACCTTTTATAGGACTTTTGACTCAAGAAATATAAATAAATGAAAATACAGACTCTTGCAGAACATCAAACATATTCTATCCGGTCTTAAGTCGATCATTTATTGCACAGTGTATAAGGTACCTGAAATGTTAATGCACAACAAAAAAAATATGTAATAAAAATACTAGGAAAAACAAAGTAGAAAATTAATAATGTTTGTTATCATCAAAATCATAAGCCCGAGATCCCAATAGGGGTGTCAAAGTTGACACGACTCGAAACCCAACCCGGACCTGAAAACCAGATTCGAGTCAACCTGTTTGTAAAATGAGTCGGGTCCGGGTTCGGAGTTTTGACCCGTCTGAAAATCAGGTCGGGTTCAGGTTGACCCGAAAACCCAAAGATGACTCGGGTGACCCGAATCCCGTCCTGCCATGGACAGCGAACTCACGTCCGGCCTCAGGCATCCCAGCACCTACCTCGTCGTGGATTCACGGCTCTTCTTCCTCCTCGTATTCTCCAGCAACCACTTCACCGTACAAAGCCAACCGATCGTTAGCTCGCCAGTTTCCGGCTGCTTGAGATAGATCTCCTGTCTCTGTATAGTAGAGTCCTTGTCAAGAGAGCATTTGGAAGAGGAGACCATCCTCCAATGGGAGGATTTGAGCAGGTTTTGCGACGGAGACTGGACCTGCTTATAGAGAACATTCTCCGGCGAAAGAGACGATGGAGAACGAGAGGAAGGAGAGGAACTGTGGAAGCTGCGGCGTGACCGGGTAAGGGGACTTCGTGGTTTGTCCGTTTGTGTACGCTGGCATCTGGCCAGTTGGCCCAAAGTTCGGCAGTGACCGACACTACACTCGCAATCCCGCACCCACAAATGAGACCCCGCCTGCACGCCACTACGCCCGCCAAACTCGCCTGCGCCTACTGTTCCGTGTTCGAGGATCGGGTCGGGTCAACCTGGTAACCCTCACGGGTCGGGTCCGAGTTGGAATTCTCGACCCATTTGTAAAATTGGCTCGGGTTAGGGTCAACCTGTTTAGACCCGGGTCAATTCAGGTTGGACTCGAACCGAACTCGTTGACCTGTTTTGACACCCCTAAATCCTAGATTGCAACAATTATCATTTTATATATGATATTAAATAATTAGATATTTAAATATATATTGAATTAAATATTATATTTTATATCTAAAGATAAATATTACATAATATACAAATAAAAATTTAAAATAAAAAAATAAATTTTATATCATTAAAATATTGAAGTATGTTTTTATTAAATTAAATTTAAAATTTTAAACATTTAATTAGATATAACATTTAATAATACTTTATTTAAAGCTTATAATTTGTTTAAATAATAAATATGTTAAAATTTATAACATTTTGTTTTAGAAAAATGTTTTAAATAGAAATTATTTAATACATTTGACAATTTGATATTATTTAAATTACATATTTAATCTTATTTTAGGTATTTATTTGTATTTTATGTAATATTTAATTTTTAATATAATATCTATTTAAATATTTAATTATTTAATATCATATTTAATATATGATTTAATATATAATAAAATATTATTTTTTAAAACATTCAATAAGAATATATATATTAATTTAAAAATAAATACTAAAATTTTTTGTTTTATATTCTTAAATTTTGTTCTTATACAAAAAAATTATAAATTTTAACATTTTTAATATTATTTTAAAATATAATAAATATGTTTTGATAAATTTAAAAATTAATATCAAAATTTTAATAATTATATGATGTTAGATCTTTTTTGATATTTAATATAATAATAAATATTTAGTGATTATATTATATTAAATATTGTATCAAATATTACATTAAAATTTATTTTTTATTATTATTTTGTATTTTTTTATTAAATTTAAAATATATATATATAGTTAATATTGCACATATCCACCTGAGATTCAAACTTGGGCCGCATTACTGAATAACCTAAAACTTACCATTTGCTCGTAGGCACAACACTGGTAGGATGTTAATAAATTTTAAATTTTAGAAAATGCCAATTGGTTTGGCATTTTTTAGTAAAACATCATAGGCTAACAAACTGTAGAAATGTAATAATTAAAATTCACACCATTTTATAAATGATATTTATTATTTAACACAAGGTTAGTTATGCGATTCCATTTTGGTGATCTCTCACTCTCCCTTGGTTAGTTTTGTAGAGGCGAGTAGTACAATAGTCTTTCACACTCACTTATAGGCTAGAATAATTTAAAATATAAGGATCCGCCTCATCTATAATTCCATTGGGCACCCTATATTTGTCAAGCTCTAACCTCTTGGTGATGCCTAACATGTTATGCCCTTTGTGAGCTGCATATAGTTTAGGACTAACACCTTAAGGTAGACAACCTAGACATAGTTTCACGTAGGCACTATTTTTCATCTAATTAGTCTACGACATATCTATCTCCTCCTTAAGATGATGCATTTTGCCCTTTCATATATGACTAGTTGAATCGATTGGCATTCTTGACCTAGGTAGGATGTAAGCTCAGACTACTATCTTTTTCTACCACATTGATAAGATAGTTTGGGCCTTCTTGGTCACACGAGATAAAGATGTATGTCCCACTTTTAACATCTTCTCTACCACATTAAGAAGATGCCTGGGCTAGCTTGATCGTACACCTATCAAGTTGCAAGTCTCACAATTTTCCACCATTTCACATCACTTCAGCCCTTTATGTCTATCACATTGAGGGGACTCCTAAGGTTTCTATCACTCCTCTAGTGTCTTCTCTACAGTATTGAGAAGACAAACAGGATTTCTTAGTTACCACCCTACTAAGTTGCAAGTCCCATTTTAACATGTCCTCTACCGCATTTAGGAGACATCCGAGCTTGTTCAATCATACAAATTGAGCTATAAGTCTCATTCCTTGGTTGTCTCCTTGGTTGTCTCATCTATCACATTGAGGTGATATTCAAGATTCCACTCGTTTTGGCATCTTCTTTACCACATTGAGATATCTGTATCTATCTAATCTCCTCTAGGTTGTGTAAGTCCACACCCTTGGTCTATGAGGTTACCTTGTATGAGGTAACCCATGGTTGCTAATAAGAATCCTCTGGTTATCACTTAACTAAGTGATGCATAACAGTCTATATGCTATTCATTAACTTCAAAAAATCATAACTATCAATTTATCTGGTGAAATTTAATAATATTAATGTCAAATACTCATATCTATCACATACGAAAAATTACACAGTAAAAGTTTGATAAATCAGGAGAAAATGCAAATCAATTTTTTGAAGATTAAAGTCTTAAAATATATAATCACTGAAAAACAAAGATAGAATTCGGGTTACCTACCATGATCAGAAGAAATCTCGTAACAGGTCTGATAAATAAAAACGCCACGAACCGCTTTATCTCTCTCCTCTCTCTTCTCTCTTCCTCTCTTCTTTCCATACCCGACAAGCCAAGTGAAAATGGGGGAGGGGTGGTGTTAAGTGATATTTATATTAAATATATATAAAGACATTGCTTAATGCATAGCGTCGCTGCGCTATATACCAATCCAAGAGTTACTATAGAACAGAGACTCCAACGCAGTGGTAGTGCTTTCCCGAAGTTGCCAGCCCAGCGCCGTAACTCTCAAGCTCAAATTTCAAAATTTTATTTTAAAATTATTTACACAAATTTCAAGTTATTATAACAAGAACTCCAAAATGGCCTGAGAAGCGTAACATAATACTATATGAACTTCTACTTGAATAATACCTATATGGGAATATATCTACTAACATTCTGAAAAAAGGAACTATGAACGAACCTTATAAAAGTCATGAATCAACGTTTAGTAACTAATTACACTAAAGCAGTTGTTATGACAAATTTAAAAAAAATGATGTCAAACTTTAGAACATTGTAGCAACTATTAAATCGAAGCAACTATTAAATCGAAGCGATTGGGGATGGGCTGAGTCATACTTCAATCACAAATAATGAGCTGTTGGAAAAGATTATTCAATTTCGTTTATGTTAGCTTAACATGATAATGCAAGCACTAATAGGTTTTTAATAATTATTGAACATTTCAGTATCACAGGATAATCCCAAGATGGCCCATTTTTACCAAAACTCATTCCATCAGTATGAATTTTCGAAATGATATGTGCTAAAAATATTGTAATTTAGACAACAACACGCTTAACTAGGAGAACACAATCTGCAAACAATATTGAAGAGGATGAAGTTCCAAATAATGTAGATGATTTCATATTTGCCCGTGCTATTACCTTTGCAGATGAGTACAATAATAAAAGCATTCTACCAGATACCGAGTTTGAGAAACTGGAAAACCTATCAGATTTAGGTCCTAAGATAGGCTGAAAAAGGTCTAGTGGTGATCACATACGTACTGTAAGATTTAATAAGAAAGAAATGAGGTAGAAAAATATTCAACAAATTTTTATGTTCAACCAGTCAATCGAACGAAATTATCCTTACACCATGACAGAATGCTTGATAAAATTAGGCAATATCGAGAATATTACTCAAACAATCATTGTAATCCACGATTCATGTGATTATCATATTCTAAGAAATTTAATAGAATACGACGTAAGTTGTCATCTACATTTTACGTAGTCATCTACATTTAAAGCATCACCAGCGTGACTGTGACTATTTTCTATGTAGTGCTTACCTTCAACATGTAGATTTTCATGATCTTTTTTTACTTTAAACTACTAATGTGGAATGTAATTTATTGTTTTCATTTATATTGCATCATAATTAATTGATCACCCATATTTTTTATATAGGCATGTCATTATTTGTTGGTTTAACAAAAAAAAATTATTTTTTTCTCGTGAGTTTCGAGTTTATAAAAATTTAGAGTGACGCATTTATATTTATTCAAATGGCATCTATAAAAAACTTAATCTATTTTATGTAACCTCAAAGTAGTGATGACGAATACATAATATACTTTCTAATTCTCTTTATGGTATGGTTGATTTGCATTTTCACATAAATGAAGTAATTGTTGAATTAACTCCCTCCATCTTAAAATAAAAAACTGCATATAAGAGACTTATGTTTGACAGAACATACACAAATCATCTGTATATGAAGAATGCACTGCTGATCATTTGGTGCGATCTTATCAATGCTTTAGGTTACCAGCTAAGGCTTTTGTGCATCAATGAGACCTAGTAGTTACTTCAGGCCTTTTAATTGATACCAAAAATATGACCGCAGCTAAACAATTAGAAATTTTCTTTTGGGGGTAGCCTATGCTCATAGTTACAGATGGTTATGTGAGTTCTTCCAACATTCACTAGAAATGGTGAGCAGATACGTCAATCAAATGTTATGTACTATCGTGTCATTGTCATATGAGCTTACTAATTTATCATCGCCCGATGCAGAGTATCATACATTCATATGTTTAAATGCATAATTTTACCTTTATTTTGAAAATGGAGTGGGTGGAATTGATGGTACGCACTAGGGCTTCAAATGAACAAAGGTTTGATAAGTTACTCATAGCTCAGCTCAATTATAACTCATTCATATTCGTTTGTTTAAGTAATCAAATAAGTTTGAAAAAATTTTGAAATACGCTATTGTTAAATAAATAAATTTGAACAGCCATGCATTCTACTCATTTATGTTTATGAATAATATAAATTAAAGCTCGTGAAAAAGCTCAATATAAAACTCATTAAGAAGCTTGAAAAAATATTTATTTTGTATATTTTCACATTATATTTAGTTTTATTAAAATAAATTATTCTTATTGTATTTATTGCATAAAAAATTAATTATATTTTAATGTTATACTTTTTCACTAGAATGAATTTATTCAGAAATAAGTATTTGTCCATCTTTGCGGTATTTTTCATTTAATGTGTTCATGAACAAGAATGCTTATAAGAAGAATTATTTTATGAGCTCGTGTTTGTGAATAAGCTCATTTGGTAACTCGAAAATACTCACTAGATATATTCTGGAACGGGCTTGTGGTAGGTAGAAAACACTCACTAGATATGTTCACGAACAAGCTCTAGATAATTGTTAGCATGCTCGATAAAGCTAGTTTGTTTAAAGCTCGATAAGCATAAAATAAATCAAACACAAATCAAACATGAACATCTATTATATTAAACGAATCAAATTTGAACACAAACAAGAAAGTTAAAGCTCTAACCAAGCTTGAATAAGCTAATAATAAATGAGCACAAATATGAACAAACACTTACTCGGCTTGGCTCAGATCGTTTGTAGCCTTAGTATGCTGATAGGAAACACTTGAAGATCTCAAGTAATTCCTATCAATCTTTAGAAAACAGCGAGAAAACTCCACCAAAAGCCACACAAAAACATGAAAACAGTAGATAATTTGTATTATTTAATGAAAGGGAACGGAAAACCGCAAGATACAATTGATCCTCTATTCGAGAGGAGGATCTTTCTCTCCCAAATCTCTAGACGCCGCTAGAGCCCAAAAGACCTAAGAGATCTCAAATTTCAGCCAAATTCAAGATGCCCTAACCCTAGGAAAACAAAGTATTTAATGCATACAAATCAAAAGGAAATCCCTAAACAGTCCCTACATTCAAATTTCCCTCCCAAATCCCTCAAAAATCCATCCTATTCGGCTCCCGCAAGGTTGCGGCTCGCGTGCGGCTGTAGCGGGAGGCGGACAATGTCCGCCTCGTTCCGCCTGGGCCGGTCCCGGCTGGACCGGTCCAATTGGACCGGTCTAACAATACTCCCCTCCTAAAGATCCACCTTGTCCGCAAGGTGGAAAGACGACACCATCCTCCCATCCTTCTTCATCACAAACAACAAGAACCTAAAGAGCTCGGTCCTTACATCTGTGCCCCGGCGTATACCTCTCATCACATCTGAAACAGATCCCCTTCGCCCTCTTCTCCAGTAATTCTGTTTCTGTGAGCTTCTTGAAGTTATCCCCAGGTCTTCCGCCGGCAGTCTTCTCCTTTGGAGTCTCCCGAAAGGTACCCGGTGTCGGCTCCTTAGGTGTCAAAAAGGTGGTGGCCATCCTGTACGTGCCTTTTGAGTTGCTGCCTTCCACCCCTTTCTCCAGGTACCTCTGATCCTCCACCAACTGAGCTAGTTCCATAGCCTCTCCCAAGTCACGAGGTCTCATTACTCTAACCGCTGCCCGGATCTCTGGTGTCAACCCCTTCATGAAATTTCCCTCGAGCACTGTCTCAGGAAGGCGGTCCAATCGGCTAGCAAGGTACTCAAATCTCTCCCGGTACTCCGTCACTAAACCCTCCTGTGTCAAGGCGAAGAACTGCTCGTAGAAGTCTCCTCCCCTGCCAGTTTGGAAACGTTCTACCAAACAATCTTTGAACTCTCTCCAACTCCGTATGGGTCGTCGCATGCCCCTCCACAGATACCAAGACAAAGCCTTCCCTTCCAAACATAGGCCCGCCGCCGTCAGTCTCTCCTCTTCTGTCAACCCATTGACGGCGAAATATCTTTCTACCTTGTAGATCCACCCGTGCGCATCCTCCCCCTCAAAGATTGGCATCTTCAATTTCCTCACCCTCGGGTCACACCAATTTCCCCTAAATCCTCCATAACCTCCCATTCCTTGAAGAGGAGGTGCTCCCCAATTGTCACGATCTTCCCTCCGGCGATCATAACCAAACCCTTCATCAAAATCCCCTCTTCTTCTTTCAAAATCAGCACCCCGGCGATCAAAATCATCCCCTCTCCTTTCAAATTCAGCACCCCTTTTTGCGTAGTCACTGCTCCTCTCCTCTCTAGAAAGTGGTTGTAGAGGAGGCATTCCATCTCTCCCTCCAGGATCTCCACTTCTGGATTTTCCCTTCCCCTAAACGTGTTAGGGTTCCCATCTCTTCCATGGCCGCCGATAGTTTCCTTTGCTTCTGATGTCACTGGTTTGATTTTGGCTTCAAGCAATTTCTTCAACATCTCTTCCATCACGGCGAACTTCTCTTCCATCCTTTTATTATTGGATGAAATCTGATTTTGAAAATCAGACAATTTTTCCTCCAACTCTGATTTAAGTTGCGCAATTTCTCCTTCCAAAACTTCAACCTTCTTCCCGGCCATATTTCTTCCCAAGAACCACGAGAAGATCTTCTTCCGGATGAGATTTCACCGCTAAAATTTTATAATTTCAGCCACCGATGGTCCCAAGACAACGCTCTGATACCAATTTGATAGGAAACACTTGAAGATCTCAAGTAATTCCTATCAATCTTTAGAAAACAGCGAGAAAACTCCACCAAAAGCCACACAAAAACACGAAAACAATAGATAATTTGTATTATTTGATGAAAGGGAACGGAAAACCACAAGATACAATTGATCCTCTATTCGAGAGGAGGATCTTTCTCTCCCAAATCTCTAGACGCCGCTAGAGCCCAAAAGACCTAAGAGATCTCAAATTTCAGCCAAATTCAAGATGCCCTAACCCTAGGAAAACAAAGTATTTAATGCATACAAATCAAAAGGAAATCCCTAAACAGTCCCTACATTCAAATTTCCCTCCCAAATCCCTCAAAAATCCTTCCTATTCAGCTCCCGCAAGGTTGCGGCTCGCGTGCGGCTGTAGCGGGAGGCGGACAATATCCGCCTGGGCCGGTCCCGGCTGGACCGGTCCAATTGGACCGGTCTAACATATGCACATTCCTGTTGTGGTTAATAATCATCTACAAAATTGATACCATAATTAAAAAAAAAGTTTTGTATCTCAAAATATGATGGCAACGGTGTCATTCGATCAATAGTTTGTCTATGTTACCTCTAAGTGTGAGGGCTCTGATGTAGATATGCATGTGTTTAGATGAGCAGTACATGAGGGATATGTTTGAGTATCATCCAACAGTTATTATTTGGTTGACTCTGGTTATATCAATATTGTATTGATATCACTTTAAGCTAGTGATTATCATAGAACTATCTCTGGAAGATATATTGTTAAACATGAGTTATTTAATCTCTGACATGCATAACTATGCAACATAGTTGAGAGAATTTTTTAAATTTGGAAAGAACGATTTCAAATGTTAACTCACATGCGATAATTTTGTTTTAACATTCAAGTAGATGTCATGTTTGCATATGCAATTTTGAACTTTATTAATTGATACCATGGAAATGATCTCTAATTCAATATGTCGCTGACAAAAATACAATATGATATTAAATACAGTGAAGCCGGAGTAATTGATGAGGACCCTAATGTACGTGAAATAACTCTAAACTACAAGATATACTATATCGCTGTCAACATTAATATTGCATATCAGATTTAGTCGTCCACTATCACTTAGGAATATTCATCTATATTAATCTACTATATACTCTTGAATTATTTCACAATTTTTATAGTATAAATTTATATTAATTTTTTATTTGATTATTAAAATGTGATTAAACACTGCCGTTGCCAGGTCCCAAGTCCTGGATAAAAAAAGTGGAGGGTTGCGTTATAATCAACAGCCAGCGTAAAATTTGTCGAATAATCATTATATGAATTATTTAATATTAATGCTAGGGCGTTCCCTGGAAGATACGCATTGTATGGCCTGAATACAGTGATAAGTGAGCAAGGGCCGCTGCACCAACGCCCGAGTGCGGTGTTAAATAGGCAAGGTTTCCACATCATGAACAGATGTGGGAAAAGAAGTTAGTCCATGAAACTAAAAATAGGATAGGAACTTAGAATATAGGTTTACTTATAGATAAATTAATAAAATTAATAGATATTATAATTCATAGGAAAATAAATATTCTATGCATTCAAGAAACTAAATGGGTTGGAGAGAAGGCTAAGGAAATTGATAGTTTAGAATTTAAACTATAATTTTCTGGTATGAGTCGTACTAGAAATAGTGCAGATGTGATTATAAATAAAGTTCGAAATATAATATTGTAAAAATTAATAGAATTGAAGAAAGAATTATAGCTTTAAAGATTGTTGTTGATGTTAAGATTATTAATATTATAAGCGTTTATGCTCCTCAAGTAGGTATGGATATGTGTTCAAAATTAAAATTTTGGAATGACCTAGACAAATTAATACAAAAAATATCTCTTGAAACAAGAGTTTTTATTGGAGGAGATTTAAATGAACATGTTGGTAGAGAGGTGGATAATTTTAAAAGCATTCATGTTGGCTATGACTTTGGAGTGATTAATGAAGGTAATAAGACCATATTAAATTTTTCTTTAGCTTATAATTTTATAATTGCTAATACCTTATTTAAGAAAAGAGATGAGCATCTCATTGCTTATAATAAAACTTAAATTGATTATTTTTTTATAAAACAAAGAGTTCGTTTAGATTACAAATACTGTATAGTTATTCCGAGTGAAAGTTTATGTACCCAATATCGCTTATTAATTTTGGACTTTAAGATGAAGGGGCAAAAAATAAAAAATAAAGTAAATTATTATTTTAGGATTAGATTGGGGCATTTAAAGAATATAAACAAAATTATTTTTGAAGTAAGATTCTAGATCTTAAAATTTTGTTTGTGCATGAGGAAGTTAATATTGTGTGAAAAAAAAGTAGCTAGTGATATTAAGAATGTTGCAAAAGATGTGATTGGAGTATCTAAGGGAAAAGCTATTAATACTAAAAATAGTTGGTAGTGAAATCAAAATGTGCAAGAAAAGATAAAAAAATAAAAAGATTTATTATAAAAATTGATTTGGCTATAAAAATTCTGATAATTGGGAAAGATATAAAGAGGTCCGTAAATAGTCTAAGAAAGCAATTTGTAGTGCAAAGATTTTAGCTTTTAATAATTTATATAATAGATTAGATACTAAAAATGACGAAAGATGTCTGTATAAGTTAACTAAATAAAGAGATTTGAAGTGTATTAAGGATGAAGATCAAAAAATATTTTTATTAGAAGAGGATATTCAACAAAGGTGAATGAGATATTTTGTTAAACTTTTCAATAAAGATTATGAGAATGAGATTGACTTTAGTGACCTTATTGCCCTAAATGAAAATAAAGATTTTTGTTTTCATCGGCGTATTAGTAAAACCAAAGTTAAAGAGGCTTTAAAGAAAATGAAGTGTAGAAAAGCTATTGGACCTGATGATATTCCAATAGAGGTGTGGACATGCTTAGTAGATGAAGGAATTTATTGGCTTACTAAACTTTTTAATATTATTTTGAAGACTAAATAGATGTCAGATGAGTGGAGAATGAGTGTGTTGGTTCCTATTTTTAAGAATAAAGGAGATGCACAAGATTGTGTGAATTATAAAGGAATAAAGTTAATGTGTTGTACTTTAAAATTATGGGAGAGAGTTATGGAGCATAGGTTGCGACATGACACTAATATTTCTCAAAATCAATTTGGATTCATGCCAGGTAGGTCTACTATGGAAGTTATACATTTATTGAGAGGTTTGATGGAAAAGTACAAAGATAATAAGGAGGATCTACATGTGATTTTTATTGATTTAGAGAAAGTATAAGATAAGTTCTAAGAGAAGTGCTATGGAGAGTTTTACATAAGAAAGGGGTTAATAATGCTTATATTCAAATCATTAAGGATATGTATGCAGGAGCTGTTACTTGTGTTCAAACATAATGTGGTTTGACTAAGTATTTTCCTATTTAAGTTGGATTATATCAAAGATTAGCCTTAAGCCCATATCTTTTTTCGTTAGTCATGGATGTTCTCACTAGACATTTGCAAGAGGTTGTACCCTAGTGTATGTTTTTTGCTGATGATATTCTTCTTGTTGATAAGACTAGAGAGGGAGTTGAAGGTAAACTTGAATTATGGAGGTCAACCTTAGAGTCTAAAGGCTTTCGTTTGAGTAGATAAAAAACTGAATATATAGTGTAATTTTAGTAATAATAGATCTAGTGGGATGATTATGACTTTGGGTGATCAAGTCATTAATAAGAGTACACATTTTAGATATCTTGGGACTATTGTTCAAAGTGATGGTGAAATAGATAAGGATATTATTACTTGAATTCAAGTTGGATGGTTGAAGTGGAGGAATGCATTGGAATTGTTGTGTGATAGAAAAGTCCCTCTCAAACTTAATGGAAAATTCTATAAGATGATAGTGAGACCTGAAATGCTTTAAAGTGCAGAATGTTGGCCATTAAAAGAGAAGCATAATATTAAGTTAAGTGGTGCAGAGATGAGGATGCTCAGGTGGATGAGTGGCTTTATTCTTAGAGACAAGATACGAAATGAGCATATACGTGAAAAGGTTGGAGTAGCTCCAGTGAAAGATAAGATTATAGAGAGTCGCCTTAGATAGTTTGGTCACATAAAATGGCGGCCTTCCCATGACCCGATTAGAAAAGTAGATGTATTAGATTTGACTTATGTTAAGAAAGATAGAGGCAGCCTAAAAAGACTTTGTTAGAAAATATTAGAAATTATATTTCTTTATTAGATTTAGATGAGAATTTGACTCTTAACAGGACACAATGGAGAAAAAAGATTCATATAACCGACCCCACCTAGTAGGATAAAGGCTTGTTGTTATTATTGTTGATCTTATCTATGTTAAATTAGTAATGCCATGTAATTCAGTGATATCATATAACAATGTTCTTACATATGCATTATGTATAGTTTTATATTTACATCTTTAACTTAACCATCATAAATTCTTGAAATGTATAGCTAAATAGTTTGTCAAGATGAGTGGCGAAGCTAGAAATTCTTAAAGTGGGGGCTTAACTTTAACTTTGCTTCAGCTGATTTTTATATTAAAGCTCAATTAATCACTTTATCGTTTATATGTATTATGAAAAACTAATATACTCTATGAAGATATACTTGCAAATTCCATTCGATTTTTTTTTCTTTTTTTTTTTTTGAAACCACTTACTAGAAGCATCCGACGCGAACTTCTCTAAATTTCGGAGGGGGCACGTGCCCCCCCTAGCCCAACAAGAAATAAACACAAGAACTATCGCCAGAAACCTCTTCTAATCCACCAAAGAGAAGCCCCAGTTCTTCTATTAACATTAAGCAACCAAACTCAAAGCTCCGACTAGAAGAAAAAACTCCAAGACCGAAAATCCATCTCAAGACTCAGATATGCAATGCATTCGCATCACAAGAAAAGATATATACATGCATACCTGCTGTAAATTTTTTATGGTCTTCCCACAACTCGGCAACGTTTATAGCGGAAGACAAACGCAGCGAAGCAGGTGACGACAACAAATCCATGCCGCAGCATCGTACGCCTCCGTCGGCACTATTTTGCGAAGATTAGAGAATGAAAGATGGAGAATGACAGTAGGGTTTTGCTGCATGCGGTATTAGGGTTTGGACATTACTCTTGAGAGGAGGCCGCCCACTATGATTTGGCAGGACCACTAGAGGTAGAATTTCTGCGCAAGGTTCTATGCCTGAGGCCGTGATGAATTGCGTGATAAGAATTGGTGAACTAGCTTATTAATTTTTAGGGAAATTTACATACATACCACTTTATTACTTGTATATTACATACTTAACACCTAATACTTAAATATTACACTCCTACCACCTAAATACTACTTTCACAACAAAAATACCACTCTGTTAAAGCGATACCTCACTCCGTCTCTTTCGTTCGGCAAGCCCTAACCACCGCAAAAACCTCTTCATCCCGCTTCTCTCGCGACCTGTGTGGCTCTTCTCTCGCGGGTTGCAGATCGTCCTCGCTGCTATTCACTCACGGCAGGCGATCTCTCCCGCGGCTTCTCTGGCCGAATCCTCTGGATCTCGTGAGCTGTAGGTCTGGTTTGTAGCTTTTCTCAAGCAGAATGTGTTTTATTAGCATTAACTGTTTTGTACATTGATCTCCCCCGCGACTTCTCTGGCCGAATCCTCTGGCTTTCGCGAGCTATAGGTCTGATTTGTAGTTTTTCTCGCGATCTGTAGCTGTTTTTGCATTCTGAGCTATGCACAAGTTTTTCCATTCTGTTTTTACATAAGTATCTCAAGCATATATAGAATTTGTTCCTTGTTACAGGTACAGCCCACAAACTTATAGAATTTTCTCTTAAGTTTGAGAGAAACTTTTCTTATAATGGGGGTGTTTCTTATGTTATATATACACTAGTGGCTCTTGGGAATGGTTTCTTCTTAGCCTTGGGATAGCAGAGTAGTAAAACTAATGAGAACTAATGAGAGATGGAATAGTAAATACATCATGGATCTGCTATTAGGTCTCCGTATAAAGCCAACAGCTTGGTTTTAGTGAATACTTATCCTCTTTCTCTTATATTGAATGGAGTTGCATTGGGGAAAAAGGAAGATGGCATTAATGGATCAGTGGAAGAGAGAGAGAGGTAGAGAGAGGTCAGATTATCATATAATTGAAATTGAGAGGGACATTGAGAGATGAGGTGTCTTTCACTTGACGTGATGGTGATTTATGTTTTAGTTTGTAACAAGGAACTGCTGTTGGGAAGTTGTTAGTCTTGGACTCAAATTCTATGCTTAATGCAATGTCAGAAGACCCGTAATACATTTGTTGACTCTTTTATTGCATTTTGATATTGTAACGATTTGCTCATTTTGCTCTTCTTTGTTTACAGATTGGTTAACGTTTCAAATGAGCTCTACAAATTCGTCTGCTACGAGAGAAAGGGGCACACGTTCTCGAGTTTATTGCTATTGTCACCTAAATTGTATACTATTTACTTGTCACCGCGGACCTAATGCTGGAAGAAAATTTTATAGGTGCATGAATAATCGAACTGATGACGACTGCAAATATTTCAAATGGATGGATGAAATAGAAGAGGCATCTTATGGTGCACATGATGAATACGAAGGCTTTCAGGCAAAGATTTCTGAGAAGCTTGACTGGATCATCTTCTTGATCAAACTGTTCATTGCAACTGTTCTTCTTGACATAGCCATCCGTCTTTGGTTGAGTTTGTAAGATGTTGTGTCGAACAATGTGCTGTATGGACGTGGTAATGCTAAGTAGTACTAAGAAGATCAATGTCTTCTTTTGTTTTGTGTAGTCGTCAATGTTATGTATTTTTTGGTTGGGTTTGTAATGTTGTATTGAGGTGTTAATCGAGTATGTTGTACCTTATTTTGATATCCAACAAATATTGAAAAGATTGTTTTGTCAATGGTATTTGTTAGTATATTATTCCAAACTCTCATGCTTCTAAGTAACATCACCTGTGAATACTTATGTTGTAATCATTCCTATTGTACACACCACCAAGAAGTTGAATACCTTTACTGCCATTTGCCTTATTAGACCACTGAAGTCATATTGGAAATGCTTGGTTACATTTGGTTCATTCTTCAGCAATAGCACCTCACTTCAAGCTTTTCGCCCGAAGCTTCTTCATGATATGAATGCCTGGTTTCTTCGAATGATGGTAAAGTTGTTAAATTTGCACTATCACTTGGTGCAAATTTATGAGGTTTTATCAAGTGATAATGTCTCATCAATTTATTGTCAAGAAGCAAAGTTTGTAATGTTTTTTTTATTATATTGATGCACAGAATAAATTCAAAATCTTGCTCCAAATTTCTTACTTCATAGTATGTGCTAAATAAGTATGAAAACTTACACAAAATTGTTATATTTTAGTGGCAGCATTTTTGCTTTGCTATGTTTATGCAACTCATGGCTTGATCTTAAGGAAAATATTTAATATATTGCAGGTTTTCCATCTCATGATCGGCTCATACAATGTTGGTACGATAGATACTCTTTACAATTGAAAAATGTCATGTTCCATGCATGTAATCTGCTTAATATGCCAGACACATTCACTCCGTTTCTCATCTTCTTTGATTTTTGAGATGATAGAAGGCAGTAATAACATGAATTTCTGTTATACATTGCTTTGTTTCTCTCTAATTAGAATCTAAATTCAGAATAACCGGCTTTCCTCTTCAAGTTATAATACTATAGCAGTTTATGGCAAACCGAGCTATTTGGTATCTTGTTGATTCTAAAATGTTCATAATGTATGTGGAATTTATTTTTATCTTTTTTGTTTCACTTATCTGTAACTGGTTATGGCTTTGATGGTTGCGATCGCCTCTAGGCCCCCAGAAGCTCCCAGGCAATGTCCAATCAGAGACTAAGCAGAGAATGAAATTTGCTTTGGTAGCTGAACAAAACTAGCATTTCATAAGCATTTTATTAAGTGTAAGCTTCAGTTCCAGAAATGTTTCGATTAACAACATAATTATTTCATGCAAAAGCAGGGAAACTGAGAGGAAACAACAGTCGAACCCCAACTCAGCAACTTCATTCCAGATACAAAATATGTGGTCAAAGGAACATTCAGCACCTTCATTCCAGATACAAAATATGTGTCCAAAAAAAAAGTCAAACCCCAAAAATCGCTATGAACATTCAATAACTCAAAAACCTTCTACATATGCATACTCGTACTCATCTCCCAACTCCTCAGCAGCCCGTCTACTTCGCAACTTTTGGCGCTTTTCTTGGCTAACTTGTGTTACGTCTACGTCATCGATATTCTTTTGTAATGGGTTCTTACATGTACTTCGATGATGACCCCAAAGATTACATCTACTGCATTTATGTACTTTCTTGTCCTTTTCCAAGAAACTTGGTAATCTTCTTCTTTTGGGTCTTCCCCTCGGTCGTAATGTATTTGGAACTCCAATCTCCACCATGTCATGAACCACTTGCCATTGATCCTTACCGGGCAACATGGCAATTGCTCCATCGTACGCCATCATGTACCTACATGAAATAAGTGAACGAAGTTTGCTATGGAAATTGAAGTGAACGTAGTTAAAATGTAATATTTACCTGTTCACGTAGTAGTAATCATGAACGTACGTATGCCATATTGGATGCTCCTTCATCCCAATGAAAGCAATGGCATGAATGCAAGGGAGTCCTGTTAATTGCCATACATTACATGTGCAGTCCTTGCTCTCAACATCAACCATATGTCTTGAATAGAGGGATTCCACCTCAGCCTTGAAAATAATTGATCGGCGAACTATTAGATGCTCTTTTCTTGTAGTAATGTCTCTTATGTATTCTTCGGCATGAGGAACAATTTCACGTTCCCAAGTCATACTTGTCATCTTACGTGTTGCCCTTTGCTCCATGAGTTTACTTCGAATCATGTCTATTAAGTCAACTACAGGTTTATTTCTTGCATCCATTATCCAAGCATTGAATGATTCAGCAAAGTTATTGGTATTAGTAGCGTTGTATATCCCAACCTTAAACTGACTTCGTGACCACTTGTAAGGTAGTGAGATCAAGTACGCATAGATCGTCGGATATAGAAAACTTAATTCATCAAGCTTTTCATTGTACTCTCTGATTGTGTATGCATTAGATGCTGCCCAAACCAAACCTTGCATTTTATGGCCTTCTTTACAATGAAAATTTTTTTTAATATTCTTCCATAAATGACGAATACAAATTCTATGCTCAGCTCCAGGGTATACTTCTTTGATGGCCTCGCCTAAGCCCTTCTCCATATCTGAAATGAAAGCAAGAGGTTCTATGTGTGTACCTATACTTTCTCCCAAGTTATGAAGGAACCATAACCATGTCTTCTTAGACTCAGTTTCAACAACTGCAAATGCTAAAGGAAATAAACCGTTATTACCATCAAGTGAAGTTGCTGATAAAAGCATTCCCAAATGCTTGGATTTGAGGTGGCATGCATCCAAACTGATAAGAGGTCTGCAACCATACATGAATCCATCTGTACACACCTTAAAACTGACATAAAATCGCTGAAATGAATTATCACGTTGGTCATACATATATGTGATATGTGAACCTGGATTTCTACCAATCAATTCAGCATGTAGTGTCGGAACCCATTTATAATTGTCATCAATAGAGCCAAATATACTATCACGAGCTTGCTCTCTCGACCTCCATAGCTTCATGTAAGGTAATGAAAGACCATACTCTTTCTCTAAATTGTTATTTATATCTTTTGGAGGAAGATCTGGATTCCTTTTGACCATCTCTTTAATCTCATTGGCAACCCATGAAGATGTGGCTAGTCTATTCCCAGCACGGTTGATCCCTGGACAAGTGTGAACTCCATCAAGTCTCCTAACTTCAAAAGTTTGATCATCTTCACATAGGGAAGCTCGAATTCTCCATTTGCAACCTTGATAAGAACATGTGGCAATAACACGTTTCTTATCACTAGCTTTAATCCTGACCCCAAAATTCTCCTTGATGGCAACTGATCGCAAAGCATGCTTGAAACTTTTTGCATCAGGAAAGAAGGTGCCAACAGCTAAATCTTCAGAACATAAAGTTGGAACACTCGATGAACCATGCATGATCTCTTTCAAATACTATAATCAACTTCAATTGCTCACTGTAATTTCTATTGTTCCTGCATTGAGAAACTAGCATGGCTCACCAACAAGAAAAACAAAAAAAACTTCTTTCACTGCTAAACTGAAACAAAATAGTTATCCTAGGATAATCCATCATTCTATATCTTCAAAACTATAAGAATGAACCAAAAATCATCCCCCCATGTACATTATAGTGCCACACAGAAAACACTAAAATTAAGGTAATATTGAACCAAAACACGAACGCCGGAAGCAAAATGCGGTAAAACGAATCTATTAAAAACGAATCTCTTCAAAGAACCAAATTCAGTACAATTCATAACAGGTATACTTTCATCTACCACACAATCCAGTAATTTTACTGCTAAACGAGCATAGCTAACCTACAAAACACGAACGCCGGAAGCAAAATGCGGTAAAACCAAACCTAGGTTGCAGAACGCCTGCAGGACGCCGGGCGAATCAACTTGCGGTAAAACCAAACCTGCGAAGCAGAACGTCGGCAGGTCGGAGGTATACAGTTCGCCAAACGTCTGGGTTGTAGAACGCCTGCAGGACGTCGGGCGAAGCAACTCGCTGTAAAACCAAACCTGCGAAGCAGAACGTCGGCAGGTCGGAGGTATACAGTTCGCCAAATGTCGGGCGAAGCAGATCGCGGGAAGAAGCTTCTCTGGCGCGAAGATGGTATTTCGGCGGGAAGAAGACGTCGTGATGTATGCCGTAGACTGAGTGGTAGAAGTGAGGTGAAATAGGGATTTGAGTGGTATAAATGTAGTATTAATAAATTAGGTGTTAGATATGTAAATTGATATGTATGTAGTGGTATGTATGTAAATTTCCCTAATTTTTATTAATTTTGATTAAAATTTTCAATGTTCTTACGAAAATTTGGGTTTCTAAATATTTTAAATTTTTTTCTCATGGACTGTTTTCGCAACTAAAGAGGATAAGTTATTTGATATTCAAAGCAAAATTTTCCAATATAAATTTTAGCAGAAATGTGCTTGGAGAAATTTCCGACAAAATATTTTTTGAAAATTTTTCATTTTATTTTCAAAATATTTCTTTTTTACAATTTAATCTATCGATGATCCGACAATGGTGGTTTAGGGGTGATGGTCTGTTGGTGGTGGCAATTTGATGATGCTGGAGCTCTTAGGATTCTTTAGACATCCATGCCTTCTCTAATCCCAAGCCATAATCTAGCTTAAGGATGTCAATTTGGCCTGTAGACCAAGTTAGGTTCTGATTTGAAGTTGAACCGACTTGATATATTTGATTTAAATTTGATCTATTTATCATATAGGTCAAAATATTTTATATGAACGAGACTTGATAGATACCTAGCTAACCTGAATTCAAACTATTTATTTTATGGATCATGCAACTTTTTTAAACCAATATGATCCGATTAACCTAAATATGCATGTTTTAGAGCTTGATATGTTCAACACAAGTCCAATCCATTTAACTCAAAACTAAATAATAATCAAATCAATTTAAAGTCAATTTTGAAATTTTGGGTCAACTTGACCCTAACCCAAAAAAAATACTTAAGTTCATATCCAAGCCCAATCTAAATAATAATAGGGTCAATCCAAATCCATATTTTTTTAGTCAAGTTGGAGGTCACCTCTAGTTTATCCCCTCTCATGTATATTATGTGTCTTTTTTAGTCAAGTTGGATGCCTTCTTTTTTTTTTTTTAATGAAGGTTATTTTATCTTTACTTAAAATGAATATAACTTGACCAAAATACCTTTAATGTTACCAAAAACGTTATAAAAAAAAAAATTGATCAAAATATATAGTTGTTATATCTCTTACATTAGATGCTCTACATGTCTCCTTTTTTTCATTATTTAAGCTTCGTTTAGGACAGTTTTAGATCATTTTTTTTTTTTACTTTCAAGAAATTTTTGTACTAAAAAGCAGCTTTACAAAGTAGTGAAAAAGTCATCCCAAACGAAGCCTTAGTATCAAATCTATTATATAAATCATATAAAATTGATACATCCTCAAAAAATTATATTGATCGGGCACAAATCTTGAGGCAAAATCAAGTTGGAAACTTTCGAAATTAAAATTAGGATCATCTGAACTCCTATTTCAGCAAACTTACAGTCAAACAAAGCGTCTTAGAAATACAAACCCAACGACACCAAATTCGACTCAATCCGACCCAAATGGGTCCAAATCAAGGACTCGAAGCGTTGTTGGAAGGTTCAAATCAAAATTTGGATTACCAAACGGTTTCCAAACATGACATGCTTATAGTCGAATCGAGCAGCTCGACGAGACGAATCCAACAAGCCTAAGATCACAAAATTTGAAATCATTAAGATATTCAAATGTCCAACAAATGGTCCACGATCAAGGGATTCAACATCAGCCGTCCATCCAAATCACTCCCCAATTACCCTTGATCTTCCTCTTATTTACGGGCCATGCCACTCCAGAAAATCTATAGATAGACCCCTCCTTTCTCATGAAAGGGGACCCCTAAGCCTAAGGAAAAAAGAGAGAGATCGGAGATCGCTCTTGCTTCCTTGCCTCCTCGACCACTACCCGGAGTTCCGCTGGACCACCGCCGGAGGCCCTAAGTTTTGCCAGACAACCACTTGAGGCCCAGAGTTCCACCGGACCACCACCTGAGGCCTTGAGTTCTGCTGGACCACCGCCTGACGCGCTGAGTTTCGCCGGTCCACCACTTGAGGCCTGGAGTTCCACCGTACCACCACTTGAGGCCCTGAGTTCCACCGGACCACCACCTGATGCCCTAAGTTCCGCTGGACCAGCACCTGAGGCCCGGAGTTCCACCGGACCACCACTTGAGGCCTTGAGTTCCGCAGGACCACCCCCTGACACCCTAAGTTCTGCCGGAACACCACCTGAGGACCGGAGTTCCACCGGACCACCACCTAAGGCCCTGAGTTCCGTCAAACCACCGCCTAACGCCCTGAGTTCTGCCAGACCACCACCTGAGGCCCAGAGTTCCACCAGACCGCCACCTGAGGCCCTAAGTTCCACCGGACCAATGCCTGACGTCCTGAGTTTCGTCAGAACACCACCTGAGGCCCGGAGTTCCACCGGACCACCACTTGAGGCCCTAAGTTCCGTCGGACCACCGGTTGATGCCCTGAGTTCCGCCGAACCACCACCTAAGACCCGGAGTTCCACCGGACCACCACCCGAGGTCCTGAGTTTTGCCGGATCACTATCTGATACCCTGAGTTTTGCCGGACCACCACCTGAGGCCCGGAGTTCCACCGGACCACCACCTGAGGCCCTGAGCTCTACCGGACCACCGCCTGATGCCCTGAGTTCCGCCGGACCACCACTTGAGGCCCGAAGTTCCACCGGACCACCACTTGAGGCTCTGAGTTCTGCCAGACCACTGCTTGACGCCCTAAGTTCCGCTGGACCACTACCTACGGCCCGGAGTTCCGCCAGACCACCACCGGAAGCCCTAAGTTCTGCCGGATCACTGACCGACGATGAAGTTCCGCAGAACCACCACCTAACGCCCAGACTTCTACCGGACGACCAACAACGAAGTTCCGCCGAACCACCACCTGATGTCCGGACTTCTACCGGACGACCTCCTGACGCCAGACTCTTGCCGACTACGGTCCTCCCGACCTCCATTATCAACTACAGTCTTCCCGACCTCCATTTTCAACTATGATCCTTCCGACCTCCATCACCAGGCAACGATCTTTATGACCCCTGTCTCCTGCCGACTACAGTTCTTCCAACCTCCGTCGCCTACTACGGCCATTCTGACCCCCATCGCCCGGCAACAGTCTTTCTGACCCCTGTCTCCTGTCGACTACGGTCCTTCCGACCTCCCTCGCAAGACAACGGTCTTTCTGACCACTGTCTTCTGCTGACTACGGTCCTTCCGACCTCCGTCGCCCAACCAACTAAGGTCCTCCCGATCTCAGTCATCATACTACAGTCCTTCTGACCTCCAACGCCTATCGACTACGATCTTCCCGACCTCCATCGTTTATCGACTATGGTCCTGCCAACCAAACAGACATATATATGTTGACTATTGTAATTCCCACCATATAATACGCTCTATGTGATGTATATTTGTGACATCAAGCCAAGGCCTTCTCCCGAGGAAGAGCCTCATTTGTAATCGACTGCAAAGCCTAGTGGATTCATTCAAACGGGGCCAGGCCCCGTGGTTTTTTCCTCTTTTCAGAGGTTTCCACATAAAAACTCTGGTGTCTCTTATGAGTACTACACCCTCTCTCTTTCATCTAATTGTGTCCTGGATCTTCGTACAACGCTAAGACGTTAAACTATATATTTCTCTACCGCCGCGAATACTCCATGATGCAACAAAAATAATTATTTTTTCTTTACTCTTATCTTATTTGCAAAACTTATTTTTTTCCCTTAATAATCATTGGCACCTTCTCACGTCAGAATTCATCCTCCTTTTCAGCATATGATGTATTTATATATTCTCCTAAAAATTCTATTATAAGCATCTTAAGGAAAATAAACTTCTCTGTTTCATGTCACAGTTGACTCAACTGTAAATTTCATTTTGCATCTCCTAACAGCTAGTAACTTCTCTATGTTTGAAGGCCCAAATTCTAGTAATGATGCATTGATGTATATATGTGTGTCAGAGAGAGAGAGAGAGAGAGAGAGAGAGAGAGAGAGGTGAAATAAGCAGCCACTAAGATATTTTGCAAACATATTCATCTTCCATGCAAATGCAATAAAGTAATAGAATAGGGCAGATTATTTGATTGCTGTGGCTAACTAATTACTCATCGATTGACACAAATACTAAAGGTCAGGCATTTGCTTGGAAGATGAATAAGCAGCCACTAAGATATTTTGCAGACATATTCAGTTGGGGGCACTCAGGCAGCGGGTCGAGCTTTAAGGGGCGCTTAGGCAGCGGGCAGGCACTCACAAGCAACTGGTTTGCTGGAATTTCTTTTTATCCGACAGGAATTTCCCTCTTAAATCCGTTAGAAATATTTCGAGTGAATTTTTTTCACTGGTATTTATTTTCCTACGCATGTTTTGCAGGCAAAAATTTCCGGTCAGAAAACTGTCAGAAATGCATTATTTTGACCTAAATTGCAATTTTCAGGCAGAAAAGGCCACCGGAAATTAGCCATTCTATCGTAGTGAACAACATCAATATCAAACCTTTATCCCGGCCACTACGTGGGGTTAGCTACATGAATCCTTTTTTCTCCATTTTATTCTGTTAAGAGTCAAATTCTCATTTAAATCTAATAAAGAAATGTCATTTCTAATATTTTCAAACCTAGACTTTTTAGGTCCACCTCTACATTTCTTAACAAAAGCCAAATCTAATACATCTACTCTCCTAACTGGGTCATCGGAAGGTTGTCGTTTTATGTGACCAAACTATCTAAGGCGACTCTCTCTAATCTTATCTTCCACTGGAGTTACTCCAACCTTTTCACGTATATGCTTATTTTGTTTCCCGTCTCTAAGAGTAAAGCCACTCATCCACATAAGCATCCTCATCTCAACAACACTTAACTTGATATTATGCTTCTCTTTTAATGGCCTACATTCCCCACCATAAACTCTCATAATCATTATTAAACTAAAATCTTCAACAACATTAACAAAACATTACATCAATTGAGTGTCTCAACATAATTTTTTTATATGTTTTATTATATTTTTTTTACTCACTGATTTAAATTACACATCGCCTAGCTAATTAATTCCCATCAATACTCATCGAGACTAACAAATCTAATCGGCTAAACCATCCGAAAGCTACATGGCAGTGATACAAATTGTGTTCTCCAAGGTCCCTCACCCCATAACTCAGAACATCTCCTCTCAAATGATTATGACTTCATCCTACAAAGTTCATGAACTTAACCCACTGTCAATTATTTAATACAACTGCAAGAGATATTTTCATGACAGATCGCACTGGCTCTATTTTGACTCAGATAAGAATAAGCACTACAGAAAAATGGCTGATTTTCGGCTGTCTTTTCTATCAGAAATCCGTCAATTTTAATCAGAATAATATATTTCTGGAAAAATAAAATAAATTTTCAACAAAAATAAAAAAATTTTCTGCAAACCAACTGCCTGCCCACCCCGCGACTGCGTGAGGGTTCGAACCCATGCCATGCTGCTCGCCTGCACCAGCACCTACCCCTCCTGTGACTGCTTACCCGCTGCCTGTGACTGTGTGAGTGTTCGAATCCTGCTCCTTTGGATATCTAGCACTTGTTCACTCGACCGCGAAGCAATGTTTGTTAAAATTGTTACTCTATTTTATTTAAATTATAATTCATAGAATTTTAAAATTAATAATTAATTTAAGTTGGTTAATTAGTTTAGCTAATTATTTAATTTAACTTGGTTAATTTAAATTAGGTAATATTATTAATTTATTTAAATTAGCTTAGTTTGCATAATTAGTTAATTAGTTTACTTAATTAATTAATTTAAATTAGTTAATTAGTTCATTCTTATTTTTTTAATTATAAATATATGATCATTTTTCAGAAATTTTTAAAATCCGTCGAAAAAAATGTCGGAAGTTTTTTCATTAAAAATTAGCCAAAAATATTCTATCAGAAAATCCATTAGAAATCTGCTGGAATTTTCGGCCTAGCATCCGCCAAAAACTTCATGGATAATTATCATTTTTCCTGCCTTCAACATTCAAAACCAATTGTACGCAATTACTTCAACTGGCATGTAATCTACTTTTATAAAGCAGAAAGGTGCTCATCTTTGCTTGTTGGTTAAGAGCTTAGGCTTCCAACTAAGAGGTCTTGGGTTTGAATCTTTGTATATACGATGTGTGTATGAATTTAACTTAATTGACCTAAATGTCTCAAAAAAAAACTTTTATGAAGCAGAAAGGAGCACAATAACACCACAAATAAGAGCAACAACTGGCACCCGGCCTACAGCACAACAATAACAACAATAACAAGAACTGTGCGCTTTTCATAGTGCCACGCGTTCTCCTAAGTTGAGAATTCCATCAAAAGGAAAACAAGAAATATCAGAAGAGAAAAAAAAGGACGAGTGAACGGATAAGCCCTTCTTATATCCACAAATATTTTAGTGGTGGAGTGAAAGGAATGATGTGGCAAGAGCGCTTCGCTACCTTTCCTACAAAAGACAGAGGTGCCATCTGTGTGGATTGATGAGACTTGCCTGTTATTTAGTGCTATTGTATCTGTTGAGCTTACTTATCCTTCATGCTTAAGAATAGTAGTGGCCAAGATAACATGGATTGGCGATTGAATGGATTTGTAGTTATCTGGAGGACACATCAGCATGACTTTGGTTAGCAATAAATTATTCACATGTGTGCTGTTTATGTCTATGGTAGATTAAGGCATTGGGCATCTTCTGGCAATAAATTATTCAAATGTATTCTTTTGGTAGTTTTTATATTATTTTGTTACACATGTACAAGTAAAGTTTATGAATATGAGTTCTATGATAATATGTCATTTTTATTTTTTTTTATTGAGATTTTGATTAAAATTTGGTGAAGATGGATTCTAAAATTCTTAGAATTATTTTGAGATGAGTATAATATATAGATTATTAGTCATTTTATTATTTTACACTGATCAATTTTTTTCAAAAAATTTTTATAAAAAGTTTTCCCTTATAAAAATCTAAATTCAAAATAAATTAAGGCTTCGTTTGGAATGACTTTCTTACTGCTTTTTAAAGCAGTTTTTTAGTACAAATATTAAAATTTTTATACTAAAAACTGCTTTAAGAAGCAGTGAGAATGCCGTCCCAAACGAAGTTTAAAGATTCTTTTTATTATAATGTTTTATTTCCTATAGTCAACTAAGTGAAGATTTCATAGAAAACTATGCCTCATAAACTTAGCCTTAACCTTCTCAACTAGATCGAATAAAGAACTTGGGCATGAATAACTCGAGCTCCTTTTGAACTCCGCCTCTTCGTATTCATTCAAGTCAGAAAACCTGCCATGGGGATTCAATATCTTTTTCCAAGGAGCTTGCAAAGAGGAACTCAACAAAGAACTCATCAAGATGTTTGAATCCTATAACACGTACAGTTGATAGCCAACTATGTTAGTTATCTTTCTAACTAGGCTATCTCAAGCTTTGCTATGTAAATTAATTTAGATCTCAAATGCAATGTTTATTATAGCATTATATCTCCACCCATGAGCATAAATATGGGATGAGAGATTGAGCTGAGACATCTAATCATTTGATGAAATCCAGCAATTTATTACAATCTAGTGAAATTCATAGCATCTTACTTCATAATCTCATTTTTCTCTTATTTTTTAACTATTTTTATCAGTAAAATTTTGATTTTGTTCATACAATACACTAACATCCATAGCAATAGAACCGATGATCAACCCATAAATATCCATCCCTACTTCCTGCTTCCAAATACCGGAGGATCAAATCCTAATGGAGTAAATGGTTATCGATACGAGAACGTCTAAGGAGAGTATGATTGAGTACAGTGATGAAATTAAGAATGGTTGGGGTTACTCTCTCCCCTAATATTTGTAAAAATCTTGCACTTAAATTTTTTTTATAATCATCTACAACATAAAAATTCGGTCCACTTTTACTTAAAATTCTAATTTTGCTAATTTATGTCTTCTTTTATTAGCATATGTGATGTCGGTGCGCAAATAGATTTTTGAAAACTATGTTCGTCGTAAAGCAAATAAAGTTAAACCCAATTGAGTTTATAATCCGATACGTAACAAAAAATTTTTAAACTAAAAATTTTTGTACTAACTATCCATAGTCGCGACACGGCAAAAATTTAGGTAAGTGTTAATATCACTTCCGTGATTCAGTTGTCTGTTGGATTAAGAAATCATGTGTACGATGTCTTTGGATTCAATTGTCTTTTCTGCCGAAAGTTATCTTATTTTTGGTACAACAAATCCAGAAATTCACCCCTTGTGTTATTTGGTGGCAAATTAGTCACAGGCTCACATATGACGGTTCATCCAATGTTATGATGGAGAATAGATTTACTAGCATTTGACAAACGTAAGAAAATTTTATGAGGATGAATGTTTCACGTTTTTTTTTTTTTTTTTTTTGCATTACTGACTGTTTATAAAAAAAATAGTTATTATTATCATGATTTTATAGTTCATATAAATATCTTCAGAATTATTATGAATTTTTTTTGTTATTTATGTAGCTTTTTATGTTAAAATTAAAAAAAATATAACTATAAAACCATTAAATTTGAATATTTTATATTTTTGAAATTACAATTTTACTTGAAACGTGAAACTGGAAACTCACCCAAATTTTTATTGATTTGAAAATACAATATATTTGCTTTGCTTTATGAGAGTGCACCCCCCCATATCCAGAAAGTGGTATATCCCAGTAACACAGGACATTATAAAGAGATATAAAGATCTGTTTTGTATTTAGAAAGAGAAATATGCATATCCAAGATACAACTTAATATATATACACCAAAGTAACCATAGAAAGTGAAGAATAAAATTTTAATTCACTAATAAAATTTAAATAAACAGTACATCCAAACAATAATATTGATTTAAGCAAATGAATGTAAATTGAACGGATGACACGAAAGAAACTACCCAACCTTCAAAATCAAAAGTTAAATAAACTACTACAAAATATAAAATATCAAAAACAAACTACTGCTGGTAACTCTACTTCTGAAGTGACTGTTCGCTAATTACAACAGCAGGACTTACCGTAAAAAGAGGCAATGGGTGAGTTTGATAAATCAAACTTAGCAAGTAACTTTTATCTATCAAAGAATAAATGACAAAGGCATTGGGTATGCTGAATGAATAATCAAAGGTGGGACTAGTAACCTATAGTCACTATATCAAAGTAGCTTTGATATATGTTGTGTAATTCAACTTTTTTTTTAAATGAAAAATTTGAATTTCAACGCCGTGCCTTGTCAAAGAAGAGAGGGAAGAGAAAGAATGTTGTTCGGTGATTTTTCATCCATCAAATTGTTCAGAGATTTCTTTTATTTGTTGTAAGTAATTCAAATATTATTTTAGTTTTTAATAATTTTGATTATTATATAGATTTTCTTATGTTGAACAGAATTGCTTATTTCTTGCTACATTTTGATTGTGGCATTTGTATAAGTAAGAAAGGCTGGCTATTAATACTATAAAATGGGTTGACTATTAAAACATAATACCATACGCAGAAGGGTGAGCCGACAAACTTTTTTTAAGATGGTTTGTGGTGTTATACCGGTTGTAGCCTGTAATAGATGACCGATTACGCCTATAGGGAGAGAGTGACGACTCTTTATTGATTTAAAGAAGCCACCTATAATGATAATTGATTAATTGAATATGATAATTGATTAATTGGATAAGTGATAATTGATATGACTGATGACCAACTGAAAATCAGCTGGAAAAAAAAGGTGTTGAAAATACCACATTAAAGCTGAATGTACTGTCTTGCTAAATCATACATTGATGCATGCATATATTGATAGCACTGATGATATTGACAGAAACATTAATATCATTGATAGTATTGAATGCATTGATAACACATAAATAGATGATGCATATGAATAGATAGGATAGATTCCTTTAGTGATTTATGAATAATTTTTGCACTGTTGTTTTACCAATTTATTAAATTGTATATCAATTATTAATTTTTAGATTCATTGTAATGATTCTCTACTTTTATTATTGATCATTTTGAGTTTTATTAATAATATTTGGTCATTAACTATATTAACTGCTATTGATTATATTAGATTAAGCATATTATAGTGATTTTTTAGTCTTTGCATTGAAACTTTTAGTAAGATTTAGATTATTATTGGGCTTTTGAAAAGCTCATTATGTGGATTTTTAATGATTTCAGGTCAGAGAAGAGATCATGACCAGTTGGAGTGAGATTATTAGATATACTCAGTTTTTTTTTTATAATTTTGTTCTCTATTTTTATTTATTCTTTTATAGTCAGGAGCTTGTGATAGATTAGTAATAGAGTGATCTTTTAACTAGTGTAAATGATATTTTGGATAAATAAATAGTAAAATATCTTGATATATATGATTTTAATTTTTTTACTGATTATTATTTATATTGATGATTTATAGAAGTTCTGGTATATTCTTAAAATAATAAATAGACAATTCTTCCAAATTTAATTCTCGGAGGTCACATGCAATCTCCTACAACAGATTTTAATATGCTAGTATATATGCCAAATAGCTAGCAATGTTAAAATCATTTCAATACTTAGAAATGTGGCACACTAGGTATCCTCATACATCAGAATGACCTATTTGTCATTCATTGCTTTGTGTGGAGTCTGATTATGTTGATCAACCAGATTGTTCTGTTGCCTCAAACCTTAAGATTCTCATACTCGCTAGGGGGTGCAGAGGGTTTACATCCAAAAAAAAATTTTTGGACAATGTCCCAGCACTACATACCCAAGCGCCCCAGTACGGAACAATAGAGAGCAAAGCGTTGCAGAGGTATATATACGGCGCTGCAACGGTGCAAGACAGAGACTTGAGCGCCATAGTGCCCCAAACTAGTGCCGCAATACAACAAGATGGACTAGATGATTTTCTTTGTTATTTTTCTAAAGGGTTGCGTCCCTTGAGGTTATTGTACTTGGCTTTCTCTTGTATTTTGAGTGTGTAGACCATGTGAGAAGAGAAGCAAGGAGAGAGTGAGAGAGAAGAGAGATCTATACTTATTTATCCTTATTTTCATCATGAATTTCTTGGTGTGGTGTGGCTCCGTGGTTTTTTTTTCTATTTTGGATTTTTCTATGTTAAATCCTAATGTCCTTTAATTTTCTGCTATTTTTACTTTCTTGCTTGTTTCGTCATTGTATTGTTTACTCCTCATCTTCCCTAACACAATCCATGTCCAATTATATCTTCAAACATTCATATATATATAACTATAATCGATCTATCAAATACCCATCACTGGGAAGGTAAACTCTAACTCAAGAAAATTTACTGATTTTCTATAGAGTCATTACTCTTTGGGCTTGTCGACCCGGCTAGCCAAAATCCAATAGGATTCTATCGACATACCCACAATCAAACAGTGCACGTATTGTTACAAATAAGCAATAGACATTATATAAATCAACATGTCAAATATGATTTATATAATTACTATGATTTGCATGAATGAGATTCATTTTATTTAGCAAAGTTAAATTGCATGAATTTAAATTCTTCAACACGTGAGTTTAACTTACATGAATAAGAACTAGTGAATAGTAAATCACGATAGAGTTAGTTCTATCACATGTTGGATCATTATGAACAATAGCAGAGATTTTCTACATGCGTGTGTTCATGCTGAAGAATTTAATATAAAACTAATAATCTAAATAATTATTAAAGAGCCTAATACAAATAGCATGGATTGCGCCCCTAATAAAGAAACATACGATTATCCAAAATAAATAATAGTTACTTACAATGATTGACACAAAATCCCAATTCAATTCCGATTTGCCTGACTATGCCAACTAGTGGTCCTATAAGAAGCAATAATCCTAATTTAATATTCAGGATAGCACTAACAAAAGCAAATGCCTAAAATATAATGCTTACATAACTCGAACCTAAATAAATGCATTGAATATTAAAACACAAGCTTATAAGATAATATAGAGTTAGAACAATTCGAATATCATACTTAAATAAGGCTTCCTCACAAAGCAAGCTAAACAATAAAAAAAATGATAAAACTAAAATAAAATCCCCACAAATGGAAACCATTTAAATGATATAAGAGAAAAGCATGGTTATATAATTTGATAAATATGAAAAAAAGAAAAAAAGAGATAGAGGAGAAAAGAGAAGATGAAGGAGCTTACAATTGTAAGAGAAAAAGAATTGAAGAAGATGCTTGATGATTTTGCCAAATAATCAAATGGCGGATGCAATAGAGAAGAGAGCTGTTTGGTGACAATAGAGAGGCAAGGGAAGGAGAATAAGCGATACCCAAGCCCCAAACCCTTCATAAATTGAGAAGAGAAGGCGAGAGAGCGAAAGAAAGTATACAAAATGGGAGAAAATCACGTGATTTTACGGTATTGAGGGGATTCGACGACGCATGGCGGCGAGGTTCGTAAGTAACGCGCGACTCTCGCGTTGCATCATTGGTCTCGCGTCCGGACCGAATCGGACTAACATATAAAAGAGAGTTTGCTTGAAGTTGATTAGGAGCTCAAAATGAATACTACTCATATAAAAACACACATTTATATACGTGTATTTACTTGAAAATGTGCCTATATATAAATATATAATACATTAAGGAATTTAAAATATATATTTATAATTACATATTTTAAATTATAGATTTTGCTCAACTCAACTCTAAAATTGATTTTAAAATTAGTATTTTTTTATTTACCTTAGGTTAGGCCCACGCAAAATTGAAATATTTATTTTTGAGTTGATTTAGCGTCATTTTTAATTATTATTTGTATGATGTGCCATCACAAAATAAAAATAAAAAATATATATAGCAGAATATTTTGAAAATATATAAATTAGAATGAAGCTTAAGGTTTTTAAATTATTATTATTTTTTTAAATCAATGTAATATATAAATTATTAATTAAAATTTATCTTATTCTCATTTAAAAATAAATTTTATAATTTTAAAATTCGGCCAACTTAAAAACATGACCAGATTATTTCGTTTTCTTTGAAATGTGGCAACATTTGGATCAGAACGATATGACCGTGGGGGCAATGATGTCAACGGTTGGAATATCTTAGGTGGGCGTGAGTGGGCGTTTTTTTGGAAGTGACCGGATGCCACGTACGTAAATAAAATAAAATTAATAAAAAATTTGATGCCACGTAAGTAACACGATACATTTGCAGCAACCTAATCCCAACTTTTTGGCATACGGCTGAATAGTTCATGCGCCCAAATTTTTGGCATTAAAGTTTTGTTTGAAATGATTTTTTTACTGGTTCTTAGAACAGTTTTTTAATTTTGTACTAAAAAGTTATTTTAAGAAGTAGTAAGAAAGCCGTACATTATTTTTTTATTATTTCTTAGGCTTCGTTTGATTTTTTTAGCTTTTCCGTTTCAAAAAGGTTGTTTCAAGAAATGGAGATTTTAAATGGAGAAGCTAATACCATAACGCTTCTCAAAACAGTAAAAAAAATGGAGTTTCTGAAAAAGCATGCGTCACATTCAAATAGCGAAAAAGAAGAAATTATGCCATTTTGAAACGGAAAAAGCATTGAGAACGAACAAACAAATCATGCCTTAAAGCAGCTTTTTAGTACAAAAATTAAAATTTTTATAGTAGAAAGCTGCTTTAAGAAGCAACAAGAAAGTCATCTCAAACAAAGCCTAAATCATTTTAAAGTTAATTTTAGGTGATTTTGGGTGATGCCACCGCCACTAATCGTCATTGCCACCACATGCTCTCAACTGATAGCCACCACCGCCATCCGCTATAGCCCATTGTTGTCGACCGCAATTTACATCCCTTACTTTCGACCACCTTTGCTCAACTATTTCCTAAAATATGCATTTTCTTGCTTCAAATTCAGCAAAAATGTAAAATTCTACATTTGTAGTATATTCAATCAAACAACTTAAAAATATTTTCAATATATTATTTTTATTTACTTATATTATTTTTTCATCAAACCAAATAGTCTCTAAGGACGGGACGAGATATTTTGGCACCCTTAACACACCAAAAAAATTATTTCTAGTCTCTCCATATATCTCCAAATATTTAAGTTAAATATTTATATTTTAAAACTTATCAGTAATTAGATGGATTCAAATTCACCATACACGTTAAATCAGCAGCGCAAACCTCCAAGCCGACCAGCATCAAAATTTGACCAAAAACAATTGCTTCATTGCAAAGTTCCCAATCATTTAATGAAAAAAATGTGCTCTGCGAGGTCAAATTCAATATATTGTGTTGGACAATTGGTTCCAATTTCCTTTACACGTATTTTCATTCTGGATGGTTTCTTGAAGGCCTTTTATTATTTGTTAAAAAAAAATTCAAAGTTTTTTCTTAACCTCAAGATTCATGGGATAAGATTGATCACACATTAAAAGGGGCAAGGGCATTCCCCACCAAATTGTTCCACCATTATGATTAGTAAGAGAGAGAGAAAGGAGAGAGAGAATCCAATTTTAAATTTAAAAAATAATAATAAAGGATCTAATTAATCAGTTGATTTATTGAATACGTAACTTAATGATGACTAATAAGCCTGTTGCATGCCAAAATATTCACAGTAATAGAGAAATAGAGAATTTAACAACCTAATTTTGTCCGAAGATCCAACGCATAGTTAGATCAGAGAGAGAGAGAGAGAGAGAGAGAGAGAGAGAGAGAGAGAGAGAGAGAGAGAGAGAGAGAGAGAGAGATGCAATAACCATAAGAGACATCATAATTTTATGTTGAAAATCATAAAAGGAGTAAAAACTACGGAGCCTTACACAATTGAAATGATTCCACTATTGTTTGTCATTGATTACAAATGACACCCTTCCTTGGGTATTGACACAATGTAAAAGGGATCGTAGTGGAGCGATGATGGCATAAGGATTGTAGTTAGCGGGTAATGAAGCTCGGAGGGACATAATCGGCGGGCAACAGAGGTTTGAGTAGGGGCGTCAATATTTGATACGACCCAAAAATCCGACTCGAGCCCGACCTGAACATTTCAGGTTATGGTCAACTCTTTTCAGAAATGGGTCGAGTTCGAGTTCGGGATTCCGACCCGTTTATAAAATCGGGTCCAGTTCAGGTTGACCATGAAACGTGAAACCAACCCGGGTTGACCTGTGACCACGTTTAGTCGAGTCATCGTCCTTTGGCCGCCAGACCCGCACTACTAGATGTCGTTGTGTCACAGGCCCGTAGCCAGCTTCGTCGCTGACGTTTGGTCGAGTTGTCGACGATTCGATGTCGTCTCATCCGTGTACCGCCAAACTCGTTTCAACATCGTCCCGTCCTGTAGCGCACACGAATGTGTGCGAATGCACATTTGGTTAAGTTATCCCGTCGTCGACGTTGTTTGGGTCATTAAGCATGCGTGAATGAGCGTGAACCCTAAATCACGCGGGTCAGGTTGGATCCGGGTTGACAATCCTAACCCATTTATAAAATTGGGTCAAGTTAGGGTCAACCCGTTTAGACCCGGGTTAACTGGGGTTGAACCCAAACCCGACCCATTGACCTGTTTTGACACCCCTAGGTCTGAGGGACCGTAGTTGGGCAATGAGGGTCGGATAGACCATAGTCTGCTGACTGAGGTTGAAGGGACTATTTTTGGGCACCATAGGGATTGTAGTCGGTGGGTGACGGAGGTCGAAAGGATCATTGTCAGGTGACTGAGGTGGAAGGATCGTAGTTGTACGACTATGGTCAAAGGGTTGTAGACAGGCTATAATGGTTATAGGGACCATAGTTGAGGGGATATGGAGGTTGGAATAACTGCAGTCATGCAACTGAGGTTGAAAGATCATAGTAAGACGATGGTCGTAGAGAAGACTATGGTCAGGCGACTGAGGTCAAAGGATCATAGTCGGTCGATAGAGATCGAAAGAACCATAGTCGGCCGACTACGTTTGGGGGGACCGTAGTCGGGTTACGGTGGTCGGGGGAGGGGGGGGACTATAGTTAGTGGGCGATAGAGGTCAAAAGGACTATAATCAGGCGACTGAGGTTAAAAGACTATATTAGGGCTATAGTGGCCTGAGGGATTGTAATCGGTGATTGATGGAGGTTAGAATAATCATAATAGGGTGATGGTAGTCTGTGGGACTGTACTAGGGCGACGGTGGTCGGAGGGATCATAGTCGGGCGACGATGGTTGGAGGTATCGTACTCAAGCGACAATGTTCAGAGGGATTGTGGTTGACGAGCGACTATGATCTGAGGACCATAGTCGTCAAACGATTAAGGTTAAAATGATCATGGTCGGAAGGGAAGCCGAGTTAAGCTCTGGTGGTGTTGGCAAGGTGGATGTCCGACAATGATCGACTGGTAAAAGCTTGGCGGTGGTGAGGGTTCACAGGCATTGGTGCTCGAGTGGAGCACTTAGATTCCTCAAGCTTTATAGCTCCTTTGTATCTATAACTGAATATCCAAGACTCACCCAAAAGTTCTTTTCATCTAACGAGTGGAGGTCTTTTTATACATTTTTGGGAGTGACATGCCTTATAATTACAAAGAAGATCCAAAGCAATTTTAGAGTGCTCCATCGAACAACCTATATTGATCCCCTCTATTATAGAACGTTCATTCAACATTTAAGTTCCTTAATGCTGTTAAAATTAAGTAATCATGGGCTCATTGGACTTGTCTCATCGATTTGCTCGATTCGACTATAAGCATGTCATATTTAAAGATCATTTGATTGCTCAATTAATATTTTGAAGTTTCAAAATATATTCCAAGCCATTGGTTTGAATCCATTTAGGCTCGGATTGGCCCAATTTTATGTCATTTGGTTCGTCTCATCGAGACATTTACTTTGACCATAAGTTTACTAAAAATTGGAGTTTGGATGGTCCTAAATTTAATTTCCAAAGTTTCCAACATGAATGTCTCAAGATTCCTGCCCAATCAATGAGATTTTCATTGACGTACTAAAGCAGATTGATAGATCTCATAAGTATTGGTGATCTAATTGAAAGATTAATACAATAAAATACTATATATTGAATATTTGCCAAATAAAAATATAATCAAAATAATTTTTCTAAATCTTTGACAATTTTTTTATATAATAGAAAAGTCATTCACAATGTCGTAGTTGTTGAGACTTTTGAAAAAGAATATATATATATATATATATATTGTATCCTAAAATATTCACGATGATAGAGATATATAAAATTTAGCATATTAGCTTTGTAAGAAGATCCAACACACAAATAGATAAAAGAGTAAGGTGCATCCTGCATAGCCAATACTAAGATTTTTATGTGAAAAATCTTAGAAAGGGAAAAAATAACTGGGCCTAACCCAGTTTGAATGAATCCACTAGTATTGATGATTGATTACAAATGATGTCCCTCTTCAGAGGTAGGCTCAATATAGAAAATACACCTTGTATAGAGCGCATTACATGTCAACGGTTTTTAAGAGAGTGTTGGCATATTTAGTTGATCAGTAGGATCATAGTCGGTGGGCAACGGTGGTCATAAGGACCCTAGTCGGCAGGCGATGGTGGTCAGAAGAACCGTTGTCAGTGGGTAACGGTGGTCAGAAGGATCGTAGTCGGCATGAGATATTGATCTAATAGACCGTAGTCAGCAGACGACGGTGGTTGGAAGGACCATAGTCAACAGGCAACGGTGGTAGGAAGAATTGTAGTCGGTGGGCGAAGGTGGTTGGAAGGTCCTTAGTCACTTGGTGATAGTGGTAGGATAGTTGGCAGGTGATAATGGTTGGAAGGACCATAGTCAGCAAGCGACGGTGGTCGAAAGGATAGTTTTTTTTTTTTTGGGGGGGGGGGGGGGGGGGCAGATCTGACGTCTGTGGCATCCAAGAAGAGTTCAGGCGATAGTCGGAGAATGGGCAGAAGTCCGGTCACAATCAATGGTAGGGAAGAACTCTGGTGGTGACAGCGTCGGATGAAGAGTGTAAGAGAGCTCTCAAGCTTTCTCTCTTCCTTTTCCCCCATCATGTGAAGAATGAAAGGCTATTTATAATTTTTTGGGAGTGGCACAACTAGTAAATATGGAGAAAATCAAGAGGGTAGGTTGGGAGTGTTCCATCGAACGATTGATATTAGTTTCCTTGATTATAGAGCATTTATTAAGCATTTGAGTGCTTTAATGATGTAAGAATTGAGTGATCTTAGGCTCATTGGCTTCATCTCATCGAGCCACTTGATCGACTGTAAGCATGTCATATTTAGATATTAATTGGTCATCTAATAAATATTTTAAATCTTTTATGTTGGCTTTGATCCTTTGATTTGGGCTCATTGGCCTCAGATTGGACTGCTTTTGGTGTCATTGAGTTCATCTCCTTGAGATGTTTCCCCGAGGCTTCAAGAGCTCCAACATCGCTAGCAGACTTCCACTAGACCATTGTCAGACCACCACCCAACTATCGGCCACTGTCGGACTTCCACATGGCTGTCGACTACCACCGGACTTTGGCCCGACCATCATCGGATGACCGCCGGCCTTCGATCGCTGCCGGATTATCACCCGGCCATCGACCATTGCGAACTTCAACCCGATCATCACAAGACCATTGCCTGGCCACCGACGGTCACCAAACTACCACTTGTCCGCCGACTAATGCCGGACTTCCACCAAGTTGCCAACCACCGCCTGAGTTTCACTCAGTTGTAGACGGCTACTGAACTTTCACTTGACCATCATCAGATTGCCACCCGATCGCTGACCTCCTCCACCTGCTGACTATGATCCCTCGGATCACCATCGCTTACTGGATACGATCCTTCCGACCATCATCACTTGCCAACTACAGTCTGTTCGACCAACATCACCCGTTGATGATGGTCAATCCAACCACCGTCGCCTGCCGACTACTGTCCATCCAACCACCGTCGCTCCTTGACGATGGTCCCTCCATCCATCATCTCTCACCAACTATAGTCCTTTCAAACACCGTCGCCCATCGATTACAGTCCCCTGTACCTCCAGCATCCACCGACTACAGTCCCTCCGATTTCCGTCGCCCATCAACTACGGTACTTTCAATCACTGTCGCCTGTCAACTTCATTTCATCCAACCACCGTCGTCTGACAACTACGGTCTGTCCGACCACCGTCGCCTCCCCCGGTTACAGTCCCTCTGACCATTGCCACCACCTGTCGGCTAGGATCCTTCGGACCACCATCTCTAATTGATTATGGTCCTTCTGACCATCGTCGCCCACCTACTACAGCCCCTCTGCCCGACCATCGTCAAACCACTGCTTGGTCACCAACTGTTGCTGGACTTCCTCCTGACCATCGTCGGACCACCGCATGGCCTCCAACAGCAGCCAGACTTTGCACGACCATTTTCGAACCACCGCCTGGCCGCCGACCGCCACTGGACTTCCACCTTGCCACTGACCACTCCCGGACATCCGCTCGACCATCGTCAGACCACTGTCCAGCTGCCGACCACCGCCGGACTTCCACCTGGTCACTAATAATTGCCAGACTTCCACTCGACCGCCGACCACTGCCGGACTTCAGCCCAACCATCGTCGGACCATTGCCCGGCCGCTGACTGCCACTAGACTTCCACCCAGTCGTCGGACTCCCGCCCAACCATTATCGGATCACTGCCCGTTCACCGGACTTCTACTGATTGCCGCTTAACTCTCAAAACTATTGTAATCTCACCATCTCTAAATCAAGGGACGAATCAACCTTTGTAATTCATTCAAATTTAGTGAAATCATTTCAACTGGCCCGCGATTTTTTTTAGGGTTTTCTCCATAAAAAATTATGATGTCTCTTATGAATGCTACAACCCTATCTTTTATCTCTTTGTGTGCTGGACTTTCGTACAAAATTAGGATGCTAAAGTCCATATCCCTCTGCCGCCATGATTTTTTCATGATGCAAACACTTATCATAAAATAGATCACTAGCCACTTTAATTGAATGGTGACAAATGGTGAAATCTTAAACTATTTTTATTGGGCATATACTTCATTACTCTCAGGTTAACCTTATTTTCAAAAAGTTCTTGAAAAGATGAGAAAGTTCAAAATAAATTTAAGTGAACTTCAAATCTCACATACAGGCTCTAGCTAGACTAACTCCTTATAATCCCCCTTCTCCAATTGAGATGAATGGTAGACTTTTATAACTCTACTTACAAAATGGATTATTTAAATTAAGCAAAATCTCGTGGTTTTTGCCCTTTTAAGTTTTTCAAATAAAAATTTTGGCGTTCATGTGCTCTTTATTTATTTATTTGTGTAAAAGATCATCCTACAAAGATAAGACTTAGAACTTTTTTTTATCACCTTAAATTTCTTACAACGTAATTGATACATCCTCAAAAAATTATCTTAATCAAGCACGAATCTCGAGGCAAAAATAAGTTGGAAGCTTCCAAAATTAATTTTGGGACCATCCGAACTCTGATTCCAGCAAACTTACAAGCGAACTGAGCGTCTCGGAAATACAAACCCAACGACACCAAATTCAACCCAATCCGAGCCCAGATTGGTCCAAATCAAGGGTCTGAAGCGCTATTGGAAAGTTCAAACCATAATTTGGATTACCAAACGGTCTCCAAATGTGACATGCTTATAGTCGAATCGAGCGTCTCGACGAGACAAATCCAACGAGCCCAAGATCGCCAAATTCTGACATCATTAAGACCTTCAAATGTCTAGTGAACGGTCTATGATCAAAGGATTCAAGATCGGCCGTCCATTCAAACCACTCCCTAACTACCCCTAATCTTCCACCTATTTACATGCTATGCCACTCACGAAAATCTATAAATAGAGACCCCATTTCTCTTGAAAAGGGGACCTAAGCCTAAGAGAGAAAGAGAGAGCTCTTGCCCCCTTGCTCCTCCTCGACCACCGCCGGACCACCGCCTTGACGCCGTTGCTCCGCCGGACCACCACCTAAGGCCCTGCACTTCGCCAGACCACCACCTGAGGCCCTGCTCTTCGCCGAACCACCACCTGAGGCCCTGCACTTCGCCGGACCACCACCTGAGGCCCTGCTCTTCGCCGGACCGCCACCTGAGGCCCTGCTCTTCGCTGGACCGCCACCTGAGGCCCTGTACTTCGCCGGACCACCACCTAAGGCCCTGCTCTTCGCCGGACCGCCACATGAGGACCTGCACTTCACCGAACCACCACCTGAGGCCCTGCTCTTCGCCGGACCGCCACCTGAGGCCCTGCTCTTCGCCGGACCACCACCTGAGGCCCTGCTCTTCGCCGGACCACCACCTGAGGCCCTGCACTTCGCCGGACCACCACCTGAGGCCCTGCTCTTCGCCGGACCACCACCTGAGGCCCAGCTCTTCGCCGGACCACCACCTGAGGCCCTGCACTTCGCCGGACCACCACCTGAGGCCCTGCTCTTTGCCGGACAACCACCTGAGGCCCTGCACTTCGCCGGACCACCGCTTTGACGTCGAAATTCCGCCGGACCACTATTTACCGTTCTCAACTCTTCCCGACAACTACCTAAGGACCAAAGCTCTGCCAGACCGCCAGACGACCCTGAAGTTCTGCCAGTGCGACATTAGGCCCTCACAAGCCTCTTAACTTTCACCCTACAGGTGATATTTGTAATCTGATTGCCCTTGAAGGCGAGTCAGTCCCCTGTAATCTGCTCAAGTTCTAGTGGAATCATTTCAACTGGGCCAGGCCCTGTGGTTTTTCCCCTTTTCAGGGTTTTCCACGTAAAAATATTCTGTTCTCTGTGTGTGAGCTGGATATTCGTGCAACGCTAAGACCTAGAATTCATACTCTACCGCCGCGTATATTCTAGCCCGCAATAGTTTGGCGCCGTTTGTGGGAAACAAATCTCACTATCTTGAAGCACCACTGCAATGGCCAACAGGCGCAGTAATCGCATCCTGGGAGCCTCTCGCTCCAATTCACACCAATCTCAAAATCAATCCCTGAATCAGGGACGCCAGGCATCTGCCTCTTTTCAGCCCGGTGGTCGAAACCTTATTGGAGAAGGGACTTCAGGACCGTCCCTGGAAGATCGCATTCAAAGGATGGAGGATTCCCAGAAGGAGATCCTTCAACTCCTACGAGAGACCCGACAACCTACACTAGCACCCCCTGATGAGGTTCTGCTCCCCCGGGATCCACCACGGGTCGATGATGTTCCACCGGAACATCCCCATGTCGAGTTTCCTCTTCCTTCGCCAAGGAGACGTCCTCCAACACGCCAAGATGATGAACTTGCTGACACAGCCAGCTCTACCCATCCTTCATGCGCAGATCAGCATCATCACATTCCTCAGGATGCTCCTGAGAACTTTGTTCGACCACATATAGCCGAACTCCCTCGCAACGCCCTGCGGCTTGAATAGCGAAGATTAGTCCAAGAAGAATTCCCTGGGGGAGGTGTGAGGCAACCTCTACGCCCATGGGATTTCATGGAGTCATCACCTCTAACTGAGGCCATTCTTCAGCATCCCATCCCGGCAGGATTCAAGCTACCCAGCATCGATCCCTATGACGGGACATCTGAATCATACGAGCATATCGACCACTACAGAACTATAATGCACATCCAACGAGCTTCAGATGCGCTCCTCTGCCAAGTCTTTCCTGCCACCCTTAAAGGGCAGGCCCGAATATGGTTTTATTCGCTCCCTGCTGGATCTATTCCCATGTTTGTTAAATTGGCCAAAGTGTTCGTCGAACAATTTGTCGCCAATCGAAGAATGGTTAAAGACTCCTCCCACCTCTCTGGAATCCGACAGAATGAAAATGAGTCCCTCAAGGAGTACTTCCAGAGATTTTTTGCTGAAGCTCGACAGATTCCTGGAGTAGATCCTGAGTTACTCAGAGGAGTCTTTCTTGGAGGACTCCGTCCAGGCCCCTTCTACTCAGCACTGATGCGCGACACGGTCCCTTCGTATGCAGACCTGATCCATCGTGTGGAAGCACAAATATCAGCGGATGAAGCTATTAGTGCCCACAGAAAGCAATTTGAATAAATTCCTGGAAAGCGCAAAGGCCCTACGATGGAGGACTCATCCTCACAACGAAAGAAAAACTTCTCTCCTAGACCCCCAGTACCACGACGTGAGTTTCGACATGATGAGGAGTATACACCACTCAATGCCTCTCAATCAAATGTTTTGATGGCCATCCGAGATCAGGAAAATATTAAGTGGCCTAATCCTTTGAAGTCGAACGTAGGAAATCAAGATCAATACTGTCATTTCCACCGTAGTCATGGACACACTACTGAAGCTTGCAAATAACTCAAGGATGAGATTGAGAGGATGATCCGACAAGGATATCTCCGTCAATTCATCCAAAGCCCACCGATTCGAGATGATGCTGGGGGGCAAAAGCAGCAACAACAAAGACAACCATTGAATAACATTCAGATGGTTGGTGAGATCAAATGATCACACCGTATATACATTTGTGTTAGTAATAGTAATCATCTTGTTTTATTGTGCCTTTTTCAAGCAGTATGTTGCTCTGATGTCTCTAGTATTTTCTTTCGAAGTCAAACAGTGTCGTCCTTGTACGTATATCTTATGTGTTTAGCGTGGTGTAACATTATATCCCTAGATTGTACTAGGAAGTTGTTATATTATCCCATATAATATAGTGATATGTTGTGCTTTCCATTTGATAGTATCTGCTTCTTTAGAAAGGATTAAAAATGATGACAGTAGAAAACTACTAACAAATATAGTCTCCTAATCCCTGATTCGAGAAATACACGATCTTTATTGTGTCTCGATCATTGGACGATGAATCCCAGGGGGATTCAATCTCGACCTCTTTCACACAGGTTAACGTCATCGAGCAGGGCTCTGACATACAACCTCGGATAGATCATACATCCTTGGTGGATTCTCTCGACCTCTTCCACACAGGTTAACGTCATCGAGAAGGGCTCTGACATACAACCTCGGATAGGTCTTACATCCTTGGTGGATTCTCTCGACCTCTTCCACACAGGTCAGGTTAACGTCATCGAGCAGGGATCTGACATACAACCTCGGATAGGTCATATATCCTTGGTGGATTCTCTCGACCTCTTCCACACAGGTTAACGTCATCGAGCATGGCTCTGACATACAACCTCGGATAGGTCATACATCCTTGGTGGATTCTCTCGACCTCTTCCACACAGGTTAACGTCATCGAGCAAGGCTCTGACATACAACCTCGGATAGGTCATACATCCTTAGTGGATTCCCTCAAACTCTCCCGCACAAGTTAATGTCATCAAAAAGGATTATGACGTACAACCTCAGAAAGGTCACACATCTTTGGCAGATGCTATTGACCAACGCTCTTCTACCAGATGTGGGACTTCTGCCCGTCGACAGACCCTCATCGGATTCCTACCCGATGCTGAACTTCTACCCGACACTGGACTTCTGCCCGTCGACGGACCCTCGTCGGATTCCTACCCGACGCTGAACTTCTACCCGACGCTGGACTTCTGCCAGTCGCCGGACCCTCGTCGGGCTCCTCCCCGACGCTGAACTTCTACCCGACGCCGGACTTCTGCCCGTCGTCGGACCCTTGTCGGAGTCCTACCCGACGCCGAACTTCTACCCGACGCCGGACTTCTGCCCGTCGTTGGACCCTCGTCGCAGTCCTACCCGATGCTGAACTTCTACCCGACGTCGGACTTCTGCCTTTCGTCGGACCCTCGTCGGACTTCTACCCGACACTGGACTTCTGCCCGTCGACGGACCCTCTTCGGATTCCTACCCGACGCTGAACTTCTACCCGACACTGGACATCTGCCCGTCGACGGACCCTCGTCGGATTCCTACCCGACGCTGAACTTCTACCAGACGCCGGACTTCTGCCAGTCGCCGGACCCTCGTCGGGCTCCTCCCCGACGCTAAACTTCTACCCGACGCCGAACTTCTGCCCTTCGTCGGACCCTCATCGGAGTCCTACCCGACGTTGAACTTCTACCCGACGCCGGACTTCTGCCCGTCGTCGGACCCTTGTCGGAGTCCTACCCGACGCTAAACTTCTACCTGACGCCGGACTTCTGCCCGTCGTTGGACCCTCGTCGGAGTCCTACCCGACGCTGAACTTCTACCCGACGCCGGACTTCTGCCTTTTGTCGGACCCTCGTCGGACTTCTACCCGACACTGGACTTCTGCCCGTCAACGGACCCTCGTCAGATTCCTACCCGACGCTGAACTTCTACCCGACGTCGGACTTCTGCCCGTCGTCGGACCCTCGTCGGGCTCCTCCCCGACGCTGAACTTCTACCCTTTGTCGGACCCTCGTCAGATTCCTACCCGACGCTAAGTTTCAACCCGTCGTCAGACTTCTACCCATCACCAGACTTCTTCCCAACATCGGACTTCCTTCTGTTCCCAGACTTCCACCGACTAACGTCAGACCTCCGCAAGATTGCTAAAAGAAAGAGGAGAAGACTCCTGCTCAGTGAGGGGCCCTAGACCGCACAGGGGATACCACCTGAAATGGCCTAGGGGAATGCCTCAGTGTGAGGGAGAGAAGAACAAGGAGGAGAAGACTCCTGCTCAGTGAGGGGCCCTAGACTGGCACAGGGGATACCACCTGAAATGGCCTAGGGGAATGCCTCAGCGTGAGGGAGAAATGAAGAAAAGCATAAGGAATCTCTTTCTCGCAAAGAGGGGCCCTGGGCCTGGACGGGGGATGCCACCCGTTCAGGGCCAGGGGAAAGCCTCTAATGAAAGAAAAGAGAGGAAGGGGGGAATTTCCTTCTTGCAGAGAGGGGCCCTGTGCCCGGACAGGGGATGCCGCCTGTGCCGGGCCAGGGGAAGGCCTCACATGAAAGAGGAATAGGGGAGGAGAAGAGAGGTGCAAGGGTTAAGGGCCTAAGGGGGGTATTTATAGGTAGGGAGGGGGGAGTTAGGGAAGTTAGGGGAGTTAGGGGAGTTGAGGGAGTTAGGTAGGTTAGGGAAGTTAGGATAGTTGAAAAAAAAAAAAAAAAAGAGAAGAGAGGGTGCTGTTAAAAAAAAAATTTTTTTTTGGACCGATCAACTGGTCAACGGTTGACCAGTCAACAGTTGACTGGTCAACCGGCTAACCGCCGGTCAACCTGGCGGACCGGGCAACTGCCAGGTCAACCCGCGGGCCACAGCACGGGCCCAGGCGGGCCAGCGGGCCACAGCGCGGGCCCAGGCAAAACAGCCCATGCCTTCCATGGGATTTGAACCCAGGACCTTAGGCATGGGACCAAAAAGATTAACCACTCTTCCACATGGGAAGAGTTGTTATAAATGCCTCTTTTTTTATTTAAATTATAACATTTCAGCTAATAGATGCAACATTAACTACAATCATGACCACGTTAGCTCCACCTTAACACAATGACAACCAAGATCTTGTGTGTTATGACCACGTCGGCGCCACGTCAGCCACGATCAACTGCCACGTCAGCGCCACATCATCATGCCCAATTTCAGGCCCGGAAAGGTCAAATCGGACATTTTTGGGGTCCCCGGAACCATTTTTCGACGTTCCGGACTCAATTTTGGCACTTTTAGAGACATTTGGGACTTCTACAAGCAAGTTTGGTTTTTTGAAAATATCAAATTGCACGAAGAAATTCCTCAAAAACTGTAACTCGTATTTTCAGACTTCTGGAGCTTCGACGTCCGAAAATAGGGGGGCAACTGATACATCCTCAAAAAATTATCTTAATCAAGCACGAATCTCGAGGCAAAAACAAGTTGGAAGCTTCCGAAATTAATTTTGGGACCATCCGAACTCCGATTCCAGCAAACTTATAAGTGAACTGAGCATCTCGAAAATACGAACCCAACGACACCAAATTCAACCCAATCCGAGCCCAGATTGGTCCAAATCAAGGGTCCGAAGCACTGTTGGAAAGTTCAAACCATAATTTGGATTACCAAACGGTCTCCAAATGTGACATGCTTATAGTCAAATCGAGCGTCTCGACGAGACGAATCCAACGAGCCCAAGATCGCCAAATTTTGACATCATTAAGACCTTCAAATGTCTAGTGAACGGTCTATGATCAAAGGATTCAAGATCGGCCGTCCATTCAAACCACTCCCTAACTACCCCTAATCTTCCACCTATTTACATGCTATGCCACTCACGAAAATCTATAAATAGAGACCCCATTTCTCTTGAAAAGGGGACCTAAGCCTAAGAGAGAAAGAGAGAGCTCTTGCCCCCTTGCTCCTCCTCGACCACCGCTGGACCACCGCCTTGACGCCGTTGCTCCGCCGGACCACCACCTAAGGCCCTGCACTTCGCCGGACCACCACCTAAGGCCCTGCTCTTCGCTGGACCACCACCTGAGGCCCTGCTCTTCGCAGGACCACCACCTAAGGCCCTGCACTTCGCCGGACCACCACCTGAGGCTCTGCTATTCGCCGGACCACCACCTGAGGCCCTGCACTTTGCTGGACCACCACCTGAGGCCCTGCTCTTCGCCGGACCGCCACCTGAGGCCCTGCTCTTCGCCGGACCACCACCTGAGGCCCTGCTCTTCGCCGGACCACCACCTGAGGCCCTGAACTTCGCAGGACCACCACCTGAGGCCCTGCTCTTCGCCGGACCACCACCTGAGGCCCTGCTCTTCGCCGGACCACCACCTGAGGCCCTGCACTTCGCCAGACCACCACCTGAGGCCCTGCTCTTTGCCGGACCACCACCTGAGGCCCTGCACTTCGCCGGACCACCGCTTTGATGTCGAAATTCCGCCGGACCACTATTTACCTTTCTCAACTCTGCCCGACAACTACCTAAGGACCAAAGCTCTGCCAGACCGCCAAACGACCCCGAAGTTCTGCCAGAGCGACATTAGGCCCTCACAAGCCTCTTAACTTTCACCCTACAGGTGATATTTGTAATCTGATCGCCCTTGAAGGCGAGTCAGTCCCCTGTAATCTGCTCAAGTTCTAGTGGAATCATTTCAACTGGGCCAGGCCCCATGGTTTTTCCCATTTTCAGGGTTTTCCACGTAAAAATCTTCTGTTCTCTGTGTGTGAGCTGGATATTCGTGCAACGCTAAGACCTAGAATTCATACTCTACCGCCGCGTATATTCTAGCCCGCAACAGTAATAATTATTATTTTAATTACTTTTTCAATTTTAATGAGATCAATTATGTAAGCTTAATTGTTCGCAATAGACAACAAATAACATTAGAAATATTATTTTTTTGTAATTTTCTATTTTATAATTCACATCCAATGAAAATTACAAACTTTGTGAATTTAATTAAATAATTATATTCTTTTAAAGTCATCAGCATTTAAATTGATCACAATACATATATCATAACTCCCAATAATAGTCCTATTATTTTGATGCATTGTATATATTTTATTTATATTTATGGTCACCACATTTTGAAATAAAACTTATGCCATAACTTCCGTCTGAATTAGTTTGATAATCTTTATAATTGCACTTAGATTAGTATTTTTCATGAGTTATAGAGAGGGACGAAACTAGCCTCTCTTTTGAGGATGGGTAAAATAGGATTGTGAAATTTATAATATTTTTTCTCGGACATTTAGGCCAATTAAAGCAAACTCCCACACACATCATATACGGAAGACCTCTTGATTGATAACCAAAGCTCCCAACCAACATACCAAGTTTAGTTGTGTTGAAATTCATTATCTTATGTGTGAAATAAAAAAAAAAGAATTGTTTTCTAAGAATTTGACAATTGCATTTATTAAATGTAGGAGAAATAGTTAAAATATTCATTCTTCTAAGAAAAAAAAAATTTCAAAATGAGCAATTGTTCACACCAGTCTTTCTACTCTTTACCCTGACTATGGAACTTTTTTTTGGAATATTTAGGCCAATTAAAGCAAACTCTCACACACATCATATATGCAAGACTTGAATCCAATACCTCTTAATTGATAGCCAAAGAGGTGATTGAGAGGGCTTCACTTGCGGGAAGAGCATGACAGATTTGACTTGGAGTAGGTGAAGAAGTTCGCGGTTGAAGAAGTCGTTATCTGCTACTTGAATGGGAGCTTCGATCGTGAGAGGCTTGCGAAGGCTAAGCGAGGGAGATGGCTGGGGCGTTTGGCTTGCAATTGGAGTAGGCGACAAGGAGGCTGGGTCGTGGAAGAGGGAAGAAGAAATATTTTGAGCGTATGCAGAAGTTCTGCCGAACCGAAGACTTCATTTTTGCTTCTGTTTTAACAATGGGCGTAGCGACTGATCGAGGTGAAGTTTCTGCACGCCGGTATGGGTGAAACGACCTGAGCGGTGCCTTTTGCAGACTGCATATTAGATTTAAGCAGGCTTTGAGCAGGTATATATTTTTTATTTGACCCTTTTTTTTACAGCTGGCTCTCCTTCAATTTCTAGCGGGCTAGTGGGGGCACGTGCCCCCAGTGCCCCCACTGTGGCTTCGCCCCTGAGTTGAGTTGCATTGAAATTCATAATGTTATGTGCGAAATTTAAAAAAAAAGAATTATTATCTTAAAATTTGGACAACTGCATTTATCGAAGGTAGAAAAAATAGTTAAAATGTTAACTCTTCTAAAAAAAGATTTCAAAATAAGCAATTGAACATTTAGAACTATTAAGACAAATTCTTATACACAGCACATACAAAAAATATGTACACAAAATATTTTAACTTATAACTAAAACTTGCACGCCACATAAATTTCGGAGATGTAGGTACAGAAAAATGGAACCTAGAAATAGAATCATCGCTTTTATGCACAAATGACCAATTTCCAGCTCATCTTCATTGCTTGTATTGATGCCAAATCATCAACATGCTGTTCAAGAGCAGATCACGTGATGTTCGCTTTATCGTCAGCAAACCCCAACTTCCATCATCCACTACTCAACCAACAAATAACAACCACAAATTAGGGGTAATTATTCTTTTTTCTAATATTGAATGCGGAAATATCAAAATTAATATATTTAGTTGGAAAGATTTTAAGTGTATTATATTTCAAATATAGGAATTGTAAAATTTTAAACATTTGATAAGATGAAAAATAAATCTAAAGTATTTTTAGGAGGAATTTAAAATTCATAATTTAGTTGAAATTTAGTTTATTTTAAAATTATATGATTAGACTGAATTCAAAATGCACAATTTTCTTCTTTTCTTTCTCTTTTAAGAGAAACGTCACAGTGCAATCTCTTATACTTTGCACAACATTGATCTTATATATGCCGACCTCGATGAATTTCTGTCACAATCTCTTTTCCTTCACATATCATTAATCATACCCTAATGAACTCACATCAAGATCTCTTCACATATTATCCATGCCTACACCAGCAGACTCCATGCATTCTCCTTCTTGATTTCCTTTCACACAGGCTATTTTTTTAATTTTTAATTCTAATTTTTATTAGTTCAACTAGATGCAAAAAAAATTCACCTCAAATTTAAATATAATTGATATATCATCAAAAAATTATCTTGATTGGGCATGAATCTAGATGCAAAATCAAGTTGAAAACTTCAAAAATTAAATCCAAAACCATTTGAACTCCGATTTCAGCAAACTTACAGTTGAACTGAAAGCCTTAGAAATATGAACCCAACGACTCCAAATTCGACTCAATCCGAGCCCAAATGAGTCCAGATCAAAGATCCGAAGCACATTTGGAGGGTTTAAACTATAATTTAGATTACCAAACAGTTTCCAAATGTGGCGTGCTTATAATCGAATCGAGCGGCTCGACGAGACAAATCTAACGAGCTCAAGATCGACGAATTTTGATATCATTAGAGCCTTCAAATGCCTAATAAATGATCCACGATCAAGGGATTCAACATCGACCATCTATTCAAACCACTCCCAATTTACCTTTGATCTTCCTCCTATTTACTGAACATGCCACTCTAAAAAAACTATAAATAGACCCATCATTTCTCTTGAGAGGGGACCCAAGCAAGAAGAGAAGAGAAGGAAGAGAAGAAAGAGAAGAGAAGGAAGAGAACTTCCTTGCCACCAGACTCCTCCTCGATCACTGCTGAACTTCCACTCGGCAACCGACTGACGCCGGAGTTTTGCCCGACGGCCGACCGACGTCGGAGTTCTACCCGACGGCCGACCGACACCGGAGTTCTGCCCGACGGCCGACTGACACCGGAGTTCTGCCCGACTGCTAACTGACGCTTGAGTTTCGTTCGATAGCGGACTAACGTTGGATTTCCGCCCAACCACCTAGCGTTGCCAGATTTCTGATCTCCATTTGCGACCGAAGTTCAACCCGAGAGTGAGATTTTGTAATATGATCGCCCTCAATTTTGGGGACTAGTCAGCCACTTGTAACCTAAGCAAACACTACTGAAATTCTTTCAACTGGGCGTGGCCCCGTGGTTTTTTCTTTTCCAGAATTTTTCATATAAAAATCCTGATTTTTTTCATTTTTTGTTTGTGTGCTGGATATCCGTACAATGCTGAGACGAAAATTTCTAACTCTATCGCCGCATATATTCTAGCCCGCAACAATAATATATTCATTGTATAATATATTTTGAATGTTTTATTATGGATGTCTAATAATTTAATTATATTATCTAATAAATTAATTATACAATTTAATATTTTAATTATATAATTTAATAATTTAATTTATTGAAAGTTGTGCGAAAATCGAAATTGTGGATATGTTTGAAAAATAGTAGTCCATTCAAATTTTTTTTTTTCAATACTTACAACCAATGGCCCCATAGACAAAATTAAATCCAAAAATTTTGACAATACTTTTAAAATTTTATATAAAGTAAAATAGCTGCCACCAACAATTATTTTATTTCCCACATCTTCGGCCTCTCCTATTATTTGCACCGCAATTAACAGATAACAACGACCCAATCCCATGACACCATGACACGTGTAGAACATCCACATGTCAGCCCGTCATTGGTTAAAATAAAAACTTTTTTTGTTGCCCCTATATATCCATTAAATAATATTTGATTTTTTCAGGCAAGCTGAGAACATCCAGTGGGAAAAGGCAATCCTTCCAAGCGATCATGGCCCACTTCATCCATTGTCCCTTTTCCTATCCTTTTTTATCTTATAAATGAAACCCCCAACCTAGCTTCCCTTCGATCTTATACCTTCTTCTTCTTCCTCTTCAAAAAAGTCGGTAAAGGAAAATTAAAGCACCAGTCATGGCTTTAACTCTCCATTCTCCTACCTCCTTTCTTTCCGGCGTCGACTCCGGCAAACCCCACAAGGCAGCCGATGCTGATTTCCCGCCGATCTCGGTGGCCCTTGGATCGACCCGAGCGGGTGGGCGAGTTCGGGCTATGGTTATCTCCGCTGCGGCGGTGGCGCCGGTGGAGCCGAGGACAGCGGAGAGGTTTCACAGGAACGGCGGGCCGGGTTCTGGTCCGCGTGGACCAGGATGCGACAGGCGGGTTCCGGTTTATGTGATGCTGCCGTTGGATACGGTGGGGATGTGCGGCGGGCTGGCAAGGGCGCGGGCTTTGGGGGCGAGTATGATGGCGTTGAGGAGCGCCGGGGTGGAGGGGGTGATGGTGGATGTGTGGTGGGGGGTGGTGGAGCGGGCCGGGCCGGGAAGGTATGATTGGGAGGCGTATGGGGAGCTGGTGAGGATGGCGGAGAGGCATGGGCTTAAGTTGCAGATGGTCATGTCTTTCCACCAGTGCGGTGGGAATGTTGGAGACTCCTGCAAGTATGTATTTGAATTTCTTTCTCTCTCTCCTTCCCTCTCGTTCTGTTTCTGTCTCTCTTGAGCTCTTTATTGAGATTTATGTTCTTTCCAGAATCTCTAGCTTTTGGATAAAATTAGAAGAAAAAAAATAACTAATTTGGTCAATTTTGATAGATAATTCTGAAGTTTTTGCTATAATAACTGATGTTTCAGTGCCTGCATTAATTATTTGCACCTGAGACATGCGTATTGTTCGTTGCCGCATCTATACTTGGAAGGAATTTCCTTCTTTTTTGTCCTTTCAGTTTAATTGAATGAATGAAATTGCAATTAAGGCTCAATCCTTTGCGTGATTATGAAAGGATGCTTTGAATTCAGTGTTGATTCTTTATTACGTATAGATCTAACTTTATGGTTTTCAGAACATATTTTCTTACTTCAAGCAACCCCCTTTCTACGAAAGGTATGACCCTTTGTTTAAGAGGAAATTTTTTCATCCAACGTAATCTAAATTAACTTCATGCAAGTCACAGCGGTCTGTCCTGCTTTAACTACACAATTTTGTCTCACAAAATCAACTATTTTAGCTAGAGAAAATTGCAAGAGGAACAACATAATAACTTGCCATGTAAAAATTGACCGATATGACTACTATAATACGAAATTTGTTGTTTCAAGGCAGAAGGATTACAAGTGTATCCTCATTGAAAACTGACTAAAGGTATTATGAGCCAAATCGCCAGTCCACTTCTAATTTCCTAGGCATCTGAGGACTCTCATTGCTACTGCTTACTCAGCCAGTCCACTTCTAATTTCTAATACAATTAGCTTACAAAATAAAGAACTAGTGTGGTGGTTGTTTATATGGATCTTACTAAAGGTACCTATGAACTTTAACCACATCCCCTTACTTCCCTCCATTATTGAGGAAATGAACCAAGCCTTACACCACCTGATGAGATCACAGGAATCCCTTAAACAAAGCCTTGTTTCTCACTGGATAAATTTGTGAACATGGATCTCACTGTGAAAAGAGCTATGATAAGCAATTCTTTATAGAAATTAGAGAAATCAAACAAGTATTAACATGGTTTTGTTGATACTACTGCTTATGAAATTTGACAGAATTAAGAGATGTCTGTATTTAGGTTATATGTCAGTTTATTTAGTTATTTTGTTTATGGTATGCGGGAGCGAGGAGATGAGAGGAACTAAAAAATGGGAAATAGAATTTCTAACATTAGGATGAAATTAGAGAAATCAACCAAGTAAATTGAGTTCATTTCAGTTCTCGTAGATTGTGACATATTATTTTTCGGAGCCTGTTTTGGTTAAAACATAAGAAATGTAAAAATACTTGCATGTCCCACATGTATGACATATTTTCTTGGGAAGCCTTTTCTTAGCTACCGCATGTAAATTTCTAAGATTTTTTTTATTAACCATTTTTATTCTAATATTGAAAGATTGAAATTGCAGTCAGAAGGTATGAACCTTGATTAAAGGTGAAAAATTGGCTGGTCATAATTAAGCTTTTTATAGTCACAACCCTCATTCTTCTGTCTTGCTTTTTTAGGACTACTTTTTCTTACAAAAAAGTAGCTGTTTTAGCTATTACAAGGCACAAATTGGCACAAAAGATCTATTGTCTTATAAAAATTAAGTAATTTGGTTATCATAATACAAAATTATTGTTTTAAAGATAGAATGATGAGGGTATATCCTCATCGAGATTTGACATGAGCTATTCTGAATCAATATTTTTCCTGATTAAAGGTTATAAATGCTTGGTAGATCTGAGGAGTTCTCTATACCATTAACATAATCAGTACCCTTCAATTATCATTCATAGTACAGAAATAGTTTGTTCCTTGTGAACATGAAATTCGTTGATTTCATTCATCAAAACTGAGGCTAATTTATATGAACATTCACTACAGCATCCCCTTGCCTCCCTGGGTTATAGAAGAGATGAACCAAAATCCAGATATCATGTACACTGACCGGTCAGGCCGCAGGAACCCAGAGTACATTTCCCTTGGCTGTGACACACTGCCTGTGCTCCGTGGCAGATCACCAATCCAGGTCTACTCAGACTACATGCAGAGTTTCAGAGATAAGTTCAAGGATTACCTTGGCAATGTTATCGATGTAAGAAAATTTCCATTCCTCAATCTCAGCACAATCATTCCTTCTTGGCCATTAATTATTAAAAAAAATGGAACCTTTGTCAGGAAATTCAAGTGGGGATGGGCCCTTGTGGTGAGCTCAGATACCCTTCCTATCCTGAGAGCAATGGCATCTGGAAGTTCCCTGGCATTGGAGAATTCCAGTGTTATGATAAGGTATGCGTTCTGATCCACATACAAAACTCTATGCCTTGTATCTGGAAGATTGAAATATTACAATTTGTCAACAAATGTGTAACTCTATGCCTTGTATGTAGCAGTACATGATGGCTTCTCTGAAGGCCGCTGCCGCCGCAGCTGGCCATGAAGAATGGGGGAGAAGTGGCCCTCATGATACTGGACACTACAAGCAGTTCCCTGAGGAAACTGGCTTCTTTCGGCAAGAGGGTACATGGAATACTGAATATGGCAAGTTCTTCCTGGAATGGTACTCCAACAAGCTGCTCGAGCATGGAGATGACATCCTTGCTGCTGCAGAGGGGATATTCCGAGGCTCCGGTGCTAAATTATCAGGTAAGGTTGCAGGCATTCACTGGCATTTTAAGACCCGCTCGCATGCAGCAGAGCTTACTGCTGGTTACTACAACACACGACATCACGATGGTTATCTCCCCATTGCAAGAATGCTGGCAAAGAGAGGTGCAGTGATGAACTTCACATGTATGGAGATGAGAGATGAACAGCAGCCCGGGCACGCAAATTGCTCCCCAGAGTTGCTGGTTCGACAGGTGAAGGAGGCAGCAAAGGCAGCATCAGCAGAACTTGCCGGCGAGAATGCACTTGAGAGGTACGATGAGGCAGCGTACTCTCAGGTGTTGGCGACCAGCAGGGCTGATGAGGGGATTGGATTAAGCGCATTCACATACTTGCGGATGAACAAGAAACTCTTTGAAGGGGAAAATTGGCGCCATTTTGTAGCATTTGTAAAAGGCATGACAGAAGGTGGACGGAGGGTCTCACTCCCAAGGAGCGATTCAGGGCACTCTGATCTTTATGTTGGATCCGTAATTGGTGATAGGAAGAACAAGGATAAATTTGTTGCGGCATTGTAAGTGTAAGTTTTGTACTTCTACGTATATATCAACATAGAATTGTTTAAGGTGTCAGGTGTAATATCAGAAATAAAAAAATGAGGAAATATGTCTAATAAAGAGATTATGTCATGTATAATATCAGAATGCTATTAAAGTGTTGCTTTAAGCTACAGATTTGAACAATTTGCTTTCACAAGAATAGCTTCAGAAACATTTTCTTAGTCACAGACATAAATTTACACTGGGACAAGTTATTTTTGAACTCCCAAGCATGGATTGCTGTTTTCTGCATTTCAATATGTTTCAAGAACAAGCAGCTAGTGTATAAAAGCACAATTTTATATGTACCTTATTGGTTTACAGCAACGAGAAGGTTTTATCTGAAAGAAATTTATCTTTTTGACAGTAGCAAAATGAAAAGAATATCATCAGTAAGATATGAACGGAATGTTTGGTTCACTAATATTTGAAATTCCATGTGAAATTTGCCCCTTTTTTATGTACAATCTGGCACCTTTTATTTATTTGGTATTCATAATTATGACTTAGGTTCTTTTTTTTTTTCCTTACCTTCAGTTTTATCTATCAAGATAGTATCCTTACAACAATATACCTTAACCTCAGTTTAAACTGACAATAGTAGTGATCTAATGAAAATAGCAAAAACAAGGAGCTCCTCCAAAGCAAAATTTTATCACCATAAAAATTTGCATACGCAAGATAAAAGCTGTATAATTTGAAGATTCTTTGTTAAATATTTGAAGAAGACCATGAAGACAACTTCATAAATAGTAAATTTGTGTACTTTTTTTAAAAAACTTTTGTTAATATACCACTTAATAGCATATGATTGAATTGGTTACGCTTGGAAGAACTCAACTCGAGGTCGCTAGAGATGACAACCCCATCATCTGGAGGGTGATATTTGTAGATGTTGGCGACAATGAAAGTGGAAGAGATATTCGAGTTATCTCGAGTTTATTAGGAAAGAAACAACATAAGCATTGTTGTTAATGCATCTTTCAATAGAGAATGATCCGAATTTGCACAATTTAGCTTGGAATAGGTTCCTGTAAGAAATCGCTCTTTTACAAGATCCACGAATTCAAAATTATTACGTTGCCGATGCAAATCAGCTTTCAGGTTGTAATGTTCGGTACTTGATGTGAAGCACTGCTTGACGTCTTGTCGAAAGGTGTCAAAAGTTCTGAACAAAATCAGTTGCAGTTTTGCCATGCGCCTTGGTTAAGGATGGCAAGATCCACAGTGTGGTTGGGTGGTTTCATGTATAAGATGCTTAAGGGTGGCTTCACAGTAGAGTGATTAACCATAGGCAAATTTGGCTTGGCTTAAACTTCATCCCATTGCTATGGATGATCACTAGTAAGACAACGAAGCATATTGACATCACTCCGTTTGTAATCTCTTTCACAATCCATGTCAGAACAATTAATAAATTTTATGTTTGGGTCTGACGCGAGGCTATGTGGAATGCCGTAGAGCTGACGTTTTCTCTCATCCAGCATGATCAACTAAGCCTAATGTGTTTAAATAACAAATCAATTGAATGCAAAGAGAGGATTTGAGAATGTAAAATTGATTTCTCTTGAAAAGGAACCACAATGAATTGAGTAGTCTGCCTGACGAGAGTGTGTTGAGCATTGTTCTCAAATTTGGCCAAAGTCTTTACTCTCTGTTAAGTGTTTTGGTAACATATCTAATTGATAATATCTACTCAAACAAGCAAGAGAAGACTAGCTCAATGGCTTAAGGCGTTGGCGACTTGGTTGCTAATCTTGACTTTGTGTCGTGATATGAAACTGAATTTTTGGAGGAACAATGCCCACTGTTTGTGCCTTCGGTTAAGTTGTTTTTGTGAATTCCAGAATTGGTGGAATTGATGAACACTAAATAAAATACATTCTTAGCAAAGAAAGCAATGTTCCCACTATTTGAGATAATGGTGCATAGCTCATGTTTATATGAGGTAATGACGCATAGCTCATGTTCATATGTAGATCAACATTAACGAGTAGAGCTTAACTTCTCGCTAAAAATTCAATTGAACGTCCCTCTTGAAACAAGACTATGCCGATTCCAATGGAGGTGTCTAACTTCGTTTAAAAAGAAATTTCAAAATTGACCATGGTTAATATCGGAGCGGAGCTGATTCTGTTTAATGAAATTGAAGGTTGTTGGGGAAGATGAGGAGGAGTGAACACCACAATGACGAAACAAGCAAGAAAATAAAAGTAGCGGAAAAGTAAAGGGAACCAGGATTTAACGTGGAAAAACCCAAAATAGAAAAAAAACTACGAAGCCACGTCATACCAAGAAATTCACTATGAAAATTGGGAGAAATAAGTACAGATCTCCCTTCTCTCTCACTCTCTCCTTGCTTCTCTTCTCACATGCACTGTTATCACTCTTGCCCTAACTAAAATATACAAGAGAAAGCCAAGTAAAAGAACTCCAATGGACGCAACCCTTCAAAAAACGAGATAGAAAACCGTTCAGTCTGTCTCGCAGCACTGTGACGCCAGTTTGAAGCGCTGCGGCACTCAAGCCTTTGTCTTGAACTACTGCGGCGTCATATCTAGGCTGCTGCGATGCTCTGCTCTTTGTCGTTCAGCGCTGGGGCACTCGAGTACGCAGCATTGGGGTGCTCTGGTATGCAGTGTCGGGATGCTCTGGTACTCAATGCCGGGCGCTCGGGTACGCAACGTCGGGGCATTGTATAGAAAAAAATTTCAGGCGCAAAGCTCCCGAACCCAAGTAGAGGGTAAACCCCTCGCACCCCCTAGTATACACGACAAGCTTTAAGGTTCGAGGCAACAGAATAACCAAATTGATCAACATAATTAGATTCAACACATAATAATCTCCCACTTGGAACTGATTGCAGTCAATCCTTCTCCTGATCTGTAACACCAATCATAGTACTGGTAGTGTGGCTCACCGCTGCTCTCATCCTCCATGAATATCAACTGAAGCTACACATAGCTTCAGTTTATCAACTGTCACCATCTTCGTCATCATGTTTGCAAGATTTTCAGTTGTGTGTATCTTTTCCAAAGATAACTGACCGTCTTCCAGAAGTGACCTGATGAAATGATATCGAAGCTGGATGTAATTTATCCTGGCATGGAATCTGACATTTTTGGCTAGATGTATAGCACTCATACTGTCACTATGCAGCTTTTCATTCCTTTGCCTCTTGCTAAGTTCTATCAAGAAACTTTACAACCAAATCTTCTTCTTGATAGCCTCAGTGATAACAATGTAGCTTTTATGGTTGAAAGCACAATAATCTTCTATAACTTGGAAACCCAACTAACTACAGTCTTTCCCACAGTGAAGATATAACCTATTGTGCTTCTCCTGCCATCAAGATCTCCAGCAAGATCAAAATCTACATAACACTGTAGATCAACCTCTGTACAACCAAAGCAAAGAGCTTTATCAACTGATCCTCTCAGATATCTAAGAATCCACTTAACCACCTCCTAATAAAGTTTGCATGCGTTACTCATTGTTGCGTCCTAGAATATTCATGGCAGTAGTGAAATATAAAGTATAACGTCTCAGCTTTGTATGAAGATCCAACACATAATCAGATAAAAGAGAAGGTGTAGCATTTATGAGAGACACCAGAGTTTTTTACATGGAAAACCTCTGGAAAGGGGAAAAAATCACGGGGCCTGGCCCAGTTTGAATGAATCCACTAGTGTTTGCAATCAATTACAAATGAGGCTCTTCCTTAGAAGGGAAGGCCTTGGTTTGATATAGCAAATATACATCATACAGAGTGCATTATATGATGGAAATTGGAAGAATAAAAATTGATATGTTCGTTTGGTCAGCAAGACCATAGTCGAATGGCGACAGAGGTTGAAAAGATCGTATTCGGGTGACAGTGGTCAGAAGGACCATAGTATGAGGGCGACGAAGGTCGGAAAGATTGTTGTCAGGCTACGGAGGTCAAAAGGACCGTAGTCGGCGGGCGATGGAGGTCGTAATAACCGTTGTCTGGCGATAGAGATCGGAAGGACCATAGTCGGCGGGCGACAAAGGTCGGAAAGACCGTAGTTGGGTGACGATGGTTAGAAGGACTATAATTAGAGGGTGACAGAGGTCAGAAAGACCGTTGTCTGGCAACGGAGGTCTGAATGACAGTAGAAGACGGGCGACGGAGGTCATAAAGACTGTTGTCTAACGATGGAGGTTGGAAGGATGGTAGTCGGCGGGCGACAAAGGTCGGAAAGACTATTGTCAAGTGATAGAGGTTAGAAGGACTGTAGTCGGCGGACAACAGAGGTTGGAAAGACCGTTGGCTAGCGACGGAAGTTAGAAGGACCATAGTTGGCGGGCGACAGTGATTAATAAGACTCTTATCTGGTGACGGAGGTCGAAAGAACCATAGTCAGCGGATGATAGTGGTCAGAAAGACCACTATCTGATGACGAAGGTCAAAAAGACTGTAGTCGGTAGGCGATAAAGTTTGGAAAGATCATATTTAGCGGGTGGCGGAGGTGAGAAAGACCATAGTTAGGCGACAAAGGTTGGGCGGAAGTCCAACGATGGTCGAGAAGTCTGGTGCAAGAGAATTCTAATTTCTCTTCTTCCTTCTCTTCCTTGCTCGACCCGACCTGACACAGGAAGGTGAGCTGGATGGCACAGCCGCGCGGGCTGGTGCGTGGGAAAGGACGCGCGTTGGTAGCGGCAGCCGGCGCGGGCGCGAGCTCGGACGCCGACTCGGAAGCAAAGCGAGTTGGCTGGCGCGGCCGAGTAAGAGGGTGCGAGGGCACGGACGCGTGCGGGCAGCCTCGGGCCCGCGGTCGCGTGCTGATAGACGTGAGAAGCTTTTGCGGGCGTACGAGCAGGGGGCGAGCAGGCTCGGGCAGGTCCACGGGTAGCCGGGCAGTCATTTCAAATGGGATTCCGAGTTGACCCGGCAACCCGTCGGGTCAACCCGAACCCGACCGGGTTCGGGTCCGGGTTGACCTTAATCCAAAATTTTTGGGTCGGGTTCGAGTTATATTTTCGGGTCGTGTCAAATATTGACACCCCTAACTGAAAGTGACTATCCAAGGGAGTGCAAACTGGCTTTGTCTCACTCACATTGAATCTCTGAAGCACCTTTTCAACATACTCTACCTGAGATAACTTCAGTATATCTACATTGCTATCCCTACTGATTCATACCAAGCATTTTCTTTGCTGGACTCAGATCTTTCATTTCAAACTCATTTGATAATTATTCTTTCAAACATCTTATCTTCTCCATATCTGAACCTGCAACCAGTATGTCATCCACATATAAAAGCAGAATAATATAATAGTTATCAAAATTTTTAAAAAAATAACAGTGGTTTGCCTCGCACTTCATGTACCCATTATCTGACGTAAACCTGTCAAATCTCCTATACCACTATCTTGATGCTTGCTTCAGACTGTATACGCTCCTCCGAAGCCTACACAATAGCTCTTCATTACATGTGACAACATATCCCTGAGGTTGCTCCATGTACAACTCTTCATCAAGGTCACAATGAAGAAATGATATCTTTACATCCATCTGCTCTAGATGTAAATTCTCAATTGCTACCATGCTTAGTACAATTTTGATTGTAGTCATCTTCACTATTGGAGAGAAAATTTTAGTGAAGTTCACTCATTCCTTATGCTGAAAACCTTTAACTACAAGCATGGCCTTGTAGCGCTTGCTACCATTAGGTTTCTTCTTTCAACCTATAAACCCACTTGTTTTGCAGTGCTCTCTTGCCATATAGTAGCTATGTCAACTTCCAAGTCTAATTCAATTCAAGTGAACGCATCTCATCATCCATGGCTTGCTCCCACTTCTTTGAATCATCAACTTGAATGGCTTCATCATAACACTCTGGTTCACCACTATCTGTCAACAATATATAGTACAAAAAAGGAGAATACCTTTGTACTAGCCTTGAGATTCTACTTGATCTCCTAATTTCAATAGCAGGAGTCTGAGGTACTTTATGTGCTTCGTCATTTTTGTCTTCTTGTGTGAAATTGAATATAAGCAATTTACTCAATATATAAAATAACTTCTTCTAAAAACAAAATAGATTTCTCTAACATAAACTACCATAAATTACAATTATTTGATTAATTTAAATATACATATGCACAAGTGTTCTTATATGACAAGCTCTTTATAAGTTGCAAATTTGAAAGTCATGCTTAAGCCTATATGATTAAGTGAAATAAAATAAAAGATAATATAAAAATTTAATTGCTAAAATCACAAAACATCAAAAGATTTATTTGATGCATGATTCTCCTCAGGGGCCTCCCAAAATTTATGTTTGATTTAAAAATCCATCTCAAAAACTATAAAAGTATAGAGCAAATTTGGTGTTAGGGTTTACCTAAACCAAAATTTGATGAAGAAGATGATGATGTACAAAGAGGTAAAAGAATGAGATACTCTTGCTTATTCCCCTTTTTTCTCTACTCGGCTTCTCTGGCCTCCTCCCCTTACGGTGCTCTACGATGAGAGCGAACACAAGGGGCTAACACCACCAAAGAAGCTATTGATCATACCTCCTCCCTCTACGGCTTGCTAGGTAGTCGAAGCCAACAAGTCCACGAAACCATCGAACTTTGAAGCCATCGAGCCTGGCCACTCCTCTCTTCCTGGCACATGTTGCTGCATAGGAGGCTATCGTCGATCATCACCTTCTCTATTTCTCACTCACAAACTCAATCGCTGCCTCTCCTCACTCTTTCTCGCCTCACTCTCTCTATCTCTCACACATGAGATGCCCTAAGCCATGATTCGGAACTTAAAGATATGGTATTTTCTTAATAGCGGAATAACATCTGGGTTAGTTGAGCTGAAACGGTTCGACTATGCTTCATATCGGATTATTACACTTTTCACATTCCATGGACCCATAATCCTCTTTTTGAGTCAACATATAAATGAAGATTTCTAGACCTCTGAAACAAAACTGTACCATTGCAAAGAAATTTTAAAAAAAACTAACAGAAACAGAAAAGTTACAAGCTCTTGGCTCCTCCTGCACTTAGTTTGCATCCATTTGATCATACATTGAGATGAGACCATGAGCTCCCTATCATACATTTACATCGGGATAGAAACTTCTCTGTTTCTGTAAAAATAAACAGCTTTCCGAATTCCAGTTCAGCTAACACGAGGCTATGATGGATTACCGGCTGCCGTTGACCCATACTTTCTCCTTCCCACTGCATTCGTGCTCTGTGCCAGTTTTGCCAAGTGAAGCATTCTTCTCCTCGCCGACAACAAATCTGTCCTCTGATACTCCGTTTTCTCACTCTCCAAATCGGCGGTCGCTTCCTCTTCAAAAGGTTCTTCCCGTACGTCTTCCTCTTTGAACTGCATTGCCTGTTTCAGAATCTCCACCACCTCGCTCATCTTCGGCCGATTTCTCGCAAGTTTTGAGAGGCAGCTATCTGCTAGCTTTGCGACCGTCCTTGCTCCACTAATGGAGTACTTGTTACTTAGTCTGGGGTCCATTATAGTGCTAAACTTCTTGCTCTCAGCTGGAAATTGCTTCACCCAACTAAGCAACTTCTGCTCATTTTTTGGGCGGTTTCGTTCCATCGATCGTCTTCCAGTGATAAGTTCATAGAGGACAACACCAAAGCTCCAAACATCGCTTTTGGCGGTGAGATGGCCAGTCTCTATATAATCAGGAGCTGCATATCCATGTGTACCCATCACCTATGGAGAATATTACATTTCTTCAGCTATAAAGAACTGAAACTTTATAAACTGGTAAGATGTTGACAATATAACTTGACATACCGCAGTAGATACATGAGTGTCTTCTCCTGAAGGTCCTTCCCTTGCCAAACCAAAGTCTGACAATTTGGGTTTGAACTCCTCGTCCAATAGTACATTGGATGCCTTGAAATCACGATATATCACCTGCCACACCATGGAGAGCAGCAGAAGCAAATCTTAGTCATATGTACTGAAATGAATAATAACATTAATTAACAATAGAATCACATAACCGATCTATAAAAATTCAAATTTGGAAATTTTTTATCTCATATTAAATAATTTTAGAACTTTGTTGTTATTAAAATGAACTTGATATTTTATACATAAAACCTATTTCAAGATACACAATAAAAGTTTTCATAAATGATGAACACATTTGAAAATACATATAAAAGTGTGGCTTTCTTACAGTTCAAAGTTTTCTATAACTTATTGTTAAAGAGTGAACAAAGGTAGATAAAAAATGAGCTAGATGCATTCGCAAACTCATTTTCAACTGAAAAGCACAAGTCTATGGATGATAGCCAACCATATAATATATTTACATCAACATATTCTTCTCTTGTTTGATGTAGGAGCAAACATAAGACTCTCATGTGCCTTAAGTAAGACCTTTAAGTAACTTCTGATTTATCGTCATAAGTTTTTTGGTACAAAAAATTACACACAATAATTATTCTAATGCCAATTGTTATATTCAACTCATTATTGGAAAATAAATTCCCTATAGAACATTCCAATGGAGATTGAATGATTGTAATTCTATCTTGTAAAGCACAAACTGAGATATGCAAAAGTGACCTCATAGATCCATGTGCCATCCTTGCTTTACTAGGATCAACACCTATACGAACGACTTAGGATCAATGAATTTTGTGATGCGTGTTGAGGGGTACATATGAAGAATTATGCTCTCTCAAGATGCATATCTTAGTAGGTTTAGCGGTTATATAATCAGTGCTCATAGCTAGGATTTGCAAGCCAAGTTTTGGAGGCTTATGTGATATTCCCTCTCGGCTCGAGTTTTGTGATCAAGACATAGCCCTCTTAATTATGGTTTCTTAAAGTATTGTGTAGGAGAAGAAGATTTCTCTATTTTAATTCTCTATTGAGACAATGAAAGTATGATTACAACATTGATGAACAGCAACTGAGGTTTATTGTTATCTTTATCTTATTTTGATGAGAGAGAACCTTGTATTTGAAAGTTTCTAGAGGGCTTCTTTATTTGAGCAAGGGTTTACTAAGGTTCTCGAAAGAGTTAATCTTCCTTATTATGTACCAGGCATATTAATAAATGGTCTGACTCTACAATGTGACTCGAACTCGATTCAAAATTCAAGTTTGGGTTGATCAATTAATTTTCGGGTCGGTTCAGGTTAAACTGGTTATTTGAAGTTAAATAGATCGTATTTGAGTTAAATGAGTCATGATCCAAAAAACTTGCAAGATCTATATGATAAATAGGTCAAGAAGATCGAGTTTGAGTCAAGTTAGGTTCGGGTCGGGTTCAAATAAAGCTTATTTAAATCAGGTCAATTTTGAGTCAAATCCGAGCCCGACCTACCAACCCGAATTGACACCCCTATTGTGTATATACCATATTTGATAGTGGATCAAATACTTCCTAGTCTCCCATAAATGTAAGCTTAGTTAAAAATCAAACCATATAAATGTTGACGTCTCCATTTTATGTTTCACTTTTTCTCTTTGTGTTTTGCTTTCTGGCACATCATACTCGCTGTTGGAAGCGCTTATGCATTAAGTATGGCACTCTCTTTACAATGAACTAATATCCAATCAAAGTTGCAGGGTGTGATGACCATGAAGATTGAGATCACGAAGCATGTCAACATTGGGCTTTAGATAATTGACATTCTTTTGGTGATCCAATTATGTTTGGCAGAAGTTTTCAAGAAAACTAGTAAACAAACCAAGGAGTTATTGTGGTTGGTGTTGTAGTATCGCATTTGGGTCCTTTAGAACAAAGCCAAGTCCAAAGTGTTGGGAGGGCTTCATAATGTTGGGAAGGCTTCATAAGTGATCAGATATATCATATTTGCACAGTCTATCCTGATGTCAAGTTGTACTATTCCAACATTCAATGAATGGAGACACTTTTTATGTAAGAAAATTTTATTATATATGTACTTTCAATATTGATGGATCTATTTTGAGAGCAAAATCTGTGTTCTAGAAAGGTCTTTTGTAGGTGTTTAGAGATTGTGCAGTGCCAAGCCCTTTGGGGGCTTTGAGAGCCTAAAGCGTTTGGCTTAGAGAGGAGAGATCATGTAAGAGATTTATGTTTTGCTATAATATTGTGTCAAAGGAGAAAATTGTTATCTTTGACTCCATATTAGAAAATAAATACCATAAAACATTCAAATATGGCTATGATGATACATTTTATGGCATAAATTAGGATATTGAAAATTCGATCATCAATCTACGTGTCCATGGTTTACGGATGAAGGTTGTGCCTTGGGATGCACTTAGAGGAATTAACCCTAGCAATTGTGCTCTCCAAGGATGAATATCTTAGGTGGGAAGATGTCTATATATGAAGTGTTCTCAACTAGGATTAGCAAGTCAAGCTTTGAAGGCATCTATGATACACCCTATTGACTAAGGTTTCGTTAACAACACATACCTTCTTGATTAAGGTTTCTTGGAGAGGATCAAGGAGCCAACTGTGCAAATCCAGAAGTAACTTAGATGACATTTATTTACAAACCTTAAACTTCAATCCAATGGCTACCATATTTATGGAGAACTTCAACGAGAGCAATTACCCAAAAGCAAATCCTTGGGCTGCTCTCTTTACAGTTCACAAAAACTATTGCAGCTACCTGCAAATGCATGACAGGTGAGTCCATCATCCCTTCTTGGAGTTGTTTGGAAGAAAAGATATTTCTAGAGACAATGGTTGTAGGATTATAACATTGACAAGTGGCATCAGTGAGTGTTTTGGCAAGCTTTATCTTAGTTTTCATTATCTTTATGAGAGATAATAATCTCGTTTGAGGATTTCTTTGCGGCTTCCACTTTCTTTGCTTGTGTGTACTTGTGATTTGAGAAGGGCTAGTGAGTGTTCCTTCATTTTGTACACCATGTTTATTGTTTTTTTGTTGAGAATAGAATGGATCATCTCTCCACTCCCCTGTATGCAAGCTTAGATGAAGCCAAACCATGTAAACCTAGGTGTCTCACTATCTCTATTTGTGTGTTGTTTGATCTTCGTGTTTTACTTTGTGATACAAAAGGAAATCCTACTCACTCCTGGAGACATTTTTGCATTAAGTTTAGTGCTCTTGTTACAACACTAATCATGGAAGGTGACTGTACATTAAGATACAAAAAAATACTTCTCCAGGTTCTCGAGTATGATATGTTGCAGGAAAATAATATGACATACCCAGCTCTCCTCAAGCTGATCAGTGAAAATACCACAGGATTAAGCTGATAGATTTTGGTGAGAAAGGTTTACTTTGTTGAGTACATTGTTAGAGGAGAAACAATTAGTTAAAGGGTTCATTCCAGTCTCCAGACCTTTAAGCATGCATGATTAAGAGAAAATATATCATTAGAACTATCAAAAAGTAATAAACTCTGGGTTCTCCCAACTATAAGTGCTATTTTTAGTTTTGAATAATTCTGAGACCATTGCTATAATGTTCATGTTCGAATTCGTACATTTGTTGTTAAATTGATATCATAATGTTGGCAAATGTTTTTTGGTTTATACTTATTTCTTAGACTATATTAAATTTGCAGTGACAAATTGAGTTGACCAGTGGCTTTGATTGGTGCTTTGAGAAACTCTTGCATTCAGAAAGTTGGTGAGGTTCTACAAAACAATACAATATGGATTCTTTCTGATAAGGACGTCTTAATAAGGTTGCTATTATCCTGACAACCTACTCCAGGGAGATGGTTTGAAAGGGTAGCGCACTTGCTCTAGACTGAAGGACATGACATTCTGATAAATTGCACATGTGAAAACCATTTGCACAAGAATATATTGCATTGAAGGTCTGTGAAACCACAGGAGAAGAAACTGAATGAAACCAGGTTTACACTACTTTCAAGATTTTATAAGATTTTTTAAACATCCTTTTTTAAAAAATGTCATATTGTAAGTATACCGATATAACAAAGAATACATATCAAACAAGTATTGGCTATTAGGTACCTATTCCAACTTCAAATCTGTCAGCTCAAATTAAACTCCAGAACATGAACTATTATAACCTCTTAAAAAAGGCAAAAATAGCTTACATGCTGTAATGAAGATTAATGATATATCTGATAATTGCCAACCATACTATGAACTAGCAACATTAAGTAGTTAAAGCATTCATCAGAAAGAAATTTTAATATTAGAAACCATGGTATATCATTCAGGGGTAGTATATTCTCAGGTTAAGAAGAGAGAGGTAACCTGAACTTCCAATCCTTCATGCAGATATAACAGCCCTTCTGCCGCACCCAAAGCTATTTGCAGCCTAACCTTCCAGGGAACGGAAGGTAGGGATCTACTGAATAAATGATAATCTAAGCTCTTATTGGGCATAAATTCATAGACCAGCAGCCTTTGCGGCCCTCTTTCACCATCAACAGCACAATATCCAACGAGTTTTACAAGATTTGGGTGATCAACAACTCCAAGAAACTGCACTTCTGCAAGCCATTGCTTATGTCCCTAAAGGAAAAACAAGATGAAATTAGAAACTTCAAAGAAGTAAAAAAGGCTACTAGTAGTCACTCACTTCATAAATATCAAATCAAACATTTCAAAATAGTTCAAATGTAAAGTGTATAGCACTAGAAATGTCTGGTCAAATCCGAAATATAATATAGATGTTTGTGTGTGCGTGCGTGAGAGAGAGAGATTACAAGACTAAGAATGCTACAACATTAGATTCAGCATATAACTAAAGCCGAAAAAAGGTAATGTTTGAATGACACATGATGTATCAAGTAAAAAAACTTTAGGATTGCTTAAGTAGTATGATGTGAAATAGTTTGAAAACACTTGATTATCACAAAATCATCAATTGCCCACAAGTAAAATAGTTTGATGGGAAAGAAATATGGTAGCTTCAGTAATGAAACTATGAAAGTGTAACTTGAATGAATCTGAAACAAATTGTTATAACTGTCAAATTAGCTGGAGCTGATATTGGTTGGCAGCATAAACCAAAATAAAATATTTACAATGTAGTTTTTTTTTTGTAATAAATTGTTTTAAAAGAAAAAGTTCAGCATTCTAAACTTGATTATATAATCTACGATGTAAACTTAAAAATATCTTTCCACTCAAATATCACAATCTTACCATGCATACCATTTAGGGTCAACAGGAGACAAAAGTAATTTCTCTCATATCAGAAAATGGGGGAAGCAAACTCAACTCTTCAACCATATTGCCCCTTGAATGGTTGTGCTCTTTTTTTTTTTTCTTCCTCTTCTAAATTGAAGAAATTATTCAAAAGCAATGTTTGGAAAGAAACCAAACACATAAGTAACTTTCAATGAAAAAATATAACTTGGCTAGGAATCTATTCAAGCAATCATCAACCTACAAACTACACTATAATCATCATTTTGAAAATTCAAAATATGCAATTATTCCAAAACTATAGAATTGCTGGAATCCTATGTTTGGAAACTTTAGCTTGAAATATAATAATCCACGACTGTGTGAAGACTACACATGGAATAAATTAAGTGTTGACTAGAATAACCACTGCTCAGCACCTTCAGCACAATTCTTGATCATAGTTTCCTTAAATGAATCTATAACAACGCATCTTTCACTCTATATCAAAACTAAATCACTATTTATTTAGAAAGAAAAAGTTTCAAATGTTCATTGTGCTAATGACATCAAACAATACTATAATATTTCCTAAACATAAACATGCATATATATAAACATAAAACCCACAATGACTTGATTAGCCATACATGGAGTAATCTAACAAATTAAATAAAGACTCCAGTAATAGGACTGCTTGCTCTATGTCAATATTCCTAAGGATTAATGGATGGTGTTTTCTTCCTACATCTTTTCCATGATATTAAAAGAATTAACGCCTCCCTAATGCACCTCAGTTCTTTGTTTCTTAGAAAAAAAATAATTGCATTAAAAATAAACAACCCAATAAAATTGAAAAAAGCTCCAAAATTCATAAAAGGGCTCAGTTAGTTGCATGTTTTTAGAGAACAGCAATTCCGATTTTACTCAGTTGGAGTGTGAAAATAAAATAATCACTTCTGTGGGACTTTTGAGAGTGTGTGAAATTAATGTGTGTTTCTACCTAATTCCAATCAAATTATAGATTATAGGAACTACATTAAATTTCAAAGCATATTCTGAATCTTCATGCAACTGAATGAGACCTAATCTTCACCATCCTCATCAATTCAATTCAACAATTTTCTTCTTTTCAATTAAGTGCAAGGCAAAAGAGACTTGAAGAGTGAATAATACCTGCAAACCATGCTGGTTGAGCATCTTAACAGCCACTGTAATCCTTTCTCCCATGCCATCTGCAGGCTTAATAATACCTTTGTAAACACCGCCAAATCCTCCCTCTCCAATCTTTAACAACCTGTTGAAATCATTAGTTGCAGCCCTAAGCTCCTTGAGCTCAAAAACTCTCAAGTTCTGCCCCCTCTCCTCATATAGAGAAGGAAGGCTCCGTGGCGATGCAGTAGAGCTCAAAGATTTACTCGTTGGAGCTGTGATAACTGAGTCATCAGGCCTGGAAGCTTCTTTCTTTGAAGATGAAGAAGATGCCCTCGTTCCCTCAGGGGCATACTTCCATTTGTTCCTATTTATCCCCCTGAAGTAAAAGAAACAGCCCATTCTACTGAAAATAAAGGCGGCGTTTTGAAGGGATTACATGTAGATCGACATACCCGATTACCAGGATCTAATAACAAGCTAATGTTAAGAACTTAAAAGTTGGGAATTGCGACAAAAATGAGAAAAGTAGAGCTCGTAGCATGGAGGATCAAAGAAAATCAAAAGAGAAGCAGAGTGAAAGGGAAGAAAAAAAAAAGAAGTTAATTAACTAATAGAAACAAATAAACCGCAGAGACCATAGGCAAGTAAACATATACAAATACAGGCATAGGATCCCTCCAGGTAAGCAGTCAAATTCACCTGTAAGGAAAAAAAATGGAGCTTTTACAGATAATCAACAAAATATCAAAACATCAGGTCGAAATAAGATCAAAATGCTAAAATTCTGGTGAAAATCGTCAGAATCGATGCAGAAAATCAGTTGGCTTTCCCGAGTAAAGAAGAGGAAAGGAAGAACAGAAGAAGCAACACAAATGAGGATGCAGAAGAAGAAAGAAAGCAGAGCAGTTCTCTAAGCCAAAGCAGTCTAACCCAAGAATAGACCCAAAGCCCGCGAAGAAAAAAAAAGTGAGGCAAGCTTTGAAAACTTCATTCCACTCTCGCCTACTTCCTTCACCAGCCCAATTTGATCTATTCTCCGCACGCTTCCATAAAGTCGCTCTCCCCCCGCGTCGCCGTCTAGATTAACAAATAATATAAAACAAAAAAAGAAATTTTTGTCTTCCCCTTGCTGCCCTGTGTCATGTGAGATGTTACTTCCTTTTTGATCCAGACTCGTGATATTCCAATGGGTTAGCAGGGAGGAAAGGACAGGAAGGCGCAATTCGAAGCCCAGCTTTTGCCAAATATATAGTAACAGAAATTTTTTTAGTTTTTACTGCATTAAAAAACTGAAATTTGAAAGGGCAGCGCCTGGAAGCACAAAATGCACCAAAGAGATCATCCGATTCCCATGAGAAGAAAATGACAGCTTTGTAGCTTGGTGAGGGACACTGACAAAAATAAATAAATAATATTGTAACGATGGCTCCATCATTTGGAGCAAATTTATGCGGATATCTCACAAATCAATATAATAATATATATATATATATATAAACATCAAGTTTTATATAATTCGATTTTAATCGCATCTAGAAAAAAGTCGTATACACTGAGAAAATAGAATTCTTAATGATAATATATAAATTAAGAGCACTCATAATATTTTTCTAACAAAAAATCCTATGAATCTCACAAAAAAAAAATTTCTTCACATAAAAATATTCTTTTTTGACGTATACTTCATCTAAGGCTTCAATCCTCCCTTAAAATTATAACTTTAGAGAAAATATGTCGATGGGCGTTCAGAATGATCTCAATTTTTTTTTTTCACAAATTATTGAAGCATTTACTCTCACGTTTCTCGAAATATTGTATAAATTTCAATCACAAAATATAAGGGTTTATGATTTCTAATGAGTATTTTTGATTGTTAGGTCTAATATTTCCTAAATTATTTTAAGGAAATGTTTGATCCGAGTTAGCATAATATATTTGATAATAAATAATTTAATGATGAGATTAGAGGTAGCCAAATAAACTTTTGGGTTAGATTAACACAAATATAATCATCAATCAAAATTAGCTTAAGTATTTGTTCAAGTTAGTTTGGGCAATGTTATAAGTTCAACACACGTTGCACAATTAAAGTTGGTATATTAAGCTGAATGGGTTGCCTAGCTTCTTCATCGGTCAACATAAGACTTAGCTTGGCGGTGTCTAGGTTGTTAGAATTTTAGGGATTAGGAGGGCGGGATTTTCTTTAAAAATGTTGCATCTTTATTAACTAACTATGAATTTGGATCATAAGATGATGTTCTCCATGTACTAATGCATGGATCCTCATCTTTTTTTCTTTTTTTTTAATGCATGGATCCTTTTTTTTTTTTGGCAATTTTTTTTTTAATTAAGAAAACAGATTACAGGTCCTTAAAGGAACACAAACTCTCTAAAATACAACATTTGAAGGAAAACCTATGAGCCCATAAAGTTTCAATCTATTACAATAATCAAACAGAATAAAATGGATAGAACATGAGAAACCCAGAGTGGAAAAACCCAGAGTGGAACATGAAGAACGAGAAAGCCAAACAACACGAAAGCACCGAGATAAGCTCTCACGGCCAAACAACCTGAGCAAAATAAAGAAGAAAATTGCATCCCCAAAATCAACTAGACTCAGACAGCTATTTGGTTGCAAGCTTTGGCCATACAAGGAGGAAAAGAAGGAAACAGCAGAAGTTCCAAGTACATCAGGTCCTAAAGAAACAAAATCCACCAAATCTAAAAGAGAAGTAACCACCTAGGTTGCCAACCAAGCCAGGCCGTCCGAGGTGCGTGCAGAAAACCTACCACATCATTATCCTAACCCAAATCCAACGCAACACAGAGGACACCAAAAGCAGGGCCAAAACCGAAATACACACCAACCAAAGGCAAGAAAGCACAACAACTAAAAGAGAGATCCAACAGAAAAACTAATTCTTAGATTTTCTCTTACAACGCTTCCCGCCGCCATGGGAGAAGGCTCCATGCACCATGTGCTCCACCTGCAGAGCATACATCTCTTGCAATTCATCCACATCATCAACTAAATCACCCCTGGTACCCCCGCATGCCAAGGAGAAATAATCTTCCAACCAATCCGAAGGATCACCATTATTCAAAGTTATAGCCAATTGAGCTATCAATTCGGCATTAGAAACAAATGAAATAGGAACATCAAAAACAAGCTCATTTCCCTTAAAAATTTCCACATGAGGAGTCAACTGCACCCCCAAAGAAGCTACAGGTGAGACAGGAATGGTAGCATTCAAATCGCTTGAAGACTCAACCAAAATAACCTTGTTAGCATCACACAATTCTATGTTAAGCCTATCCAGAGCATTACCTAGACAAAGCCCACCATCCTTATCTATATTTACAAATTATATCTTAAAATAGGTTTGAATAATTTTTTGAAGATTGAATTGAAGTTCGGACAAACATTGAATGGTGAGATTAATTTTTAAATTGGGGTATCATTAAATAACCTAATCCAACAATCTACCCAAATACAACTCAAAAAATATGGGTTCAAGTTGCCGCAATTATTATTTAGGTTGGATTTGGTTTTGAAATCTTGATAAATTTAATTTTCGAGTCAAATTTAGATTAGCCCAATAACTTGACATTAATTTGAAATTAATTCAATTATTATACGGATTTAAATTAATTGAGTTGGGCACTTATTAAATAAGTTATTTTTAGATTTAACGGATCGTATTTGAGCTAAATGAGTCTTGTTGATTTAAAAAGGAGTATCTATATAATAAATCAGTCAACAAGTCAGCTGCGAGTGTAGTCAAGTTCAATTCAATTTTTTTTTTCCCTGGTCGCAATTTTTCAATATTTCAATCTATAAGTTAGAAATTTACTGTTACTTCAATGAGATTTAACAATTAAGATGACAAATTGCAAATTTATAATGCCAGATTATTTTCTGGTCTTTCGATTTGAATGAGAATCTTGGTCAAAACATTGAAAATGCACTTTGGAACATGATCAGATAATTCTAAATTTTTAGATTAGGGGTAGGATGGTATATAACTGTATATGCAATGCGTAAGATTAGTCCTTAATTGCTTATGATTTTTTGATTAACGGGTTATCTTTATTGGTCCTAAATTTCTTTTTAGGATATAATAAATAGAACGCTATTTAAAGAGAAAAGAACGAGTTGAGATTGATATTACCAATCTCCCAACTGATTCAAGACTTCGACCTGCAATTTGGAGTTACGACATAAATGATAGAAACAAAATTTGAAGAGCTTATATTTTGAAGTGACCTCATCAACCAAGAAGTCATCAATTCCCCCAAATATTAATTGAAAATATTGCACGTAGATTTAACCAAAAATAGTTTGATAAATATTCTGATTAGTTAGAGTACAACATGCAAAAAATCGCTGCTTTTTGTCTTTACTGCTACCTATTCAAACTCTAAGAAAAATTATTAAATGCAAAGCCGGTGGAGACTCATTTAACTTTGTCAGTTACCACTGCTATAGCCGAAAGAGCATTTCTGCAATGAAAATTTTTAAACATCGACTACGTAGTAAAATTGGTGATGATTGACTCAATAATTGTCTAATGTCATATATTGAGAAAGAAACATTTGACTTGATTTCAAATAAAATTGTAATGCAACATTATTATAAAATACAAAATAGAATGCAAAGCATATAATTTTGTTATTTAACAGTTATAATGCAATATAAGAATTTATTTTAAAATTTGTATTATATATATATATATATATATATATATATATATATATATATATATATATATATATATATATATTCGTTTTTCCTCTTAATAACTAAAGTTAGTTCAGCCCCTAATGATAAATGATACAAATAAACTTTGAGGGATCCAAAATTGATCTTTCAACCAAAATTAACACTCCTATCTTCAAATGAGTTTTCAAGTGTCATATTAAAAGACTTTCTTTGGAACAACTTCTTAGGCTTCATTTGGGACGGCTCTTACTGCTTCTTAAAGCAGCTTTTTAGGACAAAAATTTTAATTTTTGTACTAAAAAGCTATTTTAAGAAGCAGTTAGAAAGCAGTCCCAAACGAAGTCTTAATTGTTCTCAAAATTGACTTTCTAGTAGCAAAATTTTTAGTTCAAAAAATTTTGTACTGGATAACTACTTTCTAAACCAACTGTTTTGTACAAATATTTTTAGTTCACAAAAATTTTATATTAAAAAACTACTTTAAAAATAATAATAAAATTATCTCAAAGAAAACTATATAAAGTTTGATATATCATAAAAAAAAAAATATTTTGATCAGGCACGAATCTCGAGGTAAAATTAAGTTAGAAACTTCAAAAATTAAATCGAGACCATCTAAACTCTAATTTCAACAAACTTACAGTCGAACTGAACATCTCGAAAATACGAACACAACGACACTAAATTTGACTCAATCCGGGCTCAAATGGGTCCAAATCTAAGACCTGAAGTGCATTTAGAAGGTTTAAACCATAATTTGGATTACCAAACAGTTTCCAAACATGACATGGTTATAGTCGAATCGAGCGGCTCGACGAGACGAATCCAATGAGTCAAAGTTCGCCAATTTCTGATATCATTAAGACACTCAAATACTCAATAACGGTCTATGATCAAATGAATCGATATCGGTCGTCCATTCAAACCACTTCCAATATGTCAATGATCTTCTCCTTATTTACTAACCATGCCACTCTCAGAAAACTATAAATAGACCCCTCATTTCTCATGAAAAGGAAGGGAAGAGAGGGAGGAAGGGGCCAAGCAAGGAAGCAAGGAGGGAAAGAAGAGAGGAGATGAAGAGAAATAAAAGATTTCTCTTGCCACCAAGCTCCTCCTCGATCACCTCTCGGCCATCGCCCGTCGCCGGATTTTCGTCGGACTTCCACCCGAAGCCAGACTTCCGTCCAACTCAAGATGCCGAACTTCCATCCATCGTCGGACTTCTGCCAGTCACTAGACTTTCTTCGGACTTCTACCGGACGTCAAACTTCTGTTTATCATTGGACTTCCGCCCATGGCAGAACTTCTGCCCATCACCGAACTTTTGTCGGCCTTCTACTTAACGCCGGACTTCCGCTCGTCGCCTGACTTTCGTCGCACTTCTACCCGACGCTAGACTTCCATCCATCGCCAGACTTCCACCCGTCGCTGGACTTTCGTCGGACTTCTACCCTATGCCAGACTTCCACCCGTCACTGGATTTCTACCCGACGCGGGACTTTCGCCCGTTGTCGGGCTTCTACCAATTGCCGGACTTCCTTCAGACTTCTATCTGATGCCGGACTTTCGTCTATCGTTGAACTTCTGTCTGACGCCGGGCTTCCGCCCATTGCAGGACTTCCGACCTCCGTTGCCATCCGACTATGGTCCTTCCAACCTCCAAAGCCAGATTGTGATTTTTCCGACCTCCGTCGCCCGCCAACTACGGTCTTTTCGACCACCATCACCCAACTACGATCTTTCTGGCCTCCGTTGTCCACCGACTATGGTCCTTTCGACCAAACGAACACGTCAATAGTGATTCTTCCTATTCCCACCATGTAATGCACTATATAGGATGTATATTTATTACATCAAGCCAAGGTTTTCCCCCAATGAAGGGCCTCAATTGTAATTGATTGCAAATAATAGTGGATTCATTCAAACTATGCTAGGCCCTGTGATTTTTCCCATTTTTCAGGATTTTTCATATAAAAATCTTGACGACTCTTATAAATATTGCACAATCTCTTTCATCTATTTATGTGCTGGATCTTCGTATAATACTAAGACGTTAAATTTTATACTTCTCTAATATCATGAATATTCCATGACACAACAGCGTTGAAGCCCAAAGAACTGTAAATTGGCTTGGCCCTAATTGGGCCAAAATGAGTTGTAATGAGATATATATATATATATATATATATATATATATATAAGAACTGATAAAGCGCCGTTGACCTAAAGTCTTCGTCAAATGCGGATTCCTTTAAAGCTGCGAACAATGCAACAATGCGAACAAATTTTTGCTGTCTCATTCACACAAATTGAATGTATTATGACATCGATCTGTCAATTCTACCATATGAATTTTTTGTTTACATAATTTCTTCCAGTCTATCCTTCACTCTCTCGCGATAGAAAATAAATAAATAAATAATCAAAACAATCTTATATTAATTATTTGGTATTTAAAACTGGTCCATTAAACATAATTCCCTTCCCAATATTATATATATCTAAGTTCTATTTACGCTTTATTTTTCAAAATTCAAATTGGGATCACTTTCTTTTTTTTTTTTTTTTTTTTAATATTTTATTAAAAAAATAAAAGCATATTTGAAATCTTAATTATATATCCATTTTTATTTTTATTGAATGCCGACTATATCATTTTATGCGACAGTGGAGTATTACAACCAACGAATCGGATTCGACCTGTTTATGACCGGGTCAAGTCGGGTTCAATCCGAACCCGACCTATTAACCCGAATTGACACCCCATACTAATAATGTCATATGAGCGATGTTAAAAGTTAATTATAACATGTAGCATTAACGAAGTCTGACGATAAAGTGGCGAAGGCTGGTGGGCAAGATATTTTTTTTTAAATAATGAAAATATCTAAAAAGTTGTTTAAAAAGTTATTAAAATTTAATTCATTTTAGAAGTAAAAAAATAATTTAAATCTGCAAATTCAACATAGATTTTAAAAAATAAAAAGAAAAATTAATTTCAAGCATGCCCTTAATTATAATGAGATGGTTACGGCTAGTTTTAGCTTTGTACAAGAGGACTGCTTTGACTATTGATTCAGATTGGTTGATTCGATTGGCTAATCAAAAAATTAATTATTTTGCCAGTCCAATATAAATGAATTTGTAAATTATAATCAATAAAAATCGGTGAATTGATTAAGATGGTCGAACGGAGTCCTATCTCTACTAATAAAAATCGGCAGATGAAATACAGATAATATTTAGAATGGTACAATATTTAAATATGAAATTAGGAAAAAGAAATTTCTTAGATATTTACAATATTATAATATTTAAATATAAAATATTGATATAGTTTAATATTTAATTATATAATATCGACGTGACATCAATAATTCATTTGATCAAACATAAATATTGATATAATATGAATTAAAATTTAAAATTAAATTTAGGAAAATCTGATATCTGATTTAAGGCAACTTATAGTCAAAATAAATATTTTGATGAGGTGAGCTTAAGGACGTCAAAAGTATTTTAATTCAATTTACTCATGTCCAAATAAGTCTTGTTGTGTCCTGCAAAATTGACGACGGTAGAGGGATATAGAATTTAGTGTGCTAGCTTTGTACAAAGATCCACCATATAAACAGATAAGAGAGTAGGAGTGTAGCATTCATAAGAGACACCAAGATTTTTACGTGAAAAATCATAAAAAGAAAAGAAATCACAGGTCATAGTCGGCGAGCGATGGTGGTTAGACGGACCGTAGTCGACGGACGACGGTGGTTGGAAGGACCGTAGTCGATGGGCGACAGAGGTCGGAGGGAACGTAGTTGGCAGGGGACGGTGGTCAGAGGGACCGTAGCCGGTGGGCACGACGGTGGTTGGAAGGATCATAAGTCAGCGGGTGACGGTGTCAAAGGGATCGTAGTCGGTGGGCGACGGTGGTCAGAGGGACTATAGCTAGCAGGTGACGGTGGTCAAAAGAACCATAGTCGATAAATGATAGAGGTTGGAGGGATCGTAGTCAATAGGTGATGGTGGTCAGAGGGATCATAATCAGTAGGAAATGGTTGTTGGAGGGGTCGTAGTCGACATGCGATAGTGGTGGAAATGATCATAGTTAGACGACGGTGGTCGAAAGGATGGTAGTCGGGTGATGGTGGTCCGAAGGACCGTATTCAGGCGTCGAAAGTCAAGAGGACCATAATTTGTTGATGGTGGTCATAAGGACAGTAGTCAAACAATGGTCAAATGGAGCATAGTTTGGCGATGGTGCTCAAAAGAATCGTAGTTAGGCGAGGGAGGTTGAAAGGACCGTAGTCGGCTGACGATGGTCAGAAGGACCATAGTCAGACGATGGTTAAAGAGACCATAATTGGTGGCGACGAAGGTTAGAATGATCACAGTCGGACGACATCAACTCATCCCTTAACTCAAGGTCAGGGAGAAGATAATATGCTGAAAAGATTTTCAAACTTTAGAAGATTGGTCCCCTTGATGTAGATTGAATAATAGATAGTATTTCATTCAAATTTGGCGATGGTTGGAGATTCAATATTAATTAGACATGGAGCAGATATCTATAAATGTTTAGTTGTTGGGAAAAGATCCAACAGTTACCAATGTATAGCCGGAAGCCCGACGACGATCGATGTTCAGAGGCTGGTGACGGTTAATGGTTGGGAAGAGATCTAGCTTGTGGTGTAAGCTTGAGAAAGCAAGAGAGATCCTTCATTTTTCTTCTCTTCCTCCTCCTCCCTTTGTAAAGAATGATGGGTCTATTTATAGTTTTTTGAGAGTAGCATGACTAGTAAATATGAAGAAGATCAAGGGCATGTTGTAAGTGTTTTAATCGACTATCAACTCCTTCAATCATGGATTGTTTATCAAGCATTTGAGTGTTTTAATGATGTCAGAATTTGACAATCTTAGGCTCATTGGATTCATCTAGTCGGGCCGCTCAATTTGTCTATAAGCATGTCACATATGGATATAATTTAGTCATCCAATTAATGTTCTGAAGCTTTCAAATAGGCTTTGGGCCCTCGATTTGGATCCATTTGGGTTCAGATTAGACTGATTTTGGTGTCGTTAGGTTCGTCTCTTCGAGACATTCAGTTTGACTATAAGTTTGCTGAAATCGGAGTTCGAATGATCATGGATTTAATTTTGAAAGTTTATGATTCATGTTTGCATTGAGATTCGCGCCTGATCAAGATAATTTTTTCGTGACATATCAAGTCTAAATTAAGTTCTTGAAGCATAATTGGAGACTACATGATATTATTTGGGTATCAAACAATCTCCAAATCTTAGGTGCTTATAATTAACAAGAGTACATTAATGGGAGGAATCCAGTGAGCCCAAGACTACTCAGATTTGATCTCATTAAGATATTTAAATATCTCAAAATGAGTTTATGATATGAGAAATCAACATGGACTGTATGATAAAGCATTTGCGATTTTGGCTAAAGTTGTCACTTTAAATTCAACATATAAAATTGGAGAGAGCTTAAAGATCTGAAAACTTCTAAAGCTTTGCTTGATTGACATTGATGATCACCATAAGCATTTGTCGTCCCCTTATAGTTGCTTAAATGTCATTGCCTGACTATCATCGCGATTCCATCACCCGATCGTCATAGCCCAACTATCCTTGCTGCTATCACTTGATGATTGTCTCCACCAGCATTATTTGCCAAAGACATTAATATTTATTGATTGCCATCCATCTTTTGATCATTATTATCTCCCTCTATTGTTTCTCCAACATTCTCTGCTACAACTTTGTTAACTTTTTCTTTAACAAAAAAAAAAATCTGATTTATATAATCTTACTTACATAATGGACAATTTCAACTAGATCAAGGCCATTGATTTTAATTTTTAAAAGAATCTATCAAAAAAATAATACATTCACAGTATAACATTGTTCACCTACTACAAAATTAATAGCAAGTTAGTGTGAATCTATTTGATGGCACCCTTGTAAGGCTCCCATCATTATGTTGAAGTGCTTCATCCACCATAGTCTCATCACTATCTCATTAATAATGCAAATTCAACCCATTCTTCTAGTGCTAACAGACTAAACTTTAATCCCATCAGCCTTGGTGGATCCAACCTCGTTTTATTGATGCCCTTCATGATACCATAACAAATGAACTTTGATGTTTTATTTAGGAAGATTTTTCTTTGACATATAAGAACCAACTTACTTCTTGCCATAATTTTTTAAGAATTTTCACCTCTAATTAATGTAATTCTTCAGCATCCCATTCAATAAACTTAAAGCTATATTTCATCAATCCATATAATAGGTTATCTTATCCTTATGAGTACATCAGCTACTATAGAACTATCATATATATTTAACAAGCTTCCATTACACTCCTTTATAAGGACTTCTCCGCCACATTCAAGGTTAAAGCTCACACATAACTCTATTCTCTCTTCAAAAAGAATATTTACACCTTTATTGACCTCTTTGTGGAGCAATTTATTGCAAATTAAATAATTATCAAGGACTCATCTTATCTTTTTGAGATTTTTCAAAATGAGTGAGAGATCCTTAATGAGTACTTTCAAATATTCTCTTTGAAGGCTTAATAAACTATAAAAGTAGATTATTAGCTACTATAATTTTTTAGGAGGCCTTCATCTTCTACCTTTCTACTCTTCATTGATGAGAGATAGAGTTTGTTCCCATGTTGATTTTATTTATATAGTAAAAGCATAAATTATTGTCAAAATGCCATCAAGAGCTTAACACTTAACAAAAATAGATTGAAAAAACCACAAGTAAATATAGAACTCATACAAGAAATTAATTGATATTCCAATGAAAAAAGTATTAAAAGTTAAGCAATCGGATGTGCCTTTCTTACCTTAATAGTCTTGAAAATAGCATGAGTCATACGATTTTAACCCATTACATGGCTGACTACTATTCTAATAGAGATCTAGAATACTGAACATCTTAGGTGGCCAAAGTTGTTAAATATTTTGAATTGTGAAGACTAGTCCTAATATTATTTTTTTTACTGTTTAAGAGAATATTAACGTAACCTTTTCATTTGAAGGAAGAGATTGAACATTTGATTTATCTAGGATACTTGGGTTGTTATTTAAAAATGCGATGTGTGGGCCATCAACCTCATAAAAAAGGAGAGTACAAGATCCGTGATAAGAAAATTATTGGAACCATTGATACTATTGCTAGAATGTCACCACAACCTATGCTTTATCATGTACAAGAATATATGACAAAAAATAATCAAATTTTGATAACTCTGACTTTGAAGAATATGCTACCCACATCAAGGTTCTCTTATTATGCCAACTAGAATTGTGACATATAACAACATATTATAAAAAACTAGGTTAACAAAATTAGCTCAATGGATATTCTATCCTTCTATATTTTCGTGGATCTTAAACTAGCCCATGATGAGTTTCAACCTTATTCTCGTAATATTCATGATTTTGAATGTCAGGAAACTCCAATTTGTATTGCAATTGACAACTTCATATGATTAATAATAAATAACTTAAAATTGAATTTTACTATGAATTATACAGTTTACATGTGTTAGTATTTTGGTCCAGTTTTAATTATTTTATTTTTTAAGTTCATTTTATCTTGTATTAGTGTTATAAGTAGAGAGGAAAGCTCTATTCTTCCTCGCCCTCTCCATTCTTTCTCGTGGATAAGCTATCCAAGAAGATTATATTAATCAAGAAGATTTCCTTTCTCCAAGAATCCCAACAAATGGTATCAGAGCTTGGTGGAGGTAATCAAGGGGAAGGAGGAGGAAGTTGCTTCTTGTAATTAAGAAAGAGAATAGGGAGGTTGCATAGTGAACACGCATGGTTTCTTGGCGGATTGTGCAGATCGGTCGCATGAACAACAGCGCGAGCGAAGGCCGAAGTGTCGCACATGGATGCAGGTTGTGATTGAAGGCCAAAGTGCCGCATGTAGAACGCGCCACTTTGCATGGGAGCACAGGTTGGGTTGTGATTGAAGGCCGAATCAAGTTGGGTGAGGTGCGAACACGGAAGAACCAACATTTCTTTGGAGACAAGCCGTGGAACGAGAGTCACATGCAGGTGTCAGAACGTGAGCACCGGGTTGAAAGCGGGGCAGGGGGAGGCAGGCGTGGCTGTGGGGAAGGCCAGGGCCAGGCACAGGAGCGTGGGAGACGGTGCTGGGTCACGAGATGCAAGCCGAACGGGAGAAGGCTGCATGAGGGAAACGATCATGTGAGAGTTTGTGCTAGGGGCAAGAGACGAGCTCGCGAGATCGAAAGCAGAGTCAGGATGTCACAGTAGGTGTGTTTTCAAGCAAACAGGTGGAGGAAGAAGAGGCAACCGACATGGAAGACTTTTCTTGACTATTATTTACGAATAACAGGCAGATAAGAAGCATGTGATCATCTGGTGGAGGCTTCTTTGGGCTATTCTTTGTGGACAACAGCTTTTTTTTTCTTAGCTTTGTAAAATAGGACCAATGTTGAGATTATTAGTATTTTGGTCCAGTTTTATTTATTTATTTTCTTAGGTTTATTTTATCTTGTATTAGCGTTATAAGTAGAGATGTGAGCTCTATTCTCCCTCAACCCCTCTAATATTTCTCTTGGAGCAGCTATCCATGAAGAGCTTGGAGTAATTAAGAAGATTTCCTTCCTCCAAGAACCCAATAACATAGACATAGAATTTTTCATGCTGAATTCTGAATCGGACTTGCAAATTCTAAAAAACTATCAGCATCTTTAACATAATCACGACTCCATTTAGATTTTATTATTCAACTCTTGCCCATTTTAACTGAGAAACGAAATTTCAAAGTGCTTCTGTAAGAAAAGCTGCTCAATTAGCTCATCATTTGTTTGATATAGCTAACATAGATTTAAGATTTCAAATTGACGAAAGCATCTTAAAGTAGAAAAGTAGTAGACATTTTCCAAAGGAGCAACCTATATTGGAGTAAACATCTTCCAAAAAGAATAGATATGAAGCGGTTAAGATATATTAATCTATCTTGAAATAGTATTAATTATAGATGAGGATGGCCATATAAACACTTGTGTTATAATACTTAAGGAGAAGTCTTCTACAACTCGAAAAAGTTCTAGAGATCATTAGCTAAAGCTTACAAGATAGATAAGGAGAGTACAAGTCAAACACTAACTCACAAGACAGGAACTTCTCGATAATATATTTATTATCTGAATGTAAAATTTACTATTAGATATGAGCACATATGCTCTAAAATTTCAAGTACAAATGGCAAACACCTCATATATACGTTCTTGTTCTTTTCCTAGACAACCTCTACAAAGAGAAAGTTTATCTATTATAATAAATTATTTAAATTTAACTAATTGATAATTTAGTACGATTTCAAATACAATTTTGTCTAAACAAAACAAATTACAACATTACATGTTTAATTATACTTAATATATCATCAAAAAGTTATCTTGATCAGGCACAAATATCGAGGTAAAATCAAGTTAGAAATTTCCAAAATTAAATTCGAAACTAAATGAACTCCGATTTTAGCAAACTTATAGTCAAACTGAACGTCTCGAAAAGACAAACCCAACGACACCAAATTCGACCCAATCCGAGCCCAAATAAGTCCAAATTGAAGCCCTGAAGCACATTTTGAAGGTTTAAACTATAAATTGGATGATCAAACAGTTTCCAAACATCACATGCTTATAGTCGAATCGAGCAGCTCAACGAGACAAATCCAACAAGCCTAAGATTGCCAAATTCTGACATCATTAAGACATTCAAATGTCCAGTAAATGGTCCATAATCAATAGGATCAATATTGGACGTCTATTCAAACCACTCCCAACATACCCTTAATTTCCCTCCTATTTACTGGTCATGCCACTCCTAGAAAATTATAAATAGACCCCTCATTTCTCAAGAGAGGGAAACAAGGATGGAAGCAAGGAAGAGAAGAAAGAGAAAGAAACTAGAGCTCACTTGCCACCCGACTCCTCCTCGACCACCATCGGACCACTGACAGTCATCAGACTTCCGCCTGGCTACCGACTGACGTCTGACTTCTGTCCAGCCACCAACTGATGTCAGACTTCCACCCGGCTTCCAATTATTGTTGGACTTACACCCGACCATCAACTGACGCCAGACTTCTGCCTGGCCACCGACTGATGCCGGACTTTGCCCGACCACCGATTGAAACTTGACTTCCACCCAGTTGCTGACTACGGTCCTTCCGACCTCGTCGCCATACAACAGTCTTTCTAACCACTGTCGCGTCGCACGCCGACTACGATTCTTTCGACCTTCATCGCTAGACAAAAGTCTTTCTAACCACTGTCGCCCGCCGACTATGATCCTTTTGACCTCCGACCGACCGACCCCCGTCGCCAAACAACAATCTTTCTGACTACAGTCACCTGCTGACTACGACCCTTCCAACCTCCGTCGTAAGACAACGATCTTTCTGAGGATTGTCGTCCGCCGACTATGATCTTTCTGACCTTTGTCGCCAAACAATGGTATTCTTGACCAATGTCGTTCGTCAACTACGGTCCTTCTAACTTTTATCACCTGACGACTACGGACCTTTCAACCTTTATCACCAGACTACAGTCCTTCCGGACAACGACCTTTTTGACCACTATCACCCACCGACTACGATCCTTTTGACCTCCGTCGCCAGACAACGGTCTTTCTGACCACTTGTCGCCTGCCGACTACGCTCCTTCGGACCTCTATCGCCAAACAACGGTCCTTCTGACCACTGTCGCCCACCGACTATGGTCCTTCCGACCTCCGTTGCTAGACAACAGTCTTTTTGACCACTATCGCCCGCCGACTACGATCCTTTCAACTCCGTAGCTAGATAATGGTCTTTCTAACCATTATCGCCCACCAACTACGGTCCTCCTGACCTCCGTCGCTAGACAACGGTCTTTCTGACCATTGTCGCCCGCTGACTATGGTTCTTCCGACCTTCGTCTCCAAACTACGATTTTTCCGACCTCTGTCGCCCACCGACTACTGTCATTCCGACCTCCATCGCATGAGAACGATCTTTCCGACCTCTGTTGCCCGCCGACTACGGTCCTTCTAACCTGGATATTGTCTTTTTGACCTCCATTGTCCTCTGACTACGGTCCTTCCGATCACCGTCACTCGAATACGATCTTTTCGACCTTCGTTGCCTGCCGATTATGGTCCTGCCGATCAAACAAACATGTCAATATTGATTCTTTCAATTCTCACCATGTAATGCACTTTATATAAAGTATTTTTGCTACATCAAGCCAAGGCCTTCCCCCTAAGGAAGTGACTCATTTATAATTGACTACAAACAATAGTAGATTCATTCAAATTGGGCCAGGCCCTGTGGTTTTTCCCCCTTTTCAGGGGTTTCCTCATAAAAACTTTGGTATCTATATGAACTCTACACTCTCTATTTTATCTGATTGTGTGCTGGATCTTCGTACAAAACTATGACATTAAACTTTATATTTCTCTACCACCGTGAATATTCCAGAACGTAACAATACAATTTTAATTTGAATTTCAAATTTGTGATATTGGTTGTTAGCTACAATCAAATAAGTATTTCATCATCTTCTACATCAAAACTAATGAACATATATAAATATAACTTTAAACTAAATAAAATGCACACTTGAATATTGATAACAACTCTAATTCAAGTCCAACTGGTTGCATATTTGAATCGATCCATAATTCCAGCACAAATTCGACATATATCAAGTAATAGAAGGGCTTTTACAATAAGCAGCAGCATTAATATTATATACATTACAAAGATTTTGACTAGAAAGAGATTGTCTACAACAAATATACAAGAAGAACATAAAAGAGAATAAACACTACGTGAATTTAATGGTAAAACTTTTACCAAATGGTCAAAATCAAGGCTTAATTTGAGACGCCTTTCTTACTGCTTCTTAAAGAAACTTTTTAGTTATATGAAAGCTGCTTTAAAAAATAATAAGAAAGCCATCTCAAACGAAACCAAAATTTATATTACGGAAGAATTTGAGATTATTAACTAGAAAGATCCAAGTTACCTATGATAATATTAGTTGAGCAATAACTCTACAAAGATAAAGTGTGATATTCTCTAAAAAAATCTCACAAAGGAAGATATATAAAAGAGCTCTACAACAAGGCATAATAAGGGTATAGCTATATGTACTTGAGATACATATTTAATCTAAAAACTTAAGAGTTTTAACAAAATTTAATGGATTGATGGAGAATATGAGTGGCGGGACTCCAACGTCGAAAATCCGGTGGCAACTAGACTCGACGGTGCATGGCAGGACTCCGATCGATAGGCGGATGAAGCTCTCAGACCGCTAAGATTACAAAAGGAGAACTGTTCGAAATACTTTCAGGCACGGCGAGCGAAAGCACAGGAAGAGGCGTAAGAAATTAGGGTTTTGACTTGCAATTTGCTATAGGTTATGCCGACGGTTATAATCGGTGGTATTAGCACCAGTTATGACCGTCTCTATTAGAAGCAGTTAAAATCGATTCTACTACTTGCAGTTTTGACCGCTACAAAAAGTTAGAAATGATGATGATTTTTAAACCGTTACTATGAATTGCTATGAAAAATTTCTTTTTTTTAGTAGTGTACATCAATCCACAATCCAATAATTCGATGGCTGTAGACACGATTGATACCGAACTAACGGTAATGAAGTTGAAGTTCTGAACTTAAACCATTGCTTTGTCATAACCTTAAAAAAAGGAAGGAAAACAATAAATCAAATGGTGCGCGATTTATTGTTTGCTCAAACCTAAAAGAATAATACAATACAATTTAAATGCATTTAATTTTAAAAAGTGGGTGCATCGGTAGTGATATGTGATGAAATTAGAAAAAAAAAGTATTATATATATATAATCAATCGTTGCATATATACCATCAGTCAATCAAAAATAAATTTTCCAACAGGTTAGTGAAGCATTGACATCGTTCAACCTACTTCGACGCTTCTTCCTATGACCGCAAAATTGGACGCATCAGAAGAGAAATCACAATTTTCCGCTGATCAATTCGAGACTTTAACGAAAGAAAATCGAAGCGCAGAAACTTTTCGGCCAGCTTATACATTTGTGTGTAATTACAAAGGAAAGTTCGAAATTAGCTTTTTTATATAAAAAAAAATGGTTATGGGATCCCTCAAATCTTTTTTTTTTTTCAAAATATTTTCATAATTAGTACGTGCATGCTGTTCTTTTAATATAATATAAAATTATTAAGAGACAAATATTCGTAACATTGCTATTTTTTATTTTTTTTAATTTGATTGAAGTTTTTACAAAATATATCCTTCTATGTTTAACATAAAGGAAAAGCTAAATCAAAATATTCGATGATTTCAATTTTATTTTTTATCCATTTTTTGACTCTTTAATTAAGTATTGACTACACAGCTAGTGAGGGCCCGTGCCCCTCGGGCCCGGTCCTTCAATCAAAATCAGCCCTCCTTACTTTTTGACTCTTTAATTAAGTATTAACTACAATCAATGGGGCCCGTGCCCCCAGGGCCCCTAGCCCCCAGCCCCTAGGGCCCCCACCTTGAATCCGGCCCTATAATTAAATATATTTAAAATATATTTTAGGGTCATCTTCATGAATAGAAGGCATAGTCTTTGGCTTAGTTTGCGATGGCTTTTTATTGTTTTATAGAGTTTTTTTTTAATATAAAAATTTCTTGAAAATAGAAAAAAATAATGATCTAAAACTGTCCAGGACGGAGCCTTTCTTTTCCAACCATAGAAAGAACAAACTAATTGGTGTATGACGAAAATTTTGTCATTTAAACTCCAAATCAAAGCTTACGAGTTTAGCCTAAGATCAAAGCTTACGCGAAGAATCAAATATATTTTCATTTATATTGTATTAAATTGAGTCAAACGAGCTGCCGCATGGTCAAAATTTTTTGTTTAGTCTGAGTCAATTCCAAGTCAATTTTAAATAAAATCAAGTCAACTCTCTCTCTCTCTCTCCCTCTCTCTCTATAGATATAACTTCATCCTTATCGTATTTGAAAACCAGTTAGGCCAGCTTCATAGCATTAATGCAGATTGACCGAACAAAGTCTCTTGACTTGAAATAGATAATTGATGCAATAGTCAAGGTTGATCAGCACCCGTTTGTTCAACATGTTGACAGTATATATTACAAGTTGGAATTCTAACAAGATTGTTTTAGCTGACAAAGTGATTTTACACGCTTAATCACGTTATGAGCTATCGATTATCTTGTCAAAAAGTGATTCAATTCTCTCCGAGATCTTATCTGATCGTCCAGATTCTAAGTTGTTGACGACAAGGTCAACTGAACTCAAGTCTATTAATTATATTATATTGAGAGGCACTGTACTTACTATAATTTTATGTGCATGTTTATGAAGGGTATTAGTCTAGGTGGGACTGGGATACATGCATGCATGATGCATGTATGTTATGATCTCCCACAAATCAAAAGGATGATATACTGTTTAGTCAGACTGCGCAAGGACATGGAGGTTTATATGCTTCAGCCTTCAAGTATGTCACCTATTGAGATATGGTCGATAATATCGTAACCATGATATGATACAATGATATTGACATACATTTATTATGTGTGACAAACTTTAGCTTCATGGCTTTCATTAGATATGAATAGCCAATCTGATTATTGTGTTAGCGGATATGAAAGAGGAGGGATATCATGAATTGGAACATTATAGAGACACCGAAGATCTCTTTTTCTTATCTTCTTTTATAGCTAGAGACATTTGGCTTGAAAGGAGAAAAATAAATTTTTAATCACATGAGTACCTCTGCCTCAAAATAAAGGTTGAGGTTATGCACGTATCATTGAGTAAATTCATATAGGTGATATTTGGTTTGCAGAAAAAAAAAAAAAAAAAGAAAGAGAGAGAAATGCAAAGTATTTTAAATGCATAGGATTTCAAATTTTGGGTGTTTGATTTGATGATTAAAGAATATATTTCAAAATTTTAGTAAACTTTCTCAATTTTTGCTGAATTCTTTTTTCACCTCAAACTTTGTCATCATCGCCCGCCACCACTAGCCTACCACCATTAGACGTCGCTGTCATCGCCACTATTGTCAGCTGCCAACCGTACCATTGCTGCCACCCCCCCTCTTACCACAAACCGTCACCTCGATCATTTTAATTTTACATTACATTACATTTATTTCAAACTAAACAAAAAAAGTAATCACTTTCATTCATTTTAAATTAATAAAATTAATTTTAAATATACTACATTCTTTTTACAATATATTCTTTTAACATATTCCTTTTTCAGTGAACCAAATAGCCTCATATTACTTGTCAACTGCAAAAAGCCTATTTAGATTCCTACCTTGCCCATCAATATGTTGTATCTTTTAGGTGACCCTTATAAATAAACATAATTCATAATTATTGCTTATGAATGATATTCCATTATCAATGAAATATATATATAACAACTTTATTCATATTTTAATATATTTTGAAAGATAATAAAACCCCTCAGAATGAGTAACATAAGAGTCATAATCTAATAATAGATAAGTATATTTGATTGATTTTTTTTATATTATATTTATATTAAAATAAATTAAAACTTCTTAATAAGGTGATGGCTGATGGATCCTCTGAGTTGAGTATTACAGCTGAAAGTTCTCCTTTAACCGTTTTGGATATGCCATTGGATGTACTTGAGCCTGCTCACTTTGTTGATGTACCGGTCTCTCTAATTTCAAATGATGCGTTGAAAGCTCATGTGGCTAGCAAGTTGATAGGCTCCTCTGTTGATCATTCTGATTGGATGGATGCATCCTTTAATAGTGGGGGAGGGGCGGGGGTTGAATTGGCTAACCCGCCTAACGAGTTTCATCAATTAGATAGTTTACATGTGGGGCATATTGTTGACAAAGCTTTCTCCCTTGGTGGTGACAAGTGTCGTAGAAGAAAATCCAAATTAAATTTATGCTTTCGGCTTTTCCTTCTGTTTAGGTGCTGCCATTCGCGGTTGGTTGTGGGTATTGGCTTTCCTTTTTTTGGTTGTTTGGTGTTTCAGTTATGTGGATGTGGTTGGCTTTCGTTGGATTGGATTGTGGTGCTAGGGGTTTATATGACCCGGGCAATGATGAGGCAGTTTTTTGCTCTCCATCTAGTTAGCTTGGCTTGTTGGCAACCACTGGTGGTGTGTCTTTGTATTCTGATTGATGGCCTTTGTTTGGGATGTGATGTTATGCTTGTCCATTTTGTGACTTCATATGTTTGGCCTGATGCTTGTTTCCTCCTCTGGATGGCCCCTGCCTAAGGTTTGGGTGGTTGCAGAAAGTTCGCCATTAACTGAGCCCGGCTGGCTTGTATCCTTGTGTCTTCGTTAATGTTTGTTGTTTCGACGTGACTATTTTTATCATGTGTGTGTTGCTTTGTCCTTTGTTGGACTTGCTTGTAACTTTCCTGTAATGTTGGAATAAATTCACCTTTTAGTTTAAAAAAAATGTGAAATGCTCTCGCATGAGATGAAATCTTATTTTTAATAGATATTGAATTTCTTCTCATATTAGATGGATAAAAAATATACAACAACAACAAGCCTTTATCCCACTATGTAGGGTAGGCTACTTGAATTATTTTTCTCCATTGTGTCCTGTTAAGAGTCAAATTCTCATCTAAATCTAACAAAGAAATATCATTTCTAATATTTTCTAACCAGGTCTTTTTAGGTCTACCTCCACCTTTCTTAACATAAGTCAAATCTAATACATCTACGTTCCTTACTGGGTCATCGAAATGCCACCGTTTTATGTGACCAAATCATCTAAGGCATTGAACATACGCTCTCTCATAGACACATCTCAGCTTTTTGGAGTTAATGCAATCTCTCTTTTTTTGTTCTCACAATCTTGTATATTAAACTTTTATAAATGAAGGTCTCATATTTCAATTAAATTCCAGTAATATATGATGCTTTTGTTGGCATATGTTTCTCTATTCAAGTTTTATGATTTGAACATCTATTATATGGAGGATGCAAAATAAGATCATAAGAATTAAGAAGAATAAATAAATAAAATGATGAAATAGTACCACCAAAAACTTGGTAGATCAAAAATACATTGTATATATAGATCTTGTGAAAAAATGATTATATACAATAATAAATAAAAAGGAAGATTTACATATATTTTGTATAATTCTAATATTTAAAATTTAATATTTAATATTTTAGTGTCCCACTCATATATATATGTAGTGATATTTATGTAAAATCTTAACCTAATAACTAGGTGGAAGGATTCAAGGGAGGGGGGAGGGAGGAAGGGGGAGGGGGTTAGATACTTTATATACATTAATAATTCCCAACCTCAATAGTTTAATTAACGATATGATAATATTTTAGATGCATTTTTTTCTTTTAATTATATGAAGGTTATTTCTTATATGTAATTTAGACAAGTTCCTCAGACTTTTTGGTTACAAAGGCAAACTCTGGATCGAGTTGCAGATAGGCAATGACTTAATAGGATGTTTAGCCATTTGACATCCATTAAATATAGGTTTGGGTGTTTAATTCAAAGATAATGCTGACTAATTAGCAGATTTGGTGTTGAAGGTAGAGCATTCATTTTATTAATTGTAATTATAGTTGCATCTCACCATCAAAATTCTTCATCTATGATAAAATTTATTATCGATAGTTTTAAAACCGCTACTAAATTTATGATAAAAAATTTTTATTTGATTCTATCTTTTTTTTTAATTAAAATTTGAGAGAAAGGTTCACGAAAAATTTTTCTTTGCTTTTACAAATCCGAATGATGACTTAGGCTTCGTTTGGGACAGTTTTCTAACTGCTTTTTGAAGCATTTTCTTAGTATAAAATTTCTTTGAATTTGAAATTTTTATACTAAAAAACAGCTTTATAACATAAAAAAAAATCTTCCCCAACGCAAAACCTTAAAAGCAAATCATAATATCTTTTTCTTGGTTTGAATCTTACAAGCTAAGTTCAGATCACCAACCTCATAATTCCACCACTATTAAATAGATATAAACTATATTAATATGGCACTTCTACAGTACTAATTCCCTATAGAACATGTAGAATATTGATTGATCATTTAATGAGATGAACCAAAAATCAAACATCTCGATGGATTAATTTGAAGTCTTATAGCTTTGTAGTTGACTTCATATATGTGAAGAGTTTCTGGTACCTAAATGATTGAATAAAGTCATATATTTGAGCCCTTTTTTTCTTATAAATAGTTCCGAATCATGATATTAAATTGCGCTTATTTGAGAACAATTTTATGTATCTACCATTATATGGATATCTTTATGATATTAGTGAATTGTTTTTTTATTTCTACTTATGAATGCACATTTTTCAATGTTTTATTCATAATATTTTAGCTCATTGCACTGTCAATGAATTTTCTATATATCTTTATGTATTCAATTTATCAATTTTGTGACTTCATCGCCTATGTCATATTTGTTCTATCACGAAGAGGTCATACAATAAACAATAATTATATGTGTTGCGTGCTGGAATATTCACTGTAATAAATAAAAATTTTAATTTTTATATTAGAAAGTTGTTTTAAGAAGCAGTAAGAAAGCCGTCTCAAACGAAGCCTTAGACTTCATTTGGGATAGCTTTCTTATTGCTTTCTAAAACAATTTTTTAGTATAAAAATTTTTTTGAACTAGAATTTTTTGTGCTAACAAATTACTTTTAACAATATTAAAAAAGCTGTATCAAATGAAGACTTAATTTTTAATTGTCATACCAAACCTAAAGATTCCTTATCTATAATTAATTTGCTTTCAATTAATTCATCAGTACTCTTAATTTTTGTCATACCAAACCTAAAAGTCCCTTTATCGTTTGTTAATTTGCTTTCAATTACTTCATTTTCTCAAGTTGAAATAGGACAAATTTATTGATATTGAATCTTTTTTTTTTTAATAAAGGGGTAGAGCCCAAAAGCATTCAATAAAAAAAGATAATACAACAAGGATCCAAAGCAAACATAAACAAGAACATCACAAGATAAAAGTGAAGGCACCAGTTGGACTCAAGAATTACAGCATCCTGCAACTCCCCAGCAGTCAGATAGGACCATCCAATGGAGGTAACAAGCCAGAAGTCAACCATCAACAAACACCAAATAAAGCATGAATCAACCCACAAGCCGAAGAAAGACCACCGAACAAAGAGATAAAATAACCACCAAGATTGCCAACAAGTCTAGAACAACCAGGGGGAATGCAGGAAGCAGTCTCATCATTCTCCAGAAGCATCGAAGAATCAACACCCACAAAAAAGCCACTAATCCTGTAAATCGCACAACCGAGAAAGCAACCAAGGCCAAAAATCGAAGCCCAACAACACACCATATTACTTCCTACTGAATTTCTGTCTACCATGTTTGGAACTCCCACGCGAGAAGGCACCATCAACGGAACCAACCTTCAACGCAAACATTGCATGAAAATCATCCCCAGGGTTATCACGAACTTCCCCAAGCGATGAGGTAGACCCATCCAACCAGTCAGATTGTTCCAAACAGCTATCCTTCCTGTTAACCGACAGATGAGCAACCAATTCATCATTTGTAATACAGGATACCAGAATATCAACAAAAGGCATATCATTTAGTTGCCCATCCAAAGGTGCAAGAGTAGCATCTGACGAAAGCACAGGAGAAACAGCAAAGGTTCCAGTAGAAGAATCATCCAACACCACCATGTTGACCGGACAATGATCCTCCTCAACAATGATAATCGCATCAGCAAGAGGAGACTCAATAGAAGGGATTATTGTCAAATGATTAGCCTCCAAATTAACATTATCCTGAATCGCTTCTTGCACAGGATTAGCCAAATCTAATGAAAGACTAAAATCCATACTAGATGAAATAACAACAGGTTCCAACAAATTACTCTCAACCCCATTTTCAATAACACAATCGCCCTTTTCTGCAGCGCAAGTGTAGGAACTAGAGGATCACTATAAGCCAAAGTAATGGGCATAACATCCCCCACTTCATCAGCAACCACATTTCCCGAATGAGCCTCATCTCCAACATCGTGCAATGAAAAACCAACATTGCCATGAGAATCCTTATGCACATCAAAAGAATCTTCAGCACCCACATTAGCCCTTAAATGGGGATGAAGAGAGAAACAATCTTTTCTAGTATGATCTAAAGCTTTACAATGATCACAAAATGATGAAAATTCATCCATCAACACAGATTGAATATAACCAAAATTTTTAGGACCCAACCACACCTTATCAGGATATTATTTCGTAATATCAAGTTCTGCCAAAACTCTAGCAATGGGAAGCCGAGATCCCACAGCAGTGGCATTATCAGTGCGAAGAGGACATCTAAAAAGAGACCCAAGACCATGTAGAATCATGGGAGAGAAGAAATGCGGATGCAGATTTGGGAAGGAGATCCAAACTGGGATAATGGAGGATTCCTCAAAAATGTCCACAAATGAAGAACACTTAGTTAATTTCATGAAACAGTTATTAACAAAGTAGGATTGATGAGCAAAGACACAATAGTAATCCATATCACAACATAATTTAATCAGAACATGGCGGGAATCCAAAAGGGTGACGAAAAATTCACTAGAGAGTTTTAAGTTGAAAAAAACTTCCTAATAGCATCCAAATACGGTCTGTGGTTAGGAAAGTAACCAACAAGAGAGAAAGCAAAGGGGGCCACAAGAGCCAATACCTCTTCCTCCATAATCCAAAGAGAAGGTAAATCCTGACACGAGGAAGGCTTAAGGTCTGCAAAGTTCGTAGAAGAAGAAGACCCCGTTAGGGCATGAATAAATGAATGAGATTTGGATTTACCATCCAAAAAATCAGGATCAACCAACGGGACAAGATTAGGCGCCATAACAAAGCACCAGACGAAGAAAACCAAAAGAAAGGAGAATAAACAAAAAAACCAAATGAGAAACTTCCCTGAGTGAAACCCGCAAGCAGCATAAACCCGCCCCCGATGGGGCAGGCGGAAAGAGGAAGAAGCCCAAGCAGACGGCTCCAAGGGCGGAGGAACCTTGGCGCCAAAGAGGCGGCTAGGGCGAAGCCCTAGTAGCGCCCCAAAAGAATCGGGGGAGGCACATAATGCGAAGATTGCATTCACAAATTATACTAATAACAATCATTGTTGATTGATATTGAATCTTCTATAATAAGCATAAGTAGTTTTAGGTTAGGATATGTTCATCAGAATTTAATCAAGATAAATTTAAAATTATTAAAAATATTTTTAAGATGAGTATATTATATGATTAATTATTTATTTACTATTTGATTTTTATCTTCAAATAAATTTATTAATTTTAAATTTTATATTGAAATGTGTATCTCATCTTATTTATCCATCTAGATATTTTATATCTAATACAAAGTGATGCAAAATAGTCTTGATCATTGGTCTAACCAAATTATAATTTGAACTTTTTGGATCACCCTCTAAAGTTAATATGAATTAATATTTCTACATACAACAACAACAATTTCAAGCCTTTACTCTACTATGTGGGATAATTCTATTTTCAATTATATTAATTTATATAACATTATCCTTCAAACTCTTATCTATAATCACACATACATCATTTCTAGTGTGATTCCTACCTGAATACTATAATTGTTGCATGTTGGAACATTTGTGGCGGTAGGGAGATAAAAAGCTTAGTGCCTTAACTTTGAACAAAGATCCAACATGCATACAGATAAGAGAGATGAGTGCAAGAGTCATAAGAGACACCAAGATTTTTATATAGAAAACCCTGAAAAGGGAAACAACCACGAAGCCTTGCCCAGCTGAAATAAATCCATGAGTGTTTGATGTTGATTACAAATGTTGCCCTTCCTCGAGGGGAGAAGTTGGCTCAATGTAGCATTATGTAGAGCACATTACATAGTGGGAGTTGGAAGAACATAGTGAAATGAGAGTTGTTCTCAAGAGAGTGTTGGCCTGTTCATTCTATCAGTAAGACTGTAGTTGACGGGCGACAGAGGTCGAAGGGACCATAGTTGACAGGTGACGGTGGTCGGAGGGATTGTAGTCGGTGGGCGATGGTGGTCTGAGGGACTTTAGTCTACGGGCGATGATGGTCAGAGGGATTGTAGTCGGTGGGCGACAGAGGTCGGAGGGATCATAGTCAATGGGCGACAATGGTCGGAGTGGACCATAGTTTACGGGCGACGAAGGTCGGAGGGATCGTAGTCAATGAGCGACGATGGCTGGAGTGGATTGTAGTTTGTGGGCGATGGAGGTCGAAGGGACCATAGTCGGCGGGTGATGGTGGTCGGAGGGACCGTAGTCGACGGGCGACGAAGGTCGTAGGACCGTAGTCAAATGGTGATGGTGGTCAGAGTGGGTCGTAACTTGGGGGCGACAGTGGTCAGAGGGACTGTAGTGGATTAGTGATGGCGGTCAGAGGGACCGTAGTCGACGAGCGACTGAGGTCGAAGGGACCATAGTCTGTGGGCAATGGTGGTTAGAGGGATCCTAGTTGGCGGGCGACGGATCGAAGGTCAAAGGGATCATACTTGGTAGGTGATGATGGTTGAAGGTTCGGTGGCGGTAGGCTACTGAGCAGCAGTTCGGTGATCGGCAGACGAGCGATGGTCTGGTGATGGTCAACGAATAGGCCATTGTTCGGAGAGGGTCGACTGCCGACTGGTGGTCCGGGGATCAGGTAGTGGTCAGACAATGGTCGGGCGGAAGTCTGTTGGAGATCAGCTGTCGGGTGGTGGTGGGGCGGCGGTCGGCGACCAGGCGGTGATTCGATGATGGTCGGGCGGAGGCCCTTCAATGGTCAGTGGTCGGGCAATGGTCAGGTGATGGTCGGCGGCCTGACGAAGGACCAGGGGTGGTCGATGGAAGTTTGTCAGCAGTGATGCTTTGGTAGAGCTCTTTGATCCTTGAAGCCTCAGAGCTTTCTCTAATCTCTAGCCAAAGGTCTAAGCCCTCTCTCTCTCTCTCTCTCTCTCTCTCTCTCTCTCTCATGTAGGAAGTGGGGGTCTATTTATAGATTTTTTAGAGTGGCATGCTCATAAATATGGAGAAGATCTGGGGCCTATTTGGAGGGCTCTACCAAATGGCTCGTATCGATTCCCTCGATCTTAGAGAGTTTATTATGCATTTAACTGTCTTAGTGATGTTAGAATTAAGCGATCTTAGGCTTGTTGGATTCATCTCGTCTAGTCGCTCGATTTGACTATAAGCATGCCACATTTAGATGTCATTTGCTCATCCAATTAATCTCCTAATGTGCTTTGGCCTCTCGATCTTAACCCATTTGGGTCCATATTGGATTAATTCTAGTGTTGTTGGGTTTATCTCTATGAGACATTTAGTTTGGCTATAAGCTTGCTGAAATTAGAGTTCATATGGTCCCAAATTTAATTTTGGCAATGTCCACCTTGGATTTGCCTCAAGATTTGTGCCCGATAAAGATAGTTTTTGGTGACGTATCAATAATTTAAATTTTAAACTATTAATACCCTTAGTCTTCTCTCTAACCCATCTGGTTTTCTAAATGCATGGACTATTTATTTTTCTATGAATCATAATATCTATTAATTACATTAATTTGGCTAAAAGAGAACATATATTCCAAGTTTATATCCTAAGTCTAGCTTCATGGACAAGCTTTTTTGCCCATATCCATTTATTATGTGGGAACCCTTGCTTATCCAGTACTGCACCCGGGGACCATTTCTCCTTATATTCAGGTCATACAAGGTGCACTTCTAAGGCACGTCCTAACATTAACATAATGTATTAAAGATTCATAAAAAAGAATGTATTAAAGATTCATTTCATGATTGTTCGATAGATTTTACGCTTATTGTTGACTATCAAACTCAATCCTTCACTTTTCTACATACAGGCTATCATTAATCTACATCGGCAGTATTTACAAAATCAGTCAATAATATTTTCAAATCATACAATAAATATGAAAGATCTATTTTGTTGCTCGAATTCATAGCATATTGATTGAAAATAAATTTTAGAATCCTAATGAGCTGAGTTGAATAACCATTGCACACTTAGATTTGTGGTTGGGAGTTTGGGCTACCAGTCAAGATGTTTTGGATTCGAAGCTTACTTATGTGATGTGTGTCTGTTTGTCTTAATTGTCTCAAAAATCCTAATATAAAAAGAGTGCAATGATTATGTAATACTATTTCTTCACTTTCTGTATTATTTCATGCAAAAATATAATATATTTGATATACATTTATATACATACTATTAAGCATAAAAGAGTTCCAAGTCACATCCATCCAATAAACTTAATATTTAATCAAATTTATACTAAAAATATTTTTCTAATTATTAAATCATAATGTTAAATTATAGAAAAAACTAATTTTACAATATTACTATTTATTATAAGATTGTAATAAATTTTAATTTACTTTTTATTGAAGAGATAAAGACTGAGAATATCTACATCCTTTAAATTTTATATAACATAGCCTCTTAATTTCAATATATATTTCTCTTTTTTTTTTTCCCTTAATTCATTTAACATATCATATATAATCAACACACTATATTTCATTTTTTATATATTCATATTTTTTCTAAGTTTAAATAAACAGCAAAAATTGCTTTATTTCTTATAATTATTACAAGATTGCTCGATTATCAAATCAATTTTGAATACAATCATAAATTTTTAAATAATATTTCTCGCTTGTAATAATATTTGAATATTAACTTAGGCTTCATTTGGGCAGTTTTTTTGTTGCTTCTTAAAGCAATTTTCTAGTAAAAAAAGGAAAATTTTTGTACTAAAAAGTTGCTTTTAGAAACAATAAAAAAACCGTCTCAAACGAAGCCTTAGATTATATTTGAGATAATTTTTTTGTTATTTTGCTTTTCAGACAGCAACTATAATTTTATTTATATACTATTTTTTTATTTTCTCATTATTTTTCAAAAAAAAATTATCATAAAAAACTACAAAAACTATTCTTTGTTTGTCATAAATCAGTCCATTACATACGCAGTGCTGTGAAAAAATTGCAATTACTCTTTCAATATTCTTCCAGAGTTGTTGCAATATCGCCAAGGGCTGTGTTTCCATTCTGAGTTGCTGAGCATAAGTCCTAAGACTTTTTTTTGTGGTTGGAATTATAAAAATCTAACCCTATTGTTTGGCAAGTCTCGTGTGTCTGTTTTTCATAACGCACCAACAGCTTTATTGGAAGCGCCAGATTATAATCAATTACATAATTGAAGCCTATAAATTTATCATGAAAAGTTGTTCTGGTGTCTGCATTATTTGTGCAGTTTCCAATCAAACAAAGTTCCCCTAGGACAATAAAGATTGTTGGTGAAGAATAAACTTTCTGTAATAATCTGTTAGGCCCAAGAATCCTCCTAATTACTTGATTGATTTTGAAGTTTTTCAAGCTTACACTTCCTATACTAAGCTAGATCGACCTCCACATCACCAGCTGAAAAAATGTGTCCAAGATACCCCATTTTTTATCAAGCAAATGCACATTTTGATGGTTTTACAAACAACATTGGTTCTTATAATACTTGTATGATCTTGAGAAGATGATTGTCGTGATCTCCCAATGATTCATTGTATGCAAGAATATTATAAAATGAAAGACTAGAGCAAAACATCATAGGAATGGATAAAACATACCATTCATCGTACTTCAAAATGTCGTCGGATGAACGGCATTATTATATGTTGCGGGCTGAAATATTCAAGCCGGTAGAATGATAAAGGGTTTAACGTCTTATTGAAGATCCAGCACAAACGGATAAGAGAGACATCAGAATTAAGCGGTCTTAGGTATAATCCTGAACATTCCAAGGTATCATCGTTCCCAACCAGCACTTTGAAAAAATGTGATTGCACCACTGGTATTTTAAATGTTTTAGTTTTATTGTTTGTATGAAATTATGCGTATATCTACAGTTTATCAGAATCTGCATCATAGAATTTGAAATACTTTCTTAAAATCGCAAGGTCTGTGGAGTTTGATGTCTCTTTAAAGCATTCAAACTGTTTTAGGCTATGCTTTCTACTGTTTTCTTGTCCTTTATTGACTAGCATCTGTACAATTTGCTTGGATTTACAGACATGGCCTTTATGAAATTTGTTATAGCAGTGGAAACTGAAAACTCAGACACATGGCTCTTCTGTCATCAATTAAGCTGCCATTAATTGCTGAACCAGTAAAGCTGTTTTTAGGGTTTTCGCTGTGTGGCTATTAGGTTTTAATCTTTTTTTACAGCCACCTGTGTTATTTATGGTCGTGATGCTATCATTAGGCCGGCTACCAATCAATCCTCCATGTGCATGGCCAAATGAAATGCTTGTTACAGTGATTGTTGTTGAAGTTTGATCAAAAGTCTTTAGAAACGGTTTTAGAAAGTATGAACTGATTAAGGCTTCGTTTGGGAATGCTTTATAAATGCTTTCTGAAACAACTTTTTAGTTAAAAAATTTGAACTAGAAAATAATTTTAGAAAGCAATAAAAAAACGGTGCCAAACAAAGCCTAAGTTTGCTGCAATCTTGCCTATTTGCATTGTAAATCTATGTATAAGGATGAGCTGAAGTATTTTAAGGACATCAATTTTGAATGAGTTTCAATAACTCAATTGTTTATTTAGAAGCATCCACTTATACTAGCTCAAAATCGAGCTCGCCCTTACAAAATGAACTACAGAAATCAGGCAATCATACTTGCTAAACATGCATGCTTAGTTACCTATGGGCTCCATTGTTTGTAGGAAAAAAAAAAATGTTTTAAGCAATAAATTAATTTTCACTCCTTAATGACCATCATTGCATCATCAAATCAAATAAAAAAACGGGTACTTAAAGATTTGTTCTAAACTTAAGCGAAAAAAAAGGGAAAAAAGATACTCATAATACTAATAATTTGAGAGAAGCAAATAAATAATCGGACATAGCAGTCATACATGCTGGTCATCTACATCTAACATACAAATAAACATTAGCTCAACACTAACATTTCCTCATTTTTACTTGAAGATGATTAATATTGGCACTTTGGCAGTACATTTTCTCAAGCTAGCAGCTCCACGGGCACAAGAAAACCTTCAATATATGTGAATCCATCAGGGTTTGTGAATTTTGAAGCCAAATACCCTTGGAGTGTACCGTTGGGATGCCTTCTGGGGCTTGATGTGAGGATAGGTCATCAGAAATAGGTGTGGAAATGTTGTACCAAAATAAGCTCCATCAATATCTACACACAAGTCAAGAGAAAACTCCACAGCAAAGCAACAGCATGCTGAGCAGAATTTTTATTATTATTATCATCTTATTATTCCATTAAAAAAAGGAAAACAAAACAAAACTTCGAATCTATTTCAACAACTTGCTTAGGTTTTTCATGTCAAGTTGAAACAAAACTTGATCGACATTGAAGGGAAAAAGTTCATTATCCAGATGCTTAAACAAAGCAAAATGACTGTCTTAAAAGACTAAAGCGAAGATAATTTGACAAATCAAATAAAAACAAATGCCGATAAAACTGTAATAAAATTTATCTAGTTGCTGGGAGAAAGGATACTGCCTTGGAACCTGGATCTAGGGTAATAGATATCTTCACATTTGGGGCAGTAGATTTTCACGGTGCTAGATCTAGAAATGTCAGATTGACCGACGGGAAGGCAGGGCTGACCGCAGCAGTAAACTCTAGGGCATCTTCCAAAATCATAGTTCTTGTACTTTTCTAGCTGTAGACATCATTGTTGCAGACAAAAACGTTGGAATGGATAGAACAAATAAAAACCATAAATACCAAAGCAAGATGAGATCTCACCATTGCAGCCATTCCTTTACTAGTCAAAATGTAACGGGCATGGATCAGGCCATACAACATCTCTGCTGCAGATTCAACCAACTCATTTTGTTCCTCGGTGAATGTATCTCCTGCCAAGTTGCATGGCGAAGTGATATATTACTAGTTTCGAATATAAACGACAATAGAATATCAACAATGGATACGAGAGTAACAAAATCAGTTAATGGCTTAGAAACCTCTTTCTTTTACTTCAAAGCTATTCACGAGATCTTTTACTTCAAACTTATTAATGCAGCCCCATAAAATCATAACATTGTCAATATTTTTATGGGAAATTAAATTCTAAATGCCCAACAAAAAATTCTGTAACTGTAATTGAATGATATTTGCATTTCGGCAAATAGAAAGCAACAGAAATCAAAACAGTAACTACAACCACAATTCAAGCAATACTAAAGGCTCACTCCTATTCCCGAGCATTAGAATCCTCGGAAACTTGCCATGACCCCGGTGTGCAAGAGAGGATAAAAAAAATAAGGTAGGCGTTTTTTTGTACCAAAATCCCCAGCATAAGTTAAAATAGTTTTTTTTGGGTAAACCCGGGGCAAAAGCCCTTGTATTAATAACAAAAATCAATTACAAGTAAGCCTATATGAAAGAGAAGCAAAAACAACATCTAACAAAAACTTCCCAAGTGCCATAAAAAACAGCAACAATGGGCAAAATACAATTCAAAAGACTCAGAGAAAAAAGACCAGAACCCAGTCATCAAAATGATCAGAATAATTCCCACAAAGCCGTGGCAATGGCTCAGGTTGCCAAAGAAAATCTGGACACAGCATCGCGAATGTAAACGTAAAATGGCCATCATAGAACCTCCAGCCAGCGGCAATATTTCCATTACCAAAACCAAGTTGCCACACTGGCCAACCATGGCCAGAATGAATGGGTTTGGCCTTGCTCATCATCGTCGGATTGTCAAAAAGCCACCACCTGTAATAGTCAACTAGCCAAAAATTGTCATTGCTGTTTAACAAAATTTTGAAAACATAGCTCTCCAAAAACAAGCTGAACTAGACTGCAAGAAAAGAGCATCCGCAGACCCAAAAATAGCCTCCCCACCAATGAATAAAATTAAAACCAAAAACAGAAATAGTTGAATCCAAAATCCGCCTCTCCTCAAAGGACCAGGGAGCCCATCCAAAAAGCTTATAGTCAAAAAGGATCCAAACAGCCATAAAAAACCGAAATTCCCACAGTAACCGAAGTGAATTAGATACCAGTAAACCTTTGCAGCAGTGATTCTTTGTTTTTTCCATTTAGTAAGCTTGTAGCAAATAGCAGATGGGATATTGCAGATGATTCTAACCGAATTAGTTCTCAAGTTAGAGAAACGACGATTATTTCTCTCTCGCCAAATATGGTAAATAATGCAACTAATAGATAAGAAGCAGAAATCCTTTTCCAATCAGCTATAGAGCACAGAATGCTCAATGAAATCAAAAATCTGAGAGAGAGTAGGCCTCAGTAAAAAGCAATTGAAATCCGGCAACATAGTCTTAATGATGTTAAAGGAGAAGTCATAAGCAAAAAACAAATGGTTGTGATTTTCAGGATTGCTAAGACAAAACAAGCATTCAAGAGGAACCTGAATCCCCTTATGTAAAAAATTATCTGCAGTCTTGAGTTTCCCAATCATAGCCATCCACGTAAAGCAAGCATATTTAAGAGCATATTTTTTGTGCCAAATGGAAGTATACCAATCAACCTTCGGCAAATGAGAATAAAATTGATCAATAAAACCTCTAAAAGCCAGCTTAGGAGAGCCCTTCCAAAGTAGCTCAGATTTCTCCTTGATATCTAAATCAGAGATGGAAACAGAAAGTGCAATAGAAACACTACTAGGAAGTTGCTAATTACCGTTAAGAATAAAATCTTTTATCATTTTATCAGCAAAAACTGGAATATTGTAAAACTCAGAGATCAAAATACCATTAAGCCACGGGTCCCACATCATAGAATAAGTACTATCTTGTGACACAGAGAAGGAGATGGAATCTTTAATCTTAATGGCAGTAGCATTAATCCTTTTTCAAAACTTGGAAGCATGAGGTGGAGGTGGTTTCCAAGGTGAAACAAATTTAGCTTTATACCAGTTGCTTAAAAGGTTTTGGCATTTATAAAATCTACCAATGATAGAGCAAAAGACCCCATAGTAGAGAGCATCAACATAAGGAATGCCGAGCCCACCAAAGCATTTAGGAAGAGTAACCTTGGACCATGCAATTAGGTGTAGTTTCCTCTCATTCAAGTTACTATGGAATAAGAATCTCGAGCAAAGTTTATTGATAGTAGCACAGCAAGCTTTAGGTATGATTGACCCCCTAATCCAATAAGCGATAGTATTAGAAATAGTGAATTTGAGAAACTGGACCCTACCTACAAAAGAAAGAAACTTGGTTTTCCAACCAGCAAGTAGAGCTGAAATTTTGCTCAATAGTAGTTGGAAGTGAGAAATTTTAAGTCTTTTTGTAGAAATCGGAAGTCCCAAGTAGATGAAGGAATTGTTAACTTGGTGAATTCCAAGCTCATCACAGATAATTTGCACCTCATTAACATTGTTGGAAAAAACAATGGAGCTTTTGGAAGCATTGACGTGAAGACCAGAGATAGTACCAAAGTAATGTAAACATCTGTTCAAACCAACTACATTATCCCGAGAAGCAACTCCAAAAACAAGGAGATCATCAGCATACATCAGGCGGTTAATGTAGTTCTCTTTGCAGTTAATACCCTTGAAGTAAAGGGTATTAGAAGTGCTGTGGAGAATATTAGAGAGCCCATCCATAACAATACAAAATAACAGGGGTGAGAGGCGGCAACCTTGGCGAAGTCCAGAAGTGGAATTAAAAAACCCCTCTAGAGAGCCATTCAGACAAACAGAGAAGTGCACATCAGAAATGCAACCTTTAATCCAAGATACAAAAACTTCAGGAAAACCCTTCTGAAGAAGTCTAGCAATCAGAAAATCTCTAGAAACAGAGTCGAAAGCCTTTTTAATATCAAGTTTAGCACAGAATCTCTTATGAGAACCCTTGAATTCTCTAAGGATCTTAGAAGCAAGAATAATATTATCCGTAGAACATCTATTATAAGAGATAAAACCCGATTGACTTTCATGAATAATAAGAGGGAGAGCAATTTTAAGCCTGTTAGCAATAATTTTGGCCACAATTTTATAAAAAACATTACAAAGAGAGATAGGCCGAAAATCATTGATGTTAGAAGCATGGGAGCACTTAGGAATCAATGTAATAGCAGTGGAGTTAACCCCTTTAGGAAGAGATCCAGTTGAGGAAAAATTGTTAACAGCATTGAACACTTGAATGCCAATAATGTGCCAAGATTTCCTATAAAAAGCATAGAAAAAACCATCCGGACCAGGGGCAGAAGTCTCTTTGCCGTCAAAAACCGCATTTTAACCTCATCAAAGAAAATAGGAGCCACCAACATGCTGTGAAGATGAGGAGGTACCAACTTACCAGAAGAAATTTGTAAAGGCATTTCAAAAGAAGAATGAGGAGAATTGTACAGCTCCTTAAAGTGATTGATAATAGCCTTTGAAATATCAGTAGTTGTAGTAAAATGGCCCTCATTAGTAGATATCTCCTTAATACAGTTCTTATTAATCCGACTTCTTAGTTTGGCAAAAAGGAAACCAAGATCTTCTTCACCATGCGTAAGCCATAAGGCTTTAGCTCTTTGTGATATCCAGGAGGTCCAATAAGATTGCAAAGAAGCAAGATCTTCAACTTCAAGTTATGGTTAAGCTCCGAATTTAAAGGCTGAGCTTGAATCTCTAAGAGGCAATTATGCTGCTTGTTCTTAAGTTCTAGAATAGAACTAGAGAGGAAGGAAGAGGAAGCCCAGTTTCTGTTTTTCAAGGTCCTTTTAAGACAGTGCAATCTATGGTAGAACGAGGCAATCGGACTTCTGGAAGTCCTAATAGTAAAAGCTGAAAAGACATCATCCCAGAAACCTTCCATGTTGATCCAATAATTTTTAAACATAAACCTAGCAGATATAGGTTTAGTATGAGAAGGTTTGAAAATTAAGGGAGAATGATCAGAGCCAAGGGGAGGATCAATTTTGTAATAAGCAGTAGGTAAATAATCCAAAAGAGCAAAGTTAACCAAAACTCTATCAAGCTTAATGTGTATAGGGTTATCAACCCTTTGGTTAAACCAAGTATAGAAAAGACCAATCGAGGAAAGATCTTGCACTCCACAATTAAAAACCAAATTGTTCAGTTCTCCTAGTCTACTGTCAGAAAGAAGAGACCCGCCAGCTTTTTCTGTTTCAAATCTACAGCAATTAAAGTCACCAAGAATGACCCAAGGTTGATCCCGAGGAGGGATTAAGTCTACCAATTGATTCCATAAGCTTCTACGTTCATCCAAGCTGTTGGAAGCATAAACAACAGATAGGTAGATGGGAGGAAAAGAGCCCGCAGAGAGAATGCCATGAATGAGTTGAGAAGTAAAAATATGGTTGAAAGAAAAGGCAGATGAGTCCCATTTAAGCCAAATTCTACCAGGGTTAGAAACCCTAAAATTATTGCAGCATTCTCAAAGAGCAAATGAGAATTCAAAAACCAAAGGTCCTCTTCAGAAATTGGAGAGATTTTGGCTTCCAGTATACATAAAAGTTTGAGATCATGAGCATTGATCAACGACTTACAGAAACGAACTTTATCGGGGTTATTGAAACCCCTAACATTTCAACTAGCAAAAGATGGCAAGGACATTAGGACTTTGAGGCTTTGGCCTTCTTGGCCGATTTACCCTTAGGAGGTTTAGCCTTACTAGGGGATTTTTCTTTGTCAGCAGAGGATTTAGTGTAGGAAGGGGCGTTATCCAAGTTACTTAAATCAGGTGGATCTTCAACTGATTTAGAGCAGGAAGTAGTCTCATTATCTGAATGGGTATCCAGGGAAATGGGGGGATTGTAATCTTCAGTTTGCAATGAAGCAAACTTGTTAATTAAAGGAATTTTTTATGCTGGTAAGGTGCAGATAGGGGCTGGTTGATCAGAAGAAGAGGTTTCTTCTGTGGGAGAATTAAGGTTCGGTAAAGGAGAAGTTTTAATAGGAGGGAGAAGAGGTTCAGACGTAGAAACCTCCCGTAAGATAGCGGGATCTGGCTGAGGGTTGGATGAGATCAAACCAGAGGAGGAAGGATGAGTATCGGCTATGTTTCTGGAGTTAGGAGAAGGTTTTTTGGAAGGGGATCTGTGAGGTCGAGAGGTACGAGGCCGGGATGAGCTTCTCCCTCTATTTTTAGTGGGCTACGGAGGAAGAATGGGTTGGGGGTTTGGGTTTTTGGGACAGAGAGAAAAAGGATGTATCAAAGAGCCACACCCTTCACATCTATCAGGCTTCCAATCATATAAAACTTTCAAAACCATGTCCTCACCGTCAATCTCTAACGGAATTTCATCAAGTAGGGGAGAATCTTTAGTGATTTGGACACATACCCTAGCAAATGTCAACCTTGTGCGTTTAGCAGTAAGAGAATCAACAGAGATCGGAATACCAATGTAGCTCGCAATTCTCGATATGCCAATCGGAGTCCAGAGAGCTAATGGGAAATCCACAATTTTGATCCAGATCGGAATAGGAGCCGACTCATCTCTTTTGGGCTTGAACTTCGGTGACCAGTGCTGCAGAATGAAAGGCTTCCCCAACAGGAACCAAGGTCCGCCAGTTAAGACCATCTCTAGGTCTTCAGAGGTAGAAAACTTCAGGAGGAAGAAACCGTCAACGAGGGAGAGCAGGGTCATAGATCCTTTGAGATTCCAAAGTTTCTGCATGGCTTTAAGAAGCCTCTCGTAGTAAGGACGGGGGCCAAGAGAGTAACTGATAAGGGCAGAAGTCCAGAGAGATTTTCCTTCAATGAGATCGGTAGAGTTGAAGGAGAGCTTTTGACCCGGGGAGAAGGAGACCAGGAAATCAACTTGTTTGGAGGTGGAAGCAGAAACATTATCGGCATAAAAGAGGCCGACAGGAGAAGGGCCTAGAATAGAGGAGTTGGGGAGGGGAGGAAAATCATGAGCGGGGAAAGCCATCAGGGGAGGGAGGAGCCCTCCCTGGTGGTGAGGCGACGAACAGCACAAGGACAGCGGAGGAGAAATAAATAGTAGATTGAACAAAAAAAATTTAAATTAATAAATCAATTTGAACTTAATTTTAAAATAAATGTTAGATGACATGTGTGCTGAGAATTAAATAAAATAATTAAAAATGAAATAGTTACAAGTGAATTTAAGATTTAATATAATTAAATGTCCATTAAAAATTAAAAGTAATGATATATAAAAAGTGATAGTTAAGTATAAAATTAAATAATTAAACCGTTCAAATCAAAATTATGTTATGCATCATACGATAGTTAACAAATAAATAAATTTAAATTTGAATACAAAACTATATAAGAAAGTGGTGAAACGTGCAATGCTTTATGGTGCAGAATGTTGGCCATTAAAAGAGAAGCATAATATTAAGTGTTTTAGAGATGAGGATGCTCAGGTGGATGAGTGGCTTTACTCTTAGAGACAGTATACGAAACGAGCATATACGTGAAAAGGTTAGAGTAGCTTTAGTGGAATATAAGATTAGAGAGAGTCGCCTTAGATGATTTGGTCACATAAAATAGCAGCCTTTAGATGACCAGGTTAGGAGAGTAGATGTATTAGATTTGGCTTATGTTAAGAAAGGTCGAGGTAGAGCTAAAAAGACATGATTAGAAAATATTAAAAATGACCTTTCTTTATTATATTTAAATGAGAACTTGACTCTTAACAGGGAGAAATTATTACGTGCAGAGTCCGGATGTAGCTCTACATTCGGATATCAATTAAATGCTGACACATGAGGCCCGACGACCCGGCCTGGTCAGTGGTCCATGTGTGAAAATTTTAAAATCGCGACAAACCAAAAGTCCAGGCATTCGGAGTAAGGTCATTTTTCATCGTCGAACAAGAATTGCTCATCTTTCAGTTCAACCGCTCTTCATCTTCGAATAAGGATTGCTCTCTTCTTCCGGTAGGTCGATTCGTAAGGTCAGATTTATCTCCAGAGTGGCACTTTATCACTAGATATGTTGAAATGACGAAGCTACATATTCTGCATGTGGTTTATCTCAAAATAGTTGTTAGGGTTTTAAGGTTTAGGACATTACGTTGTCGTCTTTTTCGCATCTACTGCAAACCGGCGAACGCCGTTCGACTGGAGATTGTCAGGGTGTATTTTTTAATTATTTATATTCGAGTACCCGGAAAAGGCATGCTTTTGTACATAAAGTGTAAAATTTTATATAAAATTATAAATTTTTGAAAGTTTCAGAAATTCTCTCAATTGTACAAATATTTTGACATTTATTATATGTGATTTTTTTCCTCTTAATAATTCTTTCTGCATTTGTATATGAAAATGTAATTTTTTTTCTAATACACACTGTGCATTACTGTATACAAGCTTAGATAACAAAATGTTAATGTTTTATGTATTATTTTTATTCATTTTAAATCTTTTGAAACTTATACAAAGCTATGTATTAGAGAAATTTTTCTGAATATGTTATTTTTTTTCTTAATACACATTGTGTATTATTATGTACAAACTTTGATACAACGATTTCAATAGTTTCTTTGTTTTTTTTTGTTTACTTCAAATCTTTTGGAGCTTGTACACAACTGTGTATTAGGAAAAAAAAATTTGAAAATATTTTTTTTTCTTAATACACATTGTGTATTGCTATACATAAGCTTAGATACAACGATTTCAATAATTTTTTGTGTTGTTTTTGTTCATTTTTAATTTTTTGGAGCTTGTACACAACTATTTATTAGAAAGTTTTTCTGAAAATGTTAATTTTTTACTAATGCACTTTTGTGTATTGCAGTGTACAAGCTTAGATATAATGATTGCAATAGTTTATGTGCTGTTTTTGTTCATTTTAAATCTTTTGAAGCTTGTACACAACTGTGTATTAAAAAAAAATTGAAAATATTATTTTTTTCCTAATACACATTGTGTATTATTGTCTAGAAGCTTAGAACAATGATTGCAATAATTTATGTATTGTTTTTGTTCATTTTATCTTTTGGAGCTTATACACAACTGTGTATTAGAAAAATTATGTTGAAAATATTGTTAACCCATGTACACATGTTTGCAAATGTACATTCCAAATATCACTTTTTGTTGCAGAACATCGACATTTAGAGCTATCTATGACTCTTTGGTTTGAATTTTTGATAAGAATTTCGAGGACAAATTTAAGGAATTACACATACATCAATTTCTAGAGTTCTCTGCATTCTAGCAGAATATTATCCTCATATACACGCTTCTGTCATTATAGGATATGCCCAAGCAATGCTTCATTATCAAGGGGAATAAGCTACCATTCACTGCAAATGACGTGGCTCTTATTATAGGATTGTCAAATAGAGATGCTGATTTCAACATGGAAAGTGAGACACTATCAACATATACTTCAATCAATATTAAACATGAGATAAAAAAACTCAAAAAATCAACTCACGCTTTCCTTGTCATAAATAAATTTATCACTTCTGTAGTACAATTTATTTTTTTCCCTTTCATAACTATAGAATCTCAGCGAAGCTATTTAGTATTGCACATAATATAAATGAGTTCTCATCTTACAACTGAGCAACAACCATTAGGGATTTCTTAGTTACTCAGTTCGATAAGATTGTCAAAAAGTTTGTTAAATTCAGACCACTAGATTATATAAATGGATTTGTACCTTTGTTAATTGTGAGTGTTAACATCATCTAAGAATCTCTCTAATTATTAATTCATTTGAAATTTATTAGCTAATATTACACTTGATTATATACAGATTTAATTTCTTGAGCACACATCAATTGAAGCCTCTAAGATGGATAATAACTCAAGACCCCGTTTCCTTCGGTGGGCCAGTCACTTAATTTATAACAAAATACAAATCTTAGAATTATTTGATGAGCTTGAAGATGGGCAAGTATATATGCTTCCCCACACATCATAATAGGATAGATAATTTAATTTGTTTGTGAGCTTATTGTGACAATCACTTTTGTGCAGATTTTTTATTCCCTCCAAGGAGTTACTCATGAGGAAACAGATCTCCTACAACAAAAAGAATGTATTGGCAGCCCAACACCACCTCCCATCTCCCCTCAAACCCCACCCATCCCCCTCATTCTCCTCAGGAAGTCCCCTCTCCACCTAGATCAAAAAAATTGTCAGCTTTCAGCAAACCATCACATAAATGCGCACACTATGTAATTTCTGCTAAATGGGATGGACAAGCTTGGCTCGAGGGTTGGGCTGCTTGAAATGAGGGTCGATGCTATTGAAGAGCAGGTGTTAGAACATAAATAGCTGAAAATTAAAGTTACTATCATTGAAAAGAATCTGTTGGAACATGTTGCTGCATATAAAGTTGATAAAATACAACTTCTGGCTGAATCATCCTCATCTAGTCCAGCAGCCCCTGCTGTTATTAGGGAAGCCCCTTATGTTATAAATTCTCCTGCCGTCAACATCATTGAGGAAGCCCCTGTTGTCGTAATTTCTCCTGATGTCGACATCATTGAGAAAGCCCCTGCTTAGGACTGCAAACGAACTGAGCAGAGCCGAGCTTTGGTTTGTTCGAGTTCAAGCTCGTTTCTCAAAATCGAGCTCAAGCTCGGCTCGAAACTCGTCAAGCATCTTGTACAGCTATTCGAGCTCGAGCTCATTTAAAACTCCCATGTTTGAGCTCAGCTCGTGTTCATGTTTGAACTCGTTTAATTATGAGCTTGTCGAGCCTCTTATCGAGCTGCTCGTTAAAAGAGCCGAACGGACTGCAATTCACAAAATAAATTTATTTATTTAAATTAAGCTGAGCTGCTCGTTGCTATCCCGCTCAACCCACACACCCGCCTGCTGCCCGCAGTTCATCAAATGGGTTGCCGATGTATTTGTTTTTATATAGCAAAATCCCTCCACTCTAGATGGTGTGGGACTAAACCCCCACAATTTTTTTTCTTGTGGTCACGGAGGAGAGAGAGCCAGGCGGCGGGAGAATGAAAATACGAAAATGAGCGATAGAAAGAGAGCATATTAACGGCGGGAGAATTAAAACTTTGGGTTTTTTGGTTTTTCAAGGCTAGTTTAAACTTTAAACAATATATTTAAAATTAGTTAAACTTTTTTTTACCATAAGTATTGCAACTCTTTTTTTTTTTGCCTATTACTTGAAATTATATATATATATATATATATATATATATATATATATATATATTAGTTAAGATATAATATTTATTTTTAATTAAATACAGCATAATCGAGCTTATTAACGAGCATATTCACGAGCTCTAAACGATGTTGTTCGTGAGCATAAACGAGCTGAAAGCCAAGCTGTTCAAGTTTGTTTATTTAGCTATCGAGTATTGTCAAAGTTGTTTAAGCTTGTTCATTTACCTTATCAAACGAACATAAACGAGCTCTTATCGAGTCGAGCCACGAGTAGCTCGTCGATTGCTCGGTTCATTTGCAGCCCTACCTCTGCTATCATAATTCCTCCTGCTGTCGGCATCATTGATGAGGATGAACTACCATTAGTACAGTGGATTAAGCTACTTATGCAAAATGTTCCTACACTGGTGCAGTCAGTACAGTGGATTCGTTACCATTAGTTGCTACTTCTATGGACATTATCAAGGATGAGGATGAACTATTTGCCGTAACCCTGAGTACAGGTATAGCTCGTCGAGTGAATGATAGGACTAACCGAAGTAAGAATGAAATCAAAACACCTTTCACAATTGGTGAGAAGAGGAAAAGAGGCAAGCCAATAACACAGAATCCACTTATGCAAAAAAAGCACCTGCACCTGGTTCAATCATTGTGGTGGATTCATTATCCGCAGTCGCTAAACTAGCAAGCAAAAAGATGTAATTTATTGGCAAGGAGATGATCACTGAGAAAACGAGGGACTTTATGGATAATTGTTTTGAAAAGCATACTGACAATAAAGTTTCAAATATTATGGTGTTTTGAAAGCTTTTTGAGCTTGTACACAACTATGTATTAAAGAAATTATATTGAAAATGTGTTTATTTTTTTCAATACACACTGCGAATTATTGTGTACAATTATTGTGTGCACAGCTATGTATTAAAAAATTTATGTTAGAAATAGGATTCATCTTGATGTTTTTTGCAGGTCTGACAATATATTCTATTCTAGGAACATCATGATTTGCAGAGGTTAAATTGATGAACTAATAATAAATCAGTACCTGGATAACAACCACGTGGATGCTTTCACCGTACTATTAGCTAAAAAGAATAAGCTTTGCCTTGGCCTTTACCAACATTTCCTATATGCCTCCTTTTTTTTTAATGCCTCCTATTTGCATTAGGTAAGCCTTCACGCATTAATAAATTTCTATATATATATATATATATATATATATATATATATATATATTTTTTTTTTTTTTTTTTTTTTTTTTTTTTGCCAAGCATTAAACATTTTGTTTGATATCTGACCGTCATACTCGAGATTTAAAATGAATATCTAAATATATGTCGAGCATGTCAATTGAGATTCAATCCGGGGATCCAATCTGCTACTGTTACCAATGATCAACAATATGCAATGGACCCTTCTGTTAGGAGTGTTGAAGGAACAAATTTGGCATTTCTTTGATTCCTTGCCTAAGCCCACTCACATAATCATTTTGTCTGAAATCATGAGTTGAGACCAGCATGTCAACCATAATCTTTTGTTATTTTTTTCTGGATAAAAATTAATATATATTTATTATTTTGTTTAGATAAATCACCTTCATCAGGAAACAGATGGAGTTTTTGATATCGATATACGACAATGACCTATTCAGACTGCCACTGGTATGCCAATCCAAAAAAAAAGCGTTGATTGCAGTATGTTTGTCTGCAAATATATAGAGGCGGCTATCTAACATCAGAATGTCAACTGGGATGACTATCAAGATTAGCAAGAAAAAAAATGCTACAATTTAGAGCCAAACTATCATACGACATTTTTTGTACAAGCATAAAATAACTTTATATGGATATTGCTCCGTTTGATTTATAAAATAACTACATTCGTTTGATTTTTTTTGCAAAAATTTATAGTCTGTCTATCTGTACGAACATCTGCTTGATGCTAACTGTCAATAGAAAAATTTAACAAATACACGACAGTGTATAAGGTGGAGAGGGGACTTTCTGAGGAGAATGAGGGGGATGGGCGAAACCAACATTTAAGCTCGAAGACTTGTATTTTGTTATAAAATAAGTGACTGACCCACTGAAGAAAATGGATTCTTGAGTTATTATCCATCTTAAGGACTTCAATTGATATGTGCTTCAAAAATCAAATTTGCATATAATAAAGTGCAACATTAGTCAATAAATTCCAAATGAATTAATAATTAGAGAGATCCTTAAATGTTGTTATCACTCACAATTAGCAAATGTACAGATCCATTTATATAACCTAGTTTTCTGGATTTAGCAAACTTTCCATGTTTAATTTCATCAAATTGAGCAATTAAGAAATTTCTAATGACTGTTACCCAGTTGTAAGATGATAACTCATCTATATTTTATGCAACATTAAATAGCTTCGTCATGGTTCTATAGTTATAAAAGTGAAAGAATAAATTGAACAACAGAAGTATGATAAATTTATTTACGACAAGGGCAGGGTGAGTTGAATTTTGGAGTCTTCATCTCATGTTTAATTTTGATTGAATTATATGTTGATAGTGTCTTGCTTTTCATGTTGAATTCAGCATCTCTATTTGCAACCCTATAATCTATGATGCACAGACACGAATACGGCGACACGGACACAACATGACATGGATACAAGATGGATTTTTTGAAAATGTAGGACACAGGTACGGCGTGGACACGACATCACAATTTTTTTACATAGTGTATAGAAATTAAATGACAAACAATAATAAATGAATTTCATGAAAATTTATCTAACTTATAATACAAAATATTTAGTAAAAAATGTCTAGTACAACCACAAAATAAGCAAATAACCATGTTAAATATAAAATAGTGAGAAAAAAATTGGTACTTTAGACATGCACAATAATGATTATAAGATGCACCAATAAGGCATGCACATGAAGATCTTTCAGACATAATCAAAATTCTTCTTATTGCATGTCACTAAAAATTGTAAACACAAATGGGCATGAAGGTTCTCAATAATCATTACTGTCTCTAAAAAAATTATTCATTCTTTAATAATCATACAAAATATAACAAAGCTAAGCAACCCGGAAACATTGTCGGATATACCATCAAACTTTTAGCAACAGAGACTAAAAATCCTTCTATTATGGCATTGATGACTAGGGAATTAGGTGCAACAACATAACTTCAAAAGTAATGAGCAAGCACAAGGAATGAAGGGCTAAGAAAGAGAAGGGAATGAAGAAGTGGAAGAGTAGAAGGAAGAAGGGGAAGGGAATATACCTACAAGAGAGAGGGATGGTCGGCCTGACAGGAGGCTTGGAGGCGGTCGAGTCCGGCAACTGGAGCAGAATTCGGGTTCAGGCCCGGGGTCAGAGGTCAGGCACGAGCTTCAGTTTGCTATGGGTGCCAAAGAGACGAAGGAGGAGAGTGGTTAGGTGGGTCTTCCTGCGTGAGATCGAGGGAGAGCATAGGTGGGGAGATTAGCCGGGTCCTGCTCACGCAAGAGAGGCGAAGGGTGCAAGGGCTTCGGCCTGGAACGTAAAGGTCGGTGTTGACTCGAGCAAGGCCTACGGCCAGTAAGCACTACAGGCAACGAGAGGAGGGAAGTTCGACACCAGGAGGGGTTGCGGGAGGAGCAAGGGGCGGAACCCGCGGCTTCTAGAGGTGGAAGAGAGAAAAGATCAAGAGAGATAGAGGCTTCGACTGGGGTTTCTCACGCGAGAGTGAGGGAAAACTCATTGAGGCTTTAGCCTCGTCGCGCAAACGAAGAAGACGAAGGTAGAAAACGGGAGAGTGACGGTATAAAGTGAAAACCCTAAGGCATAAAATGGGCAGTGGGCTCGTATTAATGCATATAAGAGTGAATGTGATGTTTTATTTAGTTTAGTTAATATAAAAATTTTGTAATTTAAAATAATTTTATCATCAAAAATTAGACACACGTGTCCACTTAAATTTAAACATTATTTTAATCGGACACGTGTCTGCCATGCCTGACATATGTCCCATCCATGTCGGGCACATGTCCATGTCCAACACTGCATTCTCTTCAAGAGGAGTGCCGGTGCATCATATCCTATAATAAAAGCCACGTCATCTACAGTGAATGGTAGCTCATGCCCCATGATGATGAAGCATTACTTCGGCATATCCCATAATGACAGGAGCATGTATATGAGGGGAACATTCTGCTGGAATGCAGGGAACTTTAGAAATTAATGTATGTGTAATTCCTTTATTTGTCCCCAAAACTCTTGCCGAAAATTCGAACAAAAAAGTAGCAGATAGCTCTATGTTGATATTCTACAATGAAAAATAATCTTTTGAATGTACATCTGCAAACATGTGTACATGTGTTAACAACATTTCCAACATAAATTCTCTAATACACAGTTATGTACAAGCTCCAAAAGATATAAAATGAACAAAAATAACAGAAACTATTGTAATCGTTGTATCTAGGCTTGTACAAAGCAATACATAGCGTGTATTAGAAAAAAATAACATTTTCAAAAAAATCTCCCTAATACACAATTGTTTACAAGCTCCCAAAGATTTAAAATGAACAAAAGCAACACAAACTATTGCATCGTTGTATCTAGGCTTGTACACAGCAATACACAATGTGTATTAGGAAAAAAATAATATTTTCAAAAATATTTTCTTAATACACAACTGTGTACAAGTTCTAAAAGATTTAAAATGAATAAAAACAACATAGAAACTATTGAAATTGTTGTATTTTAGCTTGTACACAGCAATGCACAGTGTGTATTAAAAAAAATTCAAAAAAAAATTCTAATACACAGCTATGTACAAGCTCCAAAAAATTTAAAATGAATAAAAAAAATAAAGATACTATTGAAATCATTATATCAAAACTTGTACAGAGTAATACATAGTGTGTATTAGGAAAAAAATATTTTCAAAAAAAAAATTCCTAATACACAGCTGTGTATAAGCTCCAAAAGATTTAAAATGAAGAAAATAACACATAAAATATTGAGATCTTATTATCTAAGCTTGTACACAGTAATACACATTGTATTTAAAAAAAATCACATTTCCATTTACAAGTGCAGAAAGAATTAAAAAAAGAAAAAAATCATATATAATAAGCAGGTCACAACATTTGTACAATTGAGAGAATTCATGAACTTCCAAAAATTTATAATTTACATACAGTTTTACACAGTTTCTGTACAAAAGAAGGCATTTTCTAGGCATTCGAATATAAATAATTGAAAAATACACCATAACAATCTCCAGTCGAATGGCATTCGCCGGTTTGTAGTAAATGCAAAAAAGGCGACAACCGAATGTCCTAAACCCTAAACCCTAATAATTATTTTGAGATAAATCACAAACAGAGTATATATAGCTACACAGCTCACCTTGGCCTATTGGTTGAGAGCTTAAGCTACCAACTAAGAGGTCTTGGGTTCGAGTCTTTGTGTACGCAATATGTGTGTGAGTTTGCCTTAATTGGCCTAAATGTCCCAAAAAAACAGAGTATATAGCTTCGCCATTTCAACAAATCCAGTGATAAAGTGTCACTCTGGAGATAAATCTGACCTTACGAATCAACCTATTGGAAGAAGAGAGCAATCCTTATTCAAAGATGATGAGCGCCTAAACTGAAAGAAGAGCAATCCTTGTTCGATGATGAAAAGTGACCCAACTCCGAATGGTGATAATTTTGCTTTGCCGCGATTTTAAAGTTCACCTCTGGACCACTGGACCAGGTCAGATCCTCGGGCCACACGTGTCAGCATTTAATTGATGTTTGGACATAGAGCTGCATCCAGACTCCACAAGTAATAATTTCTCCTTAATAGGACACAATGGAGAAAAAGGATTCGTGTAGCCGACCCCACGTAGTGAGATAAAGGCCTGATGTTGTTGTTGTTGATGATGAATACAAACTATGTCATGTGGCTATCATAAAATGCATCAAATGCACCATTTAGAATTATGTACTCAATTTAGTATATACAAATGCCCCAAAATAAGGTAAAATAGTTAAAAATTTTGTTAAAGACTTGAACAAATAAATTAAAATTAATAAATCAGTCTAAGTTTAATTTTAAAATTAGATGACATGTGCACTTAGCTATTAAATCAAACATTTAAAAATTAAATATCTATAAAGCAATTTAAATTTTAATATAATTAAATTTCAATTCAAATTTAAATGTAATGACATATGTTATAATAGTTAGTATTAAATTAAAGGATTGTACCTTTCAAGTGAAATTGGTTTTGTATCATATGATAATTAGCTAATAAATAAATTTGAATTTGAATTCAGATCTATGCCAAGTGGCTATCAAAAGATAAGCCTAGTTTCACCTCTTAGAATTATGTGCTCTGATTTAATATGCATAAAGATAAGAGAAACACTGTATAGTACAAATTCAACATCAAACTGTGCAGGAGTAAAATGTGAACTTTGGCATAAAAAAGGAATGAGTACAGATAATTTTTCCACAAGCCCCCAAATTATTTAGTAAACCAATTAAAGTTCCTTATTCATCATTTCAGTTAAAAGTTAACGAGTAAATACTTTCAAATAATTATGAGTTTGTATGGAAGTAGTGGTTAAATCAGAAGATTATTTCTTCAACAATGTATGTTCGAGCCACATACTTCACAATTTTTAGCCCATAATTTCCCAAAAAAAAACATTTATTAGTCCAATGAAATTATAATGCACAGAAACAGATTTTGTAACCTCTAAAGGAAAAAGAAAATGGGCCCATGACTACATCAACAATAAAACAAAATGTTGAGTTAAACTATTTAAACCAGGAAAATAAGTACAAAGGCTAGATTAGTAAACTACAAATAGTATGACAAACTGCAATAGCATCAGCAGCTATCCGATTTCAAATTCATTACTATCCAATCGTGTTTAGAACTTTGGTGTTAATTCTAACACGCACAAAGCATTTTGAACCACTTGTAGCCATTCTAGCTCTTGACCAGTAGCCCTTCCCTAAGGGAGAAGCAAAATGAATTTAAAAAAAACCTTCCTAGTCCTTGATAGATTCTACATCCCTTTCTTGCAGTTATAACCTTCCGTCTTCAATATATATTAAAAACAGTAACAGATGAACAAAAAAATTATACGAGTAATTTGAGAAAGATGAAATCAAGGATATGGCAAGGAAATACCATAAAAGCAAAGCATAGAAAAAAAGTAAGCTAACATGAAGAATAAAAGATATCTAATGCTCAGCTTGTGATTACAAAAGTTTAAATTGCTAAATAAAATCAGTTCACGCAGCATATGAATTGCTGATAACAGAGAAGTGAAGAATTGCTTTCTTTTAAATTGATAAATTGTAGCTTAAAAAGGTTAACTGCGTGCAAAATATTCTACAAGCTCAAGAAAGATCCTTACAAGTGTATATTAAATTGGAAAGTGAAATAGATTCACTAGCAAGCGAACTCCCAAACGAGTACAACATATCAACTCGGCCTTCGTAACTACATAGCAGGCGACTTGTTAACTAGAAAAGCTTTCAGTTATGCCAACACACGCCAAGCCCATGACTCCTTATGAGCTCAGTACATGACTTTATCAAGTCAGACATTTTAATTAATATACATTACTTCTATTTTTTCTTATTTTTGTGTAGCTACGTATAAAGTTAATCATGTAGCATCCAAAACCCTATAAATACAAAGTTACAGGGCCCATTTTAATGACTTTTTTGGAAAAAGTAAAAGTTACTAATAAAATTCCAAAGCTTCTCTCTCTCTCTCTTCACTTATTTATTATATTTTATATGTTAAAACCTCATAGCTATAAGAGTACAATACTGATATGATCTACAGAAGATTTTAAATTCAACATCCTAGAAAGTACGATGAGCATTGATAGATGTCAAGGATCAAGAACCAGACTGAGTAGCAGATCACCAAACAGAATTTTCAAATGAGATTAAAATCCACACTCAAGGAACTTGCCCCATATAATTTGGCTCTGGCGATTCGGCAAATGTGCAGTAGAGTTGACTTCATAGAATTTGTGATTAACTCAAATATTCCAGTCTCGAGTATCCACGATGACATACTTAATATAGTGAATACATTCCTCCCAAAACTCTTTTTTATTACAAATGCATACATATTAAATACATATACATAACTGAAATATATATAACTTTAGAAAAATAAAAGATAAGGAAATAAATAGCTAAGATAAACATTAAAGAAACTCTTTTTCAAAATGGATACTCCGCCAACATAGTAAAAGGTAGACCAGAGCTGGGGATCAAAATGATCTCATCATAAGTTGAAATGGCAAAACAATTGCCCCCTTATAGGTGAGCCGAGGTGCCAGGTAAACAAAACTTTAGGAGAACCAAAGCCCCCAACCAAGCAGATAAGTGTGCTACAAAAAAATTTACCTTTTACATTTAGTTTTGAATGGGTTTTATAAAAGAAAAGAGACATTTAGCAAATCCAACAATAAAGACTACATAAAATAAAGATTGATACATTTATTTTTAATTTTTAAATATCTTGCAATGGTTTTGTATTAATTCTTGCTACAAATTTATTAGATACACAATGACGCTCGTCTTTCTCAATTGAATCATCCGCCGGGGGGGGGGCGTTTGATTTACTATGAAAATTGATCTGGCAGTATCCACTTTTATTCAATAAGACTATTCAATCTAAGTCAACCCGGTGCTATTAATTTATTCAATCTAACTAAACTCAGGGACCTGAAAACAGATCATTTTGCCGGTTTTTCTTGCTAATTATTTCGAGCAACTCGCCATTCTAAAAAGGTGATAGATAAAGCCTAGCCCTAGAATGTGACTCCCCCCCATTTGTGACAAAATTCACAATTAGCAGAGAGTGAATCCATTCTAGCCAAGGAGTCTAGAAGGTCACCACATTGAAGATAAATGTTTGGACCCTTCAAAGCCAACATCGTAATTTAACACCCTAAAGTAAAGGCAATGATTTGATTTATAATTCCATACAAAGGGTATTCAACTACTCAACCATTCAATTTTATGGTACAATATACTTGGCGATTTGATCATTCAATTGATTCATTATATTTAACAAGTTGCTTATTTGACTATTCATCCATGTTTCATTATGCTTGGGGAGTCATTCTACTCGATCATTCAATTGATACATTATATATAGCAAGTTATATTTGGCCATTCAATTTCATTATGCATTGTGCTTGGCAAGTTAGTATACTCGGCCATTCAATTCATCATACTCGGTGAATTCTTCTATTCAACCATCAAGCTAAATGATCATATTTGGCAAATTCTTACATTTGGTCATCAAGCTAAGTGAATTATCATTCTCGAATATTCAATTATTATTAATTAAACAGCGGGCTATATTACTTGCTAAATCATTTATTAAATTTGATTTTGATAAATAATTCAAAGCATTCAGCTTATACCACTCGATCGGATTTACTGCAAGTTCTTTACTATTCAACAAAGTATAAAATAAATGACAAACACACACACACACAAGTAAAAGCAAAGAAATTTCATTCCACTTGTCCAAAAGTTACATTTACAATAACAAAAATATAAAGACAAATATTATATACATACCTAGAGCTATGCATACTATTCACATTTGAACCTTTTTCATCTGCATCTTTCTCAGCTTCATCATCTAAGAATTTTGTAGCATGTTTGTAAAAATTATTCAAATTTTACCAAGTCGGATCCACAAAACTCTGACTCATCAAGACATCAAGGAGAAAATTATATCTTGGTATTTACCTATTAATGCTTTTTTGTGATCGACAAGGCTAACAAACTCAGTAAGATTAAGAGCTGGAGCACTTGATAAATCAGGTTGTAATCTAATTTTTTCCTCCAACTCGACAATCCTAGAATGCATAGCTTTAAGAGTTCAAGCGACCTTTTCCTTTGCTACTTCAAATCCAGCTATGAAGGATTCTAAAATGTTAATTTAGTTCTATAAATCTAACTCCTGGCCATGACTTCATCTCCTCAACACTTTTTCGCACATCTTCTCAATAGGAGTTCAATTTGTAAATTATTCATTTTCTAAATGCCTCTAAGCTCCTTTCATTTTTGACTGATATGGATTACTTTAATAGCATTTTCTTTAGTGAATTTTTCCAACTAACCCTCATATTAAGTAGGGGTGTCAATTCGGGTCGACGGGTCGGGTTCGGGTCAAACCCGACTTGACCCGGATATAAACGGGTCAACCCGACCCGTTTAGGTAAACGGGTCAGAAAACTAAACCCGGACCCGACCCGCACGGGTTGCCGGGTTGACCCGACCCGACACGCGAACCCGCGAGCAGCACTCCGGCGAGATGCGGAGTCGCGGATGCGAGGCGGACTGCAGACGCGAGGCGGACAGCGGACTACGGACGCGAGGCGGAGTGCGGAGCTTGACGCGGAGGCGGACTGCGGACGCGAGGCGGACTGCGGACGCGAGGCGGACTGCGGACGCGAGGCGGACTACGGACGCGAGGCGGACTGCGGACGCGAGGCGGACTGCGGACTACGGATCGCGGATCGGACTGCGGACGCTTGACGCGGAGGCGGACTGCGGAGTGCGGAGCTTGACGCGGACGCGAGGCGGACCAGGCTGCGCGGGATGGCGAAACAGGTCAAATCAGGTCGACCTGCGGGTTGTCGGGTCAACCCAAACCCGACCCGCTTTTCAAACGGGTCGGAAATCCGAACCCGGACCCGACCCGTTTCGCAAACGGGTTGACCCAAACCCGGATTTTTCCGGGTCGGGTTCGGGTCGGGTTTCGGGTCGTGTTGACACCCCTACACACACAGACACACACACACAATCTAGATGACCTTAAGTGGGTGAGAGCAAGTCCTCTCCATCTCGTCTTAAATGGCTACTTCTGCAGTGGAAGTCGCTACCAAAGTTATTGTTTTATCAAAAGCCTTGATTGTAGCGACATCTATTAGAGAATACAACCACTACTCAAGATGAATTCTAAACTCAGCCTCTTCATCACTCTCAACAACTGCTCACCTTTTCTTGCCTGCTGGGTGAAATCATCACTTCTTCTTTGCCGACAACAATCCAGGACTTCCCTCTATTAAACTCTCTAGAAATTTGCTTACATCAAGTTCAATTGGATAAACTTGGGCACATCAGAAGGAACACCACACACACATGCACGCACAAGCACACGCACACATACACACATATATATAAGAAAAAATACAAATCACTTGTAGCATTTACTTGGTGATTTGCTGCAACTCAACTGATCAATGGGAAAACTCACCAACATGAAACAAAAGAATATATTAAATGTAGTCCAACTCCTTTTCCTAGCAGGTTTATGAGTAACTCTTTCTCCACGCTAGATAGTTGTGAAGCCGCCAATTTAAAAAAGGGATTATCACATGGATAAGTTGGAAAAAGCCATCAATTAGATGACTTCACAAAAAAAAAAAAAACTTTTTTCTTCCAAGCTTTAATCTTATTTTCTAATCATTTTATTTTACAACAACAACAACATCAAGCCTTTATCCCACTACGTGGGGTCGGCTACATGAATCATTTTTCTCTATTGTGTCATGTTAAGAGTTAGATTCTCATTTAACTCTAAAAAAGAAATGTCATTTCTAATATTTTCTAACCAAGTCTTTTTAGGTCTACCTCTACATTTCTTAACATAGGCCAAATCTAATATATCTAGTCTCCTAACAAGGTCATCGGAAGGCTGCTATTTTACATGACCAAATCATCTAAGTCGACTCTCTCTAATCTTATCTTTCACTGGAGCTACTCCAACCTTTTCACGGATATGCCCGTTTCGTATCCTATCTCTAAGAGTAAATCCACTCATCCACCTGAGCATCCTCATCTCAACAACACCTAACTTAATATTATGCTTCTCTTTTAATGGCTGATATTCTACGCCATAAGCATTGCAGGTCTCACTGCTATCTTCTAAAATTTAACCTTAAGTTTGAGTGGTACTTTTCTATCACACAACAAACCCGAAGCATTCCTCCACTTCAACCATCCAACTTGAATTCTACTAATAATATCCCCATCTATTTCACCATCACTCTGAACAATAGTCCCAAGTTATCTAAAATGTATACTCTTATTAATGACTTGATTGCTCTAAGTCACAAACCCCCCACTAGATCTATTACTACTAAAGTTACACTCCATGTATTCGGTTTTAGATCAACTCAAATGAAAACCTTTAGACTCTAAGGTTGGCCTCCATATTCAAGTTCACCTTCAACTCCCTCTCTAGTCTTATCAACAAGAAGAATATCATCAGCAAAAAGCATACGCAAGGATACATCCTCTTGCAAATGTCTAGTAAGAACATCCATGACTAAAGCAAAAAGATAAGGGCTTAAGGCAGATCCTTGATGTAATCCTACTGAAATAGGAAAATACTTGGTCAAACCACCTTGTGTTTGAACACAAGTAACAGTTCCTACATACATATCCCTAATGACTTGAATATAAAAAAACTAAGCATTCACCTTACACTGTAAAGGGAAACCATTGACTTTAAAGCTTATGCACCTATTATAAGGAAATGTTTTCCAAGGAAAGTGAATTCTTACCATGAGAAGATTCAACATCAAGAATCAGATCAAGAGCATAATCATAGTAAGGAACTTGGCTGCTTAACCCACAGAGGTTGAAATCATCTTGTATGTACTCATCATCAATCTCACAAAAGAGCTCATTCCCTCTAATGTTACAGAACCATGAAATCCACGTGGTGTCATCTCCATCAGAACCACTAACATCAGATTCTTCACTATCTGTTTCGGATTCTTCTGCAGAATGTTACAAATTTTTTTCAGAAAAATAGCATAACTTGATTAAGAAAGACATAAGCATGCTTCGGGAAAAAAGAAGATAGAAAAAAACATAACTTCGATCAACTAGAACCTCAAGAGCCTACATGGTATTGAGGAAGACATTAAAATTATAAATACAGTTACAAATCACACTAAAACCTTTGTAAGTTTGTTAAAATTTTTATTCCTGCTTCCTTACTAAATCCATCCGCCTTTGGATTTAGGCTATTGTTAGGAGGAAAAAGGGGGATGAAAAGTAAAACAGATGCTAGAGGAATTTTCATTTTCAACACAATCTTAATCACAAACCCCCCCCCAACCCAACCTCACAATCACAACATTACCATAAAATAAATAAATAAATAAAAACATTTCCAAAACTATAGTAAGCTTATATCACATATCTGTTATGGTTGCAAGCCAAGGGAGGCTGGACCAGCTGGCCCAACAGGCGGTGGAGGGGGCGGAACCTAAAACCAAATCCAGGGAGATTTCGACCTCTCTTGTGGGGCCCAACAAAGCAATAAATCATTATATTATGAGAGTAATTAAGAAAGGAATTAAGGAGGGAAAGATCTCCTATTTGAATTCAAATATGAGAGGGAAATTAATAAGGAAAGAAGGCTGATTTAGGGGCTGATTTGAAGGGGATTAATTAGAAGATGTTTCCTAATTAAAAAGTGCATATTTAGGGGTTGATTTGGGGGCTGAATTGGAGAAAATTAACTAAGAGATATTTCCTAATTAAAGAGGGCTGATTTGGGGGCTGAATTGGAGGAGATTAATTTGGAGATATTTCCTAATTGAAGAGAGCTGATTTGAGAGGGAACTGGGGGAGGGCTGTTTTGAAATTTGTTATTTTATTGTTTGCTATAAGTAGTAGGATTTATGTTATGTTCGTATGCAAAATTTGATTTGAGAATGTTGTAGTCTTCTTTTTGTGAGGGATCCTAGCGGCATCTAGGGTTTAGGAGAGAAGGTCCTCCTCTCGAAAGAGGACCATTGTATCTTGTTCGTACTTGATTTTCTATCAATAAAAATCTGTTTTTGTGTTGAATCTATTGGAGTTTGTTGCTATTTTTGATACCAAGGCGCATCAAATTGGTATCAAAGTGAGATTTTTGGAGAGATGGCATAAAAGACAGTGGATGCATTGAAAGGCAAAATAGAGCAATTCAAATACGGCATGGAGGAGAAGTTTTTAACTATGAAGAATCGGATGGAGTTGATTTGGAGGGATAGAAGAGATGTTTAGGAAACTCATGAATATGCAATCCAAAACTTCACTGGTGGTTCCAATTACTATCCCTAATCAAGATTTGATAGGGATTCCCTTGGTTAAATCTAAGGGAAAAGAGATCGGACATAAGAGGTTTGACGAGGAGAGTTTCATCCATCAAGAGCCTCCTCCTAAGACTCCAATAAAGGGTGGATCAGGGTTTCCGGAAGAGAAGACAGCAAGGAGGAAATTGTGGGGTGGAGGTGGTAGAGAGGCCGACCATTATGGGAGGCATTTTGGTCAAGGGGAGTGGCCAACCAGAGATGGAGGGGTCAAGCTGAACCATAGGATCGTGCCATGCAAGAACGGATGAAAGAAAGGTGGGAGTCCCACCCTCGATACCCGAGGGAAACATGGAGGGATCACGACAACCGCTACATTGGAGGAGGAAGAAGTTATTGGGGTGTGATAGGAAACACTTGAAGATCTCAAGTAATTCCCATCAATCTTTAGAAAACAGCGAGAAATCTCCACAAAAGTCCACACAAAAACACGAAAACAGTAGATAATTTGGATTATTTGATGAAAGGGAAGTGGAAAATAACAAGATACAATTGATCCTCTATTCGAGAGGAGGATCGATCTCTCCCAAATCTCCCAAATCACTAGCAGTGTGGTAGTGATCCTAGGGTGAGGAAGTTGAGGAAGCCAGTATTTGAAGGAGAGGATGCCTATGGGTGGGTGTACCGAGGGAAAATGTATTTCATGGTGAATGGGTTAAATGACGAGGAGAAGTTTACGGTTGCAGGGCTATATTTGGAGAGGAAATCTCTAGCTTAGTTCCATTGGACGATAGCATGGTCACTAACTGAGCAGCTGAAAAAAGCCATGAACAGCATCTCATCCTTCCACCTTGAGGACAAGGTGCATCTTTGGGGGAGAAGAATTGTTACGGCTGAAGGAGAAGGGAGGCTAGACCGGCTGGCCTAGCAGGTGGTGGAGGAGGCGGAACCTGAAACCAAATCCATGGAGATTTTGGCCTCTCTTGTGGGGCCCAACAAAGCAATAAATTATTATGTTATGAGAGTAATTAAGGAGGGAAAGATCTCCTATTTGAATTCAAATATGAGAGGGAAATTAATAAGGAAAGAAGGCTGATTTGAAGGGGATTAATTAGGAAGATGTTTCCTAATTAAAAAGTGCAGATTTGGGGGCTGATTTGGAGGAGATTAATTAGGAGATAGGTCCTAATTAAAGAGGGCAGATTTGGGGGCTGAATTGGAGGAGATTAATTTGAAGATATTTTCTAATTGAAGGGGGCTGATTTGGGGAGGGCTATTTTGAAATTTGTTGTTTTATTGTTTGCTATAAGTAGTAGGATTTATGTTATGTTCGTATACAGAATTTGATTTGAGAGTGTTGTAGTCTTCTTTTTGTGAGGTATCCAAGCGGCGTCTAGGGTTTGGGAGAGAAGGTCCCCCTATCAAAAGAGGACCATTGTATCTTGCTTTGTTCGTATTTGATTTTCTATCAATAAAAATCTGTTTTTGTGTTGAATAATCTCTTGGAATTTGTTGTTGTTTTGATACCAAGGCGCATCAATATCATTAGTTAATACTAGATAATTTAAATTGTGTTTATCAAACTCTGAATGTTTCCTTGTGCACTCAACCTATGATACATTTTAAAGCACATTTTTTTGTTGATTCATCTTCAAAATAAAGTTCAAAAATCTCAACAACTGTTTTGTAGTTATAAGAACGGCCCCTAGTGTTCTTTAAAAAGTGCATTTATTTCTACTTAAAAATAAGCAATACCACATAACAACCCCAATATAAATATGACTTAAGCGCTTCTTGATCAAACAACTCAGTAACTGATGTCAGAATATATTTCCAAACACAAAATTGAGTTTGAACAAACATCATAGCATGGCCATATGGAGTTATACAAAGTGAACATCAATAATTTAATAATTAATAAGCAGTATGCACAGCAAGCCAGAATATAGTGCATGCAAAGTAACAAGAAAAAATGGACACATATCAGATAAGGCATCCCTGCTTCATTGGGCAGAGAGTTACAGTAGCTCAAAACCATCTACTACGCTCAAAGATTCCTAGTTCCTCAAAGACCAATGCCTGCACGAGAATAAAACTACTGCTTCATGATCAAATCATCAACAACTCAAAAAAGAGAGAAGCCACGGCCATGAATTGAACACTACGTATCAACCCACATATAAAAAGAAAAAAAAAAGACTTCATCGACCCTATTGCTTCCGGGAGATAGAGTATATATCAATTCAACAAGGAAGCTCACTCACAACATGGGCCAACTCACTTCATCCTTTCATCATAACTCAACTCACCCTTACTGGAAACAGTTGTATCACAAATACGACTTAACTATCGCGTAGTCCTATGAATTAAGAAACAGCAACTTCAATTACAGGGTTATTTCATATCCTTGTAAACTACAATTAGAATATTTCAAGAAAAACAAATAAAAAAACGAGTGCCTCAGAGAGCCCTAAAACCACTCATCCACATAGTTGCAAGGCTGCAAAATTTAATTGAACTTCAGGAAATCATAACGAGACGACATGTCGATTTCATCCAATAATCATATCTTTTACCGTAAATGCTCGACATAAAACAAGGGACATGAACAAAAACCTTCGGAGACTGCAAAAAACATCATTTTCAACTGCCATAAGTAGCCAAAACACCACAAGAATATGAGAGAAAGTAACTCACCATCAGAGCACTTGTTCTTAGAAAGACCAGCAGAGCGGAGGTCCGCCTGCTTGCCGCCGAACGAGGGAACCGAAAACCGATCCTTCTCCTTGCCGTTAAGCCCTCGGGAAGTTGACGGCGAAGACTTCTCTAACTGCTTGTCAAGCGCATCGTTGATGCGCTTCCGATCGAGTGACCCGATCTCTCCCCTGGACCCACTCATCACTCCTTCCCGTCCTATTCGATTCATGTACATCTCCCCCCGGACTTCCGCCCTCAATCGACGAGCCCCGGCATGCCGAGAAGGGAAAGCCCGCGACTCGAACCCTAGAATCCGGAAGGTGGGATTTCGAAGCTAGGATGAATCGAAAAAACTTTATATTATTAAGCTTGCTGCGAACCTGCGAGGTGATGAGGTGGAGGGCGAGGGGAGGATGAGAGTGAGGAGTGGAAGCCCTCGTTCTGGACTTGGATTCTCAGCGGATTCGTGGAGCAAATGGGAAGAAGGTGGAAGAGAGTGAGCCAAAAGAGAGATGGGCCGCTGGGTCAGGTAGGCCTTAGGGGCATGTTGCAATTTTCGGTAATGAATGGGGGCTGACGGCTAAGAGATTTCGTATTGGAAAAGAAATAGAATGCTATGTGCTCATGGCGACGGTCCCACTGAATGTGGAGGAGAGTAGAGGATCGGATAGGAGGGCGGATCGTCGTAGCGAGCTAGCCGGCCTTCTGGAATAAGAACACGTGTCTCTTCTGAATATGGGGCGGTGTTGTGGGCCGTAGCTTTCACAGGTGTGATCTCACTGTATGTATATTAAAATTTTTAATTTGAATTCTTTTCATGAGGTTAGATGTTATTTGCCTTGATGATTTATTTTTGTTGGTTGTTTTTTACTATGCCTTTGTTAGTTTGTCGGTTTTTGGACTATGATGAATTGGTTAAGTTTGTCTTTTGCTATGGATGGTTGTTCTTCGCAACCGATTATATTTTATCTGGATGGTCAATTATAGTAACCAAAGTTTTATGGAACTCTTTTTACTAGGTTTAAATTGGTTTTAGCTATTTCAGTAATGGTTGAAGCTAATTTAATTCTTGGCATTGCCTGATATTTGGTTATTTTCTATGGTTCTATGATTTTCATTTTAACCTTTTTTGAGTCTCATTGGTGGGTTGTTGGGTTATTCTTTTTTGGCTTTTTTGGTTGAGTTTGGCTTTTGTGTTTTGAGATTACCTGTTTGTTCTTGTCTTTTATTTTGTTCTTGTTTGATTTCATATTTATTTTTTTTTTTGATTTTTTATGTTTTTTCATTCCTTCTCGTCTTTATTTTCTTCTCTTTAATTATTGTTTTTCTTCTAATTTTGCCAGATAGATTTGTGTCTGTTTTCTTCTTCTGCAGGTCAAGTTTTTGTGCTTGGTTGGGTGCTGTTTGTGGACAAGGATGTTTGGATTGCTATTTTGTTCTTGCCCATGGTTTTTCGAAAGAGCTGTCTTGATCAAGTTTTGTGCGTGGCTGTGTGCTTTTTGTGGACAGGGATGATTGACTGCTATTTTGTTATTGCCCGTGGATTTCGGAAGAGCTGACTTGGTTTGTTTTGGCTTTGATCTGTGGTGGATACTTTTGTTTGAAGGATGGGGTCTGCTCATATCTTGGTTTTGAGTTGTTTAAATTTGTTCTTGATTCATTCGGTATTGGATAGTTAGCCGAATGTTTGTATAGTTCAGTTGGGCTCTAGTTGCTTGCCTTTCACTGTAGAGCAGACGAGTGCTGATATTTTTATGTTTTTTTATTTCTGATGGATTGTATATGTCTTTACTTTATTTTCTTGATTTTTTAAGTCAAGTTCTTTTTTAGGTTTTTTCATTGTAGCTTTATTTTCAAGAATTGTAAGTTTTTCTCATTTTTTTTATAATTCTTTAATTTGTGTAATATCTTTTTTATCTTAATGAAAATTGAGCATATTTGCCCCTAATTTTCCAAAAAAAAAACAATATGTATATTGTATAACCTATAAAAGTATTATATCAAATTCTTCTAATAAATCTTATATTAAAATATCTTTACGATATATATTATTATGGTATTTCAATACATTCACAATATAGAATAAGAGTTGAACACCTTAGCATTATATGACCTAGCATGTATCGATAAGAGAGAATTTGTAAAATATACCAAGAATTTGTATGCATAAAATTTCGAATCGCAATGTGTGACCTAATAAAAATGATTTCACTAATATTTATTATCGATTATAAATAATGTCACTCTTTAGGAGGTATTAATACAATATAGTATGGGCAAAACTAATTTTTTTAGGGCAGGTAAAATATGATTGGGGCGTGGGGTGAAATAGAAAAGAAAATTTTTATTGAAAAATTGGGCAAATTCATTTGCTGAGGGGTGAAGTAGAAAAGAAAATTTTTATTGAAAGAGAAAATAGTTTAAAAAATTTTATTCTACTAAGAGGAAAAAAAAATTAAGAGCTGGGCAATTGCCCACCTAGAGCTCCTACTAGATCCACCCCTGCTAGTAAACACATAAGGTATAGAATATATTACGTGATGGAAGTTGGAAGCCCTGTGACATGGGAGTTGTCTCTCAGGGATTGTTTGCATGTTAATTTTCCCGTACTTCTTTAACGAGAAGAGACTAGAGACTAAGAAATTCAACACAAATCATGAAGTTAACATCGAGAGACAGAGTTAGTGTCAATGATGTGCATTGATCTTTTATAAGTGATTGCATGCATTAACATTAGTGGTGACGACAAGTGACAAAGTCAACAATGGTCAAGGGCACCGTAGTCAAGCTTGATGGTTGAGGGATTGTCGTTGGGTAGTGGTGGTTGGGAGAATGTAGTCAGGCGATGATGACCAAGTAATCATAATCAAATGATGTAGGTTGGGGGACCATAGTTAGTTGAGGATAGTATCGTATTCAGGCAGCAATAAGCCAATTGTATTTATTCAGCGATGGTCTGATAATGACGATTAGGCTATGATTTGACGCGATGGTTAGACAATGACGTGGTGGTGGTGCTCTAGTGAAGCCCTGCTATTCTTAGAGCCTCTATGCTCTCTTGAATATCATGTTAAGGTCCCCCTCCTTGTATGTAAATAGTGAGAGCCTATTTATAATTTTTTTAGTATGACATGCCTCATAAATATAATAAAAATTTAAAACATTCAATCAAATGGCTAGTATTGATTTTTCTTAATCATAGATTGTTCTTTTAGCATTTAAATGTCATGATGATGTGAAAATTAAGCTTTTAGGCTTGTTGGATTCGTCCTATCAAAATGCTCGATTTGATTATAAATGTCATGGGATATTTGAAGATCATTTGATCCTTTTATTAGTGTCTTGAAAATTTTTATTATGCTTTAAGTGCTTCATCTCAACTTATTCAAATAAGGTTGTGCTTGCTTTTGGTTTTATTGGCTTTGTCCTATCAAGACATCCAGTTTGACTGGAAATTGATTGAGATTGAAGTTAAAATGGTCCTGTATATAATTTTGAAAGCTTTCAATTTAAATATACATTGAGATTTGTGCCAAATCAATTTTATTTTTTGACGACATTTCAATCAACATACAATAAAATTAAATTATTAGGAAAATATGATTAAATTATTAGGCATTATTGATACATCATCAAAAAATTATCTTGATTGGGCACGAATCTCGAGGCAAAATCAAGTTGGAAACTTCCGAAATTAAAATTGGGATCATCAGAACTCCGATTTCAGCAAACTTACAATCAAAGTGAGCGTCTCGGAAATACAAACCCAACGGCACCAAATTCAACTCAATCTGAGCCCAAATGAATCCATAACAAGGACCTGAAGCATTGTTGGAAGATTCAAACCACAATTTGGATTATCAAACGGTTTCCAAACATGACATGCTTATAGTCGAATCGAGCGGCTCAATTAGGCGAATCTAACAAGCTCATGATCGCAAAATTTTCATATCATTAAGACATTTAAATGTTCAGTAAATGGTTCACGATCAAGGGATTCAACATCGGCTGTCCATCCAAACCAGTCCCCAATTACCCTTGATCTTCCTCCTATTTACGAGTCATGCCACTCTAAAAAATCTATAAATAGACCTTTCATTTCTCTTGAAAAGGGGCTCAAGCCAAAAGAAGAGAATTAAGAGAGAGATCGGAGATCACTCTTGCCTCCTAGCTCCTCCTCGACTACCGCCCAGAGTTCAGCCGAACGACCGCCTGACGTCGGAGTCCCTCCGAACCACCGCCTGACGTCGGAGTTCTGCCGGACCATCGACCGACGCCGGAGTTCTGTCGAGCTTCCACCGGACCACCAACTGATGGCGGAGTCCCGCCGAACCACTGCCTAACATCGGAGTTCTATCGGACCACCGCCTGAAGCCGGAGTTCTGCGGGACCACCGACCGACGCCGGAGTTCTACAGGACCACCACTTGAAGCCAGAGTTTTGCGGGACCACCGACCGAAGTCGTAGTTCTGCCGAACTTCCACCAGACCACTGACCGACACCGGAGTTCTGCCAAACTTCCATCGAACCACCGACTAACGGCAGAGTCCCGCCAAACCACTGCTTGACGCTGGAGTTCTACCGGACCACCGACCGACGTCAGTGTTCTGTCAAACCACCGGCAGACTACCAACTAACGCCGTACTTCCGCGAAACCACCAAGCGACACTGGACTTTCATCTAACCCCTGTTTGTCGCTAGACTTCAACCATACGGTTGACATTTATAATCTGATTGCTCTCAAGGATGAGTCAGCCCACTATACTCTACTTAAATTCTAGTGGAATCATTTTCAACTGGGCGAGGCCCCGTGATTTTTCCCCATTTCAGGGTTTTTCACGTAAAAAATCTTGTGTTTTCTGTGTGTGAGCTGGATATCCGTACAATACTAAAACGTAGAATTATAACTCTATCGCCGCGTATATTCTAGCCCGCAACAATTATAATTAAATTATAAGACAATCACAGTATATTGGGAATGTTTAAAAATTTAATTGTATATAGGGAAAACATGAGATGCATGAAATTAAATACTTGCATCATGAAAATAAATTTATTCTCATACAAAATATATCATAAAATTCTGACATAAATTTTTTTTTAAATGATTATGATAATTCTTAAAATTCATGATTGATTTAAGTAATTGATTAAATTTATAATTTACTCCTCTAAAAATAAATTTAAAAATATTGAGATCTATTTGTTGGGTGCTAAAAATGTCATGGCAATAGAAAGATTTTACGTGTTAATTTTACATATATGAAGTTTTATATATATGAAGATCTGATAAACACAAATATATAAGAAAAGAATGCAAAAGAAACAAGAGTTTTTACATAAAAAAAATTATGGGGTTTAGCTTAGCTGAAATAAACCACTATGTACTTGAAGTTATAGAAGTCAACCCTTCCCAACAATTGTAGAAGAAAAAATTATAAAATTTGGAGCAGTAGCTTAATACTATATAATTATATTGCAGATTGTTGTAGAAGTAGTATAAGGATGATAATAGAGATCGAATGATAATGGTCGGGAAACGACGATCATACGATCATAGTAAAAAAAGGTCTATCATCGTACGAAAGATCATTAATAATTCACTAAGGGGCTATTTGATTTGTTGAAAAATAATATTGTGTAAAATGAATGCAATGTAAAGTGAAAACAACACAAAGCCCAATGATGAGTGTAAATAAGTGCAAGTAATTACTTTAATTGTTTGATTTGAAGTAAAATGAATGCAACGTAAAGCCCAACGATATTATTTGCCAGTGGTTAGAGGCGGCGGTGGCAGCGGCTGTCGGCAATGATGATAGGTGGCAGTGTTGCATTTTGGTCCAGTTTTGGCTTTTTTGTTCATTCGGTTTATCTTATCTGCTTCTTAGTATTATAAGTAGAGATTTGTGTTTTCTGTAAATGCGGGGAAAATTGAATAAAGCTTTAATTTTCTTTTCCTTAAAAATATGTTCTCTCTCTCTCTCTCTCTCTCTCTCTCTCTGATTCCTCTAAGAAATTTCCAACAGGCAGTGACCTGTGATGGTGATGGTAAGCGGAGATGGGCGATGAGATGGTTTTAATCATCTATTTCTTTAAAAAATAGTTACTTTTTTAAGCTCTTCTTTAGTTTGTTCCTCTTTAATTTCAATTTTGTTGGCACAAATAATTATAGTGACTAGTGAGTTTTACTTCAAATTATTTGGTTGTGGTTACTAGGTGATTTGTTCAAATGTATGAAATTGATTAGCCCAATAACGTTCTTGAAAAGGTGTAGCTACCAAATATTTCTCTTTATTCTTCTCCAAGTTATTCTAAAATACATATTACTCTGAAATATTTCTCCCTTCATCTGTCTTTTTGTGGAGAAATTATTATGTGCGGTCATCAGACAGTTCGGAGATGAGTCAGGATGCGCCACGTCACCCGGAACACAGCGGTACACAGCACAGTTACATATCTAAAAAGTGACATGGCGCGTCCTGATTTGCCTCTGGACGGCATCTAGTGACCGCATATAATTTCTCCTTTTTGTGACTTGATTTTGATGTAGGCCAAATTTTAAGAAGTACCTACATTTGAAAATAATTATGTAAAAAATATTAATTAAAAATAAATTTAAGGAAAAAATTCAAACATCAAAATATTTGATTTTTTTAATATTTTCTATTAAAAAAATCTAAATTTCTTAGAAAACATAAAAAAGTTTAGGTTTTATTAAAAAAAAAACTCAAAACTAAGAAAACATAAGAGAATTTTATTATAACATTAATGGTGATGCTGAATCTCAATATTCCTATTTAGCATTTTGGCTTAATTAAAACTATATCTTTTTTACTACAACATCAAGAAAAACGTAAGGGCAAATCAATAAATGATGGTTGGTAATAAATTAATAATGGTATCTCCAATATGTGAAAGTGATGGAACATTTTGAAGGTTCCATGTCACGATTACAAAAGAGTTTGCGAATAAAAAATTTGACTTTGTAATCATTTGTGATAATATTTGAAGTGTATGTCATATTTTACTATCATTGAAGAATGGGAATGATTGAGCATAATTTTCGAATAAATTTATTTGTCTCAAAGAGAAAAAAATAAGTGTTGGTGTGAGACATAATAGTAAGAATACTCTCTAGGTCTATGGATCAATTTAGGGTAAAAAAAATACTAAAGAAATTTCTATTTTGGAGAAATTATTACGTGCGGTCATCGGGCCGTCTGGAGGCCAATCAGGACGTGTCACGTCACATAATACACAGCGGTACACAATAACAATATACAGTAAAATAGTGATGTGACGTGTGCTGATTGGCCTCCAGACAGAGTTCGGTGACCGCACGTAATAATTTCGCCCCATTTTGTTGTGAAAAGCTCTGATTAAAAGCAATCGGATGCTCTGAATGGCTCGTGATTTCATCGCTTTCAGAGGTTATGATAACTTACAGAAGTTCTTATTTTCAAACATACAAATCAGAGTACATCATTGTTAGTTGAAGATACATTCAAGCACCTCAAGTAAAAGGAGTTTCAAGAGTGTTAAAGCTGGCCCAACGATCATTCAGTTGGATTCATGTCGCTTCAATGCATGCAATTTATTTTCATTGGATTCATCTTATCGAGCAACACTATCTCAACTATAAATTTGTTAAAATTAGTGTTCATATTACTAATGTAATAATTTGTAAATTTTAAATTCAACTTTAAACATTCTCTACAACAACAACAACAACAGGTTTTTATCCTACGATGTGGGGTCGGTACTTTAAATATTCTCTGAAACCAAAAAATCATAAATTAAAAAAAAAACAAATTATGCTTGATCATGCTGACTTTGCGAACCATATAAAATTTTTTAGAATTTTTTTCAATAAAATTTGGTTCTTTAAAACTCATTATGTTCTCTACATCACTCTTCTTAATCTCTTCTTTTTAAAGTATTTTCTTCATAGATGAATGAAAACATAGTTAGCATGTCATATATATGTACCTATTAAAGCTAGAAGCATATTTTTGCTCAACATGGTTGATCAATTACCAATAAAGTTATGGATATTTCTATATATTTTGTTGCAATTAATATTTTTAGGACATCAAATGCAACAAAATATGGAAATATTTGTTCTAATACATTTGATATTTGTACACTAGCGGAACCACCTTAGACTAGGGCGGGCAATTGCTCACCCTCTTATAATGGCAATTGCCACGAAGGCTTTATGTTATGTTTGATGAACTCTTAAATTACCGTTGGTATATCATCAAAAATTTATTTTGATCAGCACAAATCTCAAGGCAAAAGCGTATTGGAAGCTTTCGAAATTAAATCTGGGGTCATCTAAACTCCGATTTCAGTAAACTTGCAGTTGAACTAAACATCTAGAAAAAACGAACCCAACGACACCAAAATCGACTCAACCTAAGCCCAAATTGGTCCAAATCGAAGACCCGAAATGCATTTGGAAGGTTCAAACCATAAATTGAAAGTCCAAACAATTTCCAAGTTGAAGCCCGTGGTTTTCCCCCCTTTTAGGGGTTTCCACGTAAAAACTCTGGCGTTTCTTATATCTGATTATGTGTTAGATCTTCGTACAAAGCGAAGACGTTAAACTTTATATTTCTGTATTGCCGCGAATATTCTAGGACGCAACAACTGTGATATAATTTTTGTAGAGGAGAGAGTAGAGAATTGAGAGTTGGTGTTAAGCGGGCTTCTTGAGTGCATAGTATCATAAATTGAGAAAAATATATTTGACTTGATTCTAATGAAGCTGTAATGCAATATTATCAGAAAATTTAAAATAGAATGCAAGTTTGTAATTATTTGTTAATTTATCAATCATAAAACAATTTTTATTTGAATTTTGTCTCATATATTTTTTATTTTTTTATATTTAACTATTCATGTAATAAGTTTGCCCATCCTAAAAATAAAATTGATTCCGCCTCTAATAATATATATATATATATATATATATATATATATAATTTAAGTGAGTATATGTTTACATTTTTCTATGCACACAAACAAAAAAATCATTAAATATAAAACAATTGTCAATTTAAAAATTAATATAAAAAATTCTTAGAGTTTAAAGTAGAGCATCTAATAAAGTAAACTATCAATTAATTAGGTGTTATGTTGTTTCATTAAAGTATTAAGTAACTTAAATAAACGAACAATTTATATAGAAAATTGATATTTTTTTCTTGCGTAGTATCATTAGCTTACAGCAGTGCAGAAACCAACTGTTTCATGCTTCTTTAGTGGGAAGACAGCTTATTTAAGCTATTTTCCACTACTAATATGAATAAAAGTGCTTTAAAGTTCCAAATAATTTTTAATATTTTGATTTTTTTACAAAATTAAGTTTTAAGAAGAAATTAGGATCTTATGCGCGATAGAAAGACTATATTTGCAATATTATTTATTGAATTGAATAATGCATTGAAACAATGCAAAGAGTGTATATATATATATATTAGTTATAATTTTAGCTAAAGAGAGCCGACCACAATCGAGCAAAAATGTGTTGTGCTTAGCTTGTTTATAAATCTAACTTCAAATATGTGTACATATTTGACTCACTTAGCGAACGAGTCGAATATGAGCTATTCATAAATGATGAACATTTATTACAGCCCTAATTATTGCCTTTCCTTTCCTAGATATTATATGTACTACCTACCTACAGCAACATTTGTGTAGATCAAACTACTTAAGAAGTTATCAGCGTTTTTGGAAATTATCAAGTAACAATTTTTTTGTCCATTAAATACATCATGATCTGAGAATAATAATTATTGCTTAATTATATATCTATTTGTATATACTTTTTTTAATCACTCTTTTTTGAATAATGAAAAGGAAAGAAAGAAGAAAGAAAATAGTCACTATTTCACATTTCTCATATTTAAAAAAAAAAAAAAAAACCGGTTTGATGAGACATTGATATTTCAATAACCCAAATGACGTAATTTCATTTGCCAAGAAAATGTGCCAAAATCTGAATCCATGAGGTCTTTACATCGCCAGCCAATGCAAACCTGACCAGAGCAGGAGCAGCCAATGTAGTTATCAAGTGGCTATATCATCAACCTCAGAATTAAACACAAAACTAGGAAATGTGGTTGTTATGTCCCTGCATGCATCATTCCAATAAAATGCACCATCAGTAGATTGCAAAAAAAAGGAGGAGAGCTTTAATACTGAGAAAAGAGTCATGAAACCAATTCTAACTAACAAAATTCAAAATATCCTCAGTTTCTTTTCAGAAACTATACAGCAGATGATGGAAGGCTTGTATAATATTTATTAAGTGTCTATCAAATTTAATGCTACATACGGGTGAATACTCGTGAAGAAATATAAAGAAAAAACGTCTATTTAGTCGAACATTGCTGACGGAATTTGAATAAGAACTGAGGTGTCATCCTGTAACTAGTCGATGAAAAAGAAAAAAAAAGTGATGATCTTTCGACACTTCAATTCAGCTTAAAATGCTTCGGCAGCTCTAACAATCCTCAACATTGAATAATATGTGCAAAGGAATTCTAAAAGCCCTAAACTTTGTAACAGAAAAGCCTACTAAAAACATAGATGTCATAATGATTGCGGCGTTGATGCGTAAATTTCTTTTTAAACAGCTTTTCCTCTAAATCTATTTGGCTTTTTTGCCTTTTTAGTCTCTGCTAATTATATTTATTTGCAAAAAAATATTAAAAGTTATGCTTTTTGCTGATGATATTCTTCTTGTTGACAAGACTAAAGAGGGAGTTGAAGGTAAACTTGAAGTCTGGAGATCAACCTTAGAGTCTAAAGGTTTTCGCTTGAGTAGATCTAAAACTGAATATATGGAGTGTAATTTTAGCAGTAATAGACCTAGTGAGGGGATTGTGACTTTGGGCGATCAAGTCATTAATAAGAGTACACGTTTTAGATATCTTGGATCTAATGTTCAGAGTGATGGTGAAATAGATGGGGATGTTATCAGTAGAATTCAAGTTGGATGGTTGAAGTGGAGGAATGCATCGGGCTTGTTGTGTGATAGAAAAGTCCCCCTTAAACTTAAGGGAAAATTCTATAAGATGGTGGTGAGACCTGCAATGCTTTATGGTGCAGAATGTTGGCCATTAAAAGAGAAGCACAATACTAAGTTATGTGTTGCGGAGATGAGGATGCTTAGGTGGATGAGTGGATTTACTCTTAGAGACAGGATACGAAATGAGCATATACGTGAAAAGGTTGGAGTAGCTCCAGTGGAGGATAAGATTAGAGAGAGTCGCCTTAGATGGTTTGGTCACATAAAACGGCGGCCTTCCGATGACCCAGTTAGGAAAGTAGAGGTATTAGATTTGACTTATGTTAAGAAAGGTAGAGGTAGACCTAAAAAGACTTGGTTAGAAAATATTAGAAATGATCTTTCTCTATTAGATTTAAACGAGAATTTGACTTTGAACCGGACACAATGGAGAAAAAGGATTCATGTTGCCGACCCCACGTAGTGGGACAAAGGCTTGTTATTGTTGTTATTGTTGTTGTTGTTGTTGCAAAAAAATATTCAAAGGTTTTTCAGAGGTTTACTTGCATGTAGCCTTTCTTTAGTCGATGATACCTGCTTTCCTGCTAATATATATATGGAAGGTTCCTTTATATCTGTAGATGCATGTTTTTTTTTGTTGGGGGGTGGGGGGTTGTTAAATGTATGACACCATGGAGAAGAGATGAATAAACTACCATAACGTACATGGAAAAAAAAATCGATTATGAGTGAATTAAGGTGGTTATGAAGAATGCAATAGAAATGTAATGGGAGAAATCATATTGATTTCACATAGCCTATGGCCTTGCAATCACACACATTATTAAGAAAAAGGAGAATAACTGATTCAACACTAGAGTCACCAAATCATAAATAAATTTATGTTTAAGAAGGTAAAGATAATTTTCTTGCAAAGGTTATCATAGGAGATTTAAGGAGAAAGTTCAATCACACAATATAGAGCAATAATTATAAATGAATATCTTATGAAATTAAACCATCTAAAGAATTTATTACCTTGAGATAAGATGGTTAAGCATGTAAGGTAAAAAATTATTAATCTCTTAAAATATGTTGTTAAAGGGCGATGAAAAAAGAAATCTTTAGTTAAGTCAAATTTGATTTAAGATGATAAGTTTCGTCAAAAAGATTTACATAAAATTCTTCAGTTACAAAAAGAAAAAAAAAAAAGATAAAAGACTACGCGCTACAGTGAGGAGTTCATGTTGCCAAAAATTAGGGGTGTCAATTTTGGGTTGCGGGTTGGGTTCGGGTCGAACCCGGAACTGACCCGACCCTATTTAGGTTGACCCGAACCCGACCCGTTTGCAAACGGGTCGATTTGTTCAACCCGAGCCCGACACGGATTTACAGGATTTGGCTGAAGAAGCGTGCGAAAGTGAGGAAGATAGCGAGCTCCCGTCGCTACTTCCAGTTCCGACGAACTGTCCCGACTTCCGATTCAATAGGAATGACGAAGGAACGTCGTCAAAGGAGACGAAGAAGGCTTTTAGCAACCCATTCAAAACCCTACCTCAGTAACGGCAGCGCAGCAACGGCAGGGCGGTGTGACTAACGCGAAGAGATGCGACTTGACACGTCGGGCAACGCATGCAGGGCGGTAGTAGACGCGGGCCGATCCTTTTCCGGGTCATTTCCATGTTTCCGGGTCAACCCAAACCTGGACCAATTTTTGAAACGGGTCGGTTTGTTGAACCCGACCCGTTTCACAAACAGATTGACCCTAACTCAGAATTTTCGGGTCGGGTTCGAGTTGGGTTTTCGGGTCGTATCAAATATTGACACCCCAACCAAAAATTGAGTGCTATTGAGACATAATGATTAAAAAAAGTTACAATTCCTAAAAGTAGTGCAGTGAGCAAAACAAAAACTATAATATTTTATGATTTGTATAACATATTGGGAATGAAGAAAGAGAAAAAAAAAGATATAGATTAGCTAAGGCTAAAGATAAGAAATCCAAAGACTTGAATCAAGTTAGATGCATTGGTTGTGAAAAAAATAAGGCTTGACTAAAGATGAAGAAATCATGGAAAAATGAAAACGCTACTTAGAAAAATTACAAAATGAGAGTTTTAAAGAGAAAAAATATTTTGAAAAGCAATATAAGTAATATAATGAAGTATATTATAGATTGATTTAAAAATTGAAATGGAGCAAACTTTTAAGAAGATGCATAAAAAAAGGCTTTAGGTCATTAGAGATGCATATTACGAGTTGGACAAATGGAGAGTGTTAAATGCGTGACACTATGGAGAAGTATGAAGTTGTTGGATAGAATATGCAGATCAATGTTGAGAAGAGATGAAAAAACCACCATAACGTATATCTAAAAAAAACTTGATTATGAGTGAATTAAGGTGGTAATGAAACAAGCAATAGAAATTTAATGGGAGAAATCATATTGATTTCAGATAGCCTATGGCCTTGCAATAACAAACACATATTTAGGAAAAAGGAGAACACCTGGTTCAAAAGTAGAGTCACCAACTCATAAATAAATTTCTGCTTGAGAAAATTTCTGCTTGAGAAGGATAAGATGCAAAGGTTATAAGAGATTTAAGAAGATAGTTTAATCACACAATATAGAGCAACAATTATAAATGAATATCTTATGAATATAAATTAAGCCATCCAAAGAATATATTACCTTGAGATAAGGTGGTTAAACATGTAAGGTGAAAAATTATTAATCTCTTAAAATATGTTGTTAAAGGTAGGTGAAAAAAGAATTCTTTAGTTAAGCCAAATTTGATGTAAGATGACTAGTTTCGTCAAATATTTACCTAAAGTTCTTAAGTTAAAAAGACAAAAGACTAGGGGCTGTAGTGAGGAGTTCAGCTTGTCAAAAATTGAATGCTATTGCGGCATACAATGATTAAAAAAGTTAGAATTCCTAAAAATAGTGCATTGAGCAAAACAAAAGCTATATTGTTTTATGATTAGTATAATATATTGGGAATGAAGAAAGAGAAATAAAGATATATAGATTAGCTAAGGCCAAAGATAAGAAATTCAAAGACTTAGATCAACAAGTAAGATGCATTGGTAGTGAAAATAATGAGACTTGGCTAAAGATGAAGACATTAAGGAAAAATGGAAATGCTACTTCAAAAAATTACAAAATGAGAGTTTTAAAGAGAAAAAATATTTTTAAAAGCAATATAAGTAATATAACTAAATATATTATAGATTGATTCAAAAATTGAAATGGAGCAAGCTTTTATGATGATGCATAAAAAAAAGGCTTCAGGTCATTGGAGATACATATTAAGAGTTGGATAAATGAAGAGGGTGTTAAATGCGTGACACCATGGAGAAGTATGAAGTTGTTGGATTAAAATAGTTTAAAAAAATAGTTGGATAGAATATGCAGATCAATGTTGAGAAGAGATGAATAAACTACTATAACGTACATCTTTAAAATAAAATCGATTATGACTGATTTAAGGTGGTTATGAAACATGCAATAGAATTGTAATGGGAGAAATCATATTGATTTCACATAGCCTATGACCTTACAATAACAAACACATATTTAAGACAAAGGAGAACACCTGGTTCAAAAGTATAGTCACCAAATTATAAATAAATTTCTGCTTAAGAAGGAAAAGGTAATTTTATTGCAAAAATTATAAGAGATTTAAGGAGAAAGTTTAATCACACAATATAGAGCAACAATTACAAAATATCTTATGAATATAAAGTAAACCATCTAAAGAATTTATTACCTTGAGATAAGGTGGTTAAACATGTAAGGTGAAAATTATTAATCTCTTAAAATATGTTGTTAAAGGAAGATGAAAAAAAGAATTCTTTATTTAAGCCAAATTTGATGTAACTAGTCTCATCAAAAAAGTTCTTAGGTAAAAAAAAAAAAAAAAGATAGATAAAGGACTAGGCGCTACAGTAAGGAGTTCAGGTTGTCAAAAATTGAATGCTATTGAGGCATATAAATGATTAAAAAAGTTACAATTCTTGAAAATAGTGCAATGAGCAAAACAAAAGCTATAATGTTTTATGATTTGTATGATATATTGGGAATGAGGAACGCGAAAAGAAGATATATAAACTAGCTAAGGCTAAAGATAAGAAATCCAAAGACTAGATCAAGTTAGAAGCATTAGTAGTGAAAATAATAAGACTGGGCTAAAGATGAAGACATCAAGGAAAAATGAAAACGCTACTTTGAAAAATTACTAAATGAGAGTTATAAAGAGAAAAACATTTTGAAAAGCACTAATAAGTAAAATAATGAAGTGTATTATAGATTGATTCAAAAATTGAAATGGAGCAAGCTTTTAAAAATATACCTAAGCGGACGTCAAATAACTGGAAAAGAAGCATTTTAATACCAAAGCTTAAGAATATAAATTCTTCAAGATTGTGCTAAATAGAAAGAAATACAAGTTGAGTCATACAATGAAGCTATAGGTGATCGACTATAGACCTACAAAAACTATGTTAATTTCAAAGAACAAATTTGGCATCATGCCAAGAAGATCTACTTTGTAGCAATTAAGCAAAGAAAGGACATTTATATATAATTTTTATTGATCATAAGAAGGCATTAAGTGTCATGAGAACTTATTTGTTATGCTTAAAGGCATAAATGTATGTGTCAAAGATAAATTGATATTATTAAAATTATATGATATAAGGCAGCTCAAAATTTAGAGTTTTCTAATATACCTCAGCATGAGATGAACAATGAGAATTCACAAAAAAATCACAATTTTTAAGAATATATAGGATACACTTCCTTCAACAAGACTACAAAAATTAAGCAATAATTAAAAGAATGTATGTCTACTCCAACAAATCTAACAAAATAAAAGGCTAGGACAAAAACGTTACACCTCCCCAAATTAAGCAAACAAAAAAATAAAGTAAAAGACCAAAGGAACGATCTTCAAGTTCATAAAGAGCCTATAGTTGAATTTAGGCATTATGCCGTCAATAGTTTCATTAGAGTATAAGACATTAGGCCAACAAGCCTTACTATCGACCTAACACAAGCCCTGATATTAGTTCCTTGATGTGCATCCTTCGCCCAGCCCACCAAACACAAACAATAGAACAAAAGACATGTAAATATGGTAAAGTCCCATTAAGTTCATCATTTGCCATGTCAACCAAAGTAGAAAGCATAGAAAGGAACCAAGGAAGGCAAGCTAATTTTACTCGCGCCATCGATAAAGCCAATATCCTTCACCAAGTTCATCAAAACATAAAGCATAAGGCATAATGCATACTGATTTCAACTAAATTTCTATTAAAGCTATATCTCGTGCAACCTTCACTAAGTTTACTAAAACACAAAACACAAGACATAAGAACTTCTAAAACAAATTCTCAAAAGTTGCCATTGAACTGGATTCATCATCATCAAGTGTATTTTGCACATAGTGTTAAATCAATGACAATCTCTACTTTCTCAACAAGTTGTCACACCTGAGCACATGAATTACAAATTTAACACTTGAAATAGGGGATAATTTGTATAGAACTAATGGAAACATCTACTTTCTCAACTATACATTGAATTGGACAGACATATATTCATAGTAAACCAAACATTATTTTTTCTAAGGCAAAATTTTTGATCCAGCGACCTCTTTCTCCTATTCTTTAGTTGAATATTTTGTATTAGGGAATCAAGCTTGGAGATATTTTGCTCCTTCATGTCTGATCTTAGTTTAACTAGCGATTTTATTGCTTGACTACTAGATCTACCTCATGCACTTATCACACCATCATTAGTAACATATTACTCAAAAGGATCTTCTCTCAGCACTCATAGCATATGAATGATCTACATATACGAAGTAGCTTCCAAAACTATTCAGGGACCTTCTATTCCCCACCGTAATGTCCACTCAGGGGCGGAATCAAGTACACCCCAGGGGGGATAATTGCCCCCCCTAATTTTTTTTTTTAAGTTTATTGGTAGAGCTAATTAAGTAATTTCAAGTAATTTCCCCCCCCCCCCCCTAAATCTTATGTTTTGCCCCCCTTTTGCCCTAACCGCTTCTTCAAGCGTGAAGGATCCGCCGCACGCAATATCATTATTTCATTTTTTTAAATGTTAGTCTATTAGTATTAAAATTTTGCTCCCCCTAAAATGAAAGGCTGGTTCCGCCCCTGTGTCCACTACATTAATCAATTTGCACTATAAACTTTGGTATGTATTGTAACAAACTGAAAATAAAAAGTATTTTAAATTTCTGTTTGAATTGGAGTGCCCCGGCACTGAGATTGTGAGCGCTGAGGCACTGGCCTTTTGTTGATCTTGAATTTGGCATGCAAAATCATCTCTCGATCCCTTCTTGAAAATGGAGATTGAATAATATTTGAGTTAATTAAAGTCCATTTGATCGAATAAATAAAATTGGATGACGTCGAGCCGATTCGAGTTTGATTCGACCCCAACATCGTCGCCGATTGTTAAATGAAGTTGATTCGAGCCAAGATTAATTAAAATAAATCTAATTAATAATCAAATAAATTAATTTGAAGCCTTGTCGAGTCGATTTAACTCGACTCACGCCCAAAATCACAAAAAATAATTTGATTATTAATTATAAATATTCAATTGAGCAAAATTGAGTCGATTCGACTCAAATAAGATATAATTTGAGGCTCGTCGATGTCAATCGACCCAATGTAATGCGACCCAACTCAATTTCAAGCAAATCAGCGACGATTACCTCAAATTGATTTAACCAAATAAAGCCGAATTCAAATCTAAAATAAAAACCTGATTATTTCGTTTCGATTTTCTCTCAAACTCAGCCCCCAAACTCTATTAATCTCAGCTCTTAGATCCCTCTTTAAAGTAGGATTTAAATCTTTGATTTGAATTAAGATAGAGGGGCAAGATCATCATTTGTCCATACAAGAAGATTCTAGGTTAATAAAAGGGCAATGGAGGATGTTTGGGCGTCATCTTGATTCATTCGGCCCTTGCTTTTATTTCGTGCAAACCAGAGAAAGAGATAGAGAGGGAGGCAGATAGTGCGTGAGAGGCGGAGAGCGAGTCGAGCGCGATTTTGAGAGGGAGAAGCGACGATCCGGTAATCTCTTCTACATCCTCTCCTTCTTCCTCATCTTCTTCACCTTCTTCTCCATTCTCTCCATCTCCACCTCCATCTTCTCCGTCCTCATTTCAACTTCCAAAATCAAGAACAAATTGATTCTCATTTCCCTTTATATTCATATAAATGAGGGATCGAGAGTTCTGCGCCTTTTTTTTTTTATTCTTGAGTTCTGATATCTGTTCTGTAGAATTTTAAGAGGTTTTATTGTTAAGATTTTCTTCTCTTGTATCATATGGCTTATTCCTCCCCTAGTGGTTGTTCTTCTTCCCCTTTCTTTTGATCATCTTGATGGCAAATGAAAGGATGAAAGTTGATATAATTGCTTAGAAAAGAGTTGATGCTATATTTTATTGTTAAGGAAGATGAAATCATTAACCATTTTACTTGGATTAAATTTCCTGAAAGAATGAAAGTTTTCTCGGTTAATTTGAATCTTGAGAAGCTTTTGCGAGATCTCAAAAGAGGAAAGGGCGTGTTGCCATTTTTTTAGAGCCGAGAGGAGTGGTCTCTTCCAACATTATCTGTAATTGCTTGATTCTTTGCCTTCTGTATGGTATGGGAAAGGTATCATTACATGTAGTCTTGTTCTTGTTTCAGTTTTGCAAAGTGCTGAACCATATCTTGATTATATGATTAATCCGACTAATGGAGACATAACATAACCTCTTAATGTATTAAATGTGTTGTTTCGTTGGCAGATCCAAGGGGTTAAAGTTGCAACACAATCACTAAAAAGAAACTCAATATTTGTACTGGAATTTGTGTGAGCAAATGCAATGCTTCTCTTGCACTAATCAGAGTTTCTTTGCTAAAATCATTAGTTAGGATTTTGGGCAATGTCCGAAACTTTGCAATGATTTTTGCTAGGATGTTGAGTTTAAAAAAAAAAAAAAGAACAGTGGAAATTTCCTTCTCTCATCCTTACTTTGCCCTCTAAAGAAAAATCTGAGGAAAAAATGAAAGGTTATTTTCATGAGATTTTCAATTACTGAAGGAAGCATAGAATTAATTAGTTGTATTTTCATTTCCATTCTTTGGAATTGTAGACAAAATATCCTATATATTTTGTTGAAATTTGAAGTGTTGAATGTTTGTTTAAAGCCTGTTTGATCTTCAAAAGCTTGAGGGGTTTCTAAATTGGCTTTGGTTTTGTTTCTTGACAATAAAATCCTGCATCTTGAGAAATTGAAAGTATGCCTTCTTTATGTTCTTCCACTTATTTATCAAGGAAAAGAGAGCAATCATATCATAGTGATATCTTTACATACACTCATGGATCTTGACATTGCATAGGTGTTTGGTATTATGTGATGTGAAGTTTAGTAGTTATGCTACGCAATTTCATTTGTTTTATTTTTAAATCACAGGTATATGTGGTTCCAATGCAAGGTTGTATAATTTATGTTGGAAAGCTTCATGAGTCTTTGGAAAGAATGAAGTTGCATCAAGTTTTCTTTCTTTTCCTAATTGCATTTGGTGTAAGTGTTGAGTTGGAAAGTAGGTGTATGTGTATATTTGGTGGATCATGATTGGTAGAAATTGGTATACATAGTTTTGCTTCATCTTATACATGGATGTTTTCTTCTTATAGGTTGGAAAAGAGAGGGTGTTGGAGTAGAGTGCTTTGCATTGATTAATAATTGTTTGGGGGATGTATGAATGTTGGAAAGTGCAGTGTTGAAGAAAAGCATGACTCTCTTTCTCTTTCTATACCTCTTCTTCCCTCTCTTCTCTACCCCTTTCTCATGCCTTGGGATGAGTTCCAAAAATCACAAAAAACACTTTCAAAATCGAAGTTCCAAAAGCAAAATCATAAAATGTTTAAAATAAATTCAACTCAACCACATAAAAAAACATATAATAAGAATAAAATAGATATTAAATGATAAACAAATAATAATAAATATATAAACAATTAAATAAAATTGGAAAACAAATAAAGATATGGAACGAATTAAATAGAGCAATTTTTTTTTTAAATCAGGAATATTCAAAGTCAAATAAAATTTAAAAAAAAAATCAAAATAAGCTTAATTAACAAGTAATACTTAAATGATAAATAAAAATACATCTAATCACCAATAAACCAACCTAATAAAAAAAAGGGAGAACAAAATGAAAAGAATAATAATTAAACATAAAGAGAAATATAATTGCTACCCCGTCAATGAAGTTTTTAGGTTGGACTACCTCGGGCTGTGGGGCTACGTGTCCTAAGGAGGCCTTGATCCTCGTGCTCATTGTGACAACGCCGCGAATGAATTGACGGAATGCAATTGTTAAAATTATAAATTTTATAAATTAATAATCAATGAACTGAATTAATTAAAGAAAAATCAGTGATAAAAATGCTTAAATATAAATAACCAATCATTAATTAACTTCAAACAATTAAAATCTATGTTAAAATAAATTCCAAAATACCAAAGACGCTAAAACTTAAATTTGAACATAAATGCCCCTTAATGTATCCTAGGCTTATTATTAGTTGAAGTTTCTATGAATTGAATTTGATTTGTTAAAAAAATGTCGCTTGTATCTTTTGTTTCTTGTTAAATTATTAATCAAAATCAACCAATTGTTCCTCCCAAATCTGCTATTTTTGCTATTTTTCTCTAAATTTCTTGCTGTATTTGACTCCAAGGCGTATTAAATTGGTATCAGAGCGGTGTCCTGGGCTAAAAGTTAAGTCCCCATCGCTGATTTCTGCTGAATTTTTTTTCACCTTGCCGATTTCCACTATTTGGAGGCCAAAATTTGTGAATAGCAGCAAAGAAGATGGATGCTTTGGAAAGTGAGATGGAACAACTTAAGGCCGAGATGCAGGAGAAACCTTCCAGATGGAGGAAAGATTTTCCGGACTGGAGGGAAGGTTTTCCTCCATGGAAAGCCGTTTTGTAAACATGGAAGGCATGATGAAAATATTGATCGAGATGCAATCGAAGGCTTCACCAGCTACTCCTAGGGCTGATTGGAAAGGGAAGAAAGTTTAGGAGGAGGATAATGAAGTGGAGAGTGTTTTCCCTCAAGGACCACCCCGAGGGATTCCAAGGAGAGGTGCATCGAGGTATCCAGAAAAAAGGGCAGCAGGAAGGGGGGAGGCCAAACCCTTTTGGAGACCACCCAGGCAGCAATGGAGGTGGACCGGAGGAAGCAATGGAGGGGCCGAACCATGGGGTCCAAATCCTCAAAGGAAAGAAGGGAGAGAATTACACTACCACTACACATGAGTAACTGACGGAGGAAGAAATCATTGGGGCATGGATGCAAGGCTGAGAATGTTAAATATGCCGATTTTCGAAGGGGAAGATGCTCAAGATTGGGTGTACCGGGTGGAGCGTTACTTTGCGATCAATGGTCTGACGAAAGGAGAAAAAATCATGGCGACAGGGCTATGTTTGGACGGAAAAGCTCTACCTTGATTTCAATGGAAAGAAGCTAGGTATCCGATCTATTCATAGGGAAAATTTAAGGATTGTTTGTTGGAACGTTTTGAGCAATTCAGTAAGGGGACCTCCACGAGCAGTTCTATGCCTTAACTCAAAAAGGGACCTTCATGGAGTATCAGGAGAAGTTTGAGCTGCTATCTGGTAGATTAAAAGGAATCTTTGAGGAAGGGTTGAAAGGAAATTTCATGAAGGGCCTTAGGGAAGATATAAGAGCAGAGCTCAGAATATTGAAGCCTAGAGGACTGAGAGATATAATGGAGCTAGCACAAAGAGTGGAGGAGAAACATCAGTAGGAGAAGACCAGCCGGAGCAACCCCATGGGAGGGGCTTACAGGAACACCTCTATGACCTTGGCACCAAGGACCTAGACGGTGTCATTTTAGAGGGAGGCACCTAAGGAGAAGAGCTCTGGAGTTCATCCTGGAGGTAATTTCAAATGCCTCACAGAAGCATAAGTGTAGGATAGGCGGGCGAACGGGCCATGCTTCAGGTGTGATGAGAGATTTACACCTAGGCATACGTGCAAGAATCGAGCCCTTCAGGTCTTGATGGGAAAGAGGAGAGCGAGGACTAGTTGGAGAATGTATTGGAGGAGACAGAGCAGTTGCATTTGGATGTGGCGAATGTGTCCTTGAACTCTATGGTGGGATTTACTCCAAATCACAACATGAGAGTAAGGGGGCAAATTGGAGAGCAATCTATGATAGTTTTGGTGAATAGCGGGGCCACACATAACTTCATCTCAAATTGGGTGGTGGACCGATTGAGGTTGAGGTTAGCAAGGACGGAAGGATGTGGGGTGATGATGGGAACATGCAAAATAGAGAGGAGCATATTGATATGTAAAGGGGTAATGATGATCTTACAGGGTATTCATGTGGTGGAAGATTTCCTTCGTCTGGACTTCGGGATGAAGTGGCTACAGACTATGGGGGATATGAAGGTGAACTGGAAATCATTGACTATGGAGATACAAGTGGAGGGGAAAAAGGTAGTGCTTCAAGAGGATGCCAGCTTATGCAAGACCATGATCTCTTTAAAAATCATGCTCAAGATAATCCAAGATGCAGGCCTGGGATATTTGGTAGAGTTGCAAAGCATAGAAAGGGTCCAAGAACAGGAAGCAAGGAAACTTCTAGTGGGGGCCCAGCAAATTCTGCAACAATATCAGGATGTATTTCAGCCACGGGTCGGGTTACCTCCATCTCGAGAGCACGTGCATGCCATCAACTTGAAAGAAGGGACTTCTCCCATCAGTGTCATACCATACCGTTACTTCCAGATCTAGAAGGATGAGATAGAGAGGCTGATCATGGAGATGATGAAAGCAGGGATCATCAGACCTAGTATGAGTCATTTCTCTAACCCAATACTGTTGGTGAAGAGAAGGATGGCAGCTGGAGGTTCTGTGTAAATTACATGGCTCTAAATAAGGAAACGGTGCTAGATAAGTTTCCAATTCTTGTGATAGATGAACTCTTGGATGAGTTATTTGGAGCTGTGATCTTCTCCAAAATTGATTTGAAGTCGGGATACCATCAAATCAGGATGAAGACAGCATAAGTGCACAAGACGGCCTTCAGGACACATGAAGGGCACTATGAGTTCCTTGTGATGCCTTTCAACCTCATGAACGCCTGTGCCACCTTCCAATCACTTATGAACCGAGTGTTCCAGCCATACCTCTAAAGGTTTGTCCTAGTATTTTTTTATGACATTTTGATATACAGCAAGATAGAGGCAGAACACTAAGAGCACTTGAAGACTGTCATGGATACATTGAGGAAGTATCAACTATTTGCCAATCGGAAAAGTGCACATTTGGGCAATCACAGGTAGAGTATTTAGGGCATGTGGTGTCCAGAAAGGGGGTGTTAGCAGACCAGTCCAAAATTCAGGCCATGGTAGACTGGCCTATTCCTAAAAACTTGAGGGAGCTGCGGGAGTTCTTAGGGCTCATCGGTTACTACCGAAAGTTTGTAAAGGAATATGGTACCATAGCAAAACTTTTAACGGAGCAATTGAAAAAAGAGAATTTCAAATGAGGGGAGGAAGCAACCTGAGCCTTCCAGGAGTTGCAGACGACGATGATCAGTGTACCTGTGCTGGCACTTTCATATTTTAGGAGACCCTTTGTGATGGAGACAGATTCATCAGCTTATGGGCCAAGAGAAGTACTCATGCAAGGTCAGAGGCCTATTACATACTTCAGCCAGGTGCTCACAACCAGGGCAAGGCTCAAATCGGTATGTGAGCGAGAGTTGATGGCAATTGTCTTGGCTATTCAGAAATGACGGCCTTATCTGTTGGGGAGACATTTCATAGTCAGGACAGATCAGAGGAGCCTGAAGTTTTTGTTGAATAGAGGATGTTCACTAAGGATGAGCACCAGAAATGACTATCCAAGTTACTTGAATATGATTTTGAGAATCAGTGGCGGCCAAGACTAGAAAACAAGGCAATATATGCCTTGTCCAGGAGAGGCGAGAGACCTCAGTTGGTGGTCTTGTCAGTACCATTGATGGTAGATTGGGAGGCATTAAGACATGAGAATGAGCAAATAAAGAGTTGACGAAGATCAGGGAGGAGCTGTTGCAGGATCCAGACAGTCACCCAGATTATGTTCTGAAAGAGGGACAGATAGTATACCATGGGAGGTTTGTGTTACCTCGAACCTCGGGGTATATTCCCAAGCTACTGCAAGAGTTCCATGGCAATGCGATAGGAGGGCACTCTGGAGTTCAAAAGACATATATTTGACTATCATATGCGTTATATTGGATAGGGATGCATCGCGATGTAGAGAACTGGGTAACCAAATACGATGTGTGCCAAAAGCATAAATACTTAGCCATGACGCCAGCAGGGTTGCAATAACCCTTAGCCCTACCAAAGAGGTTGTGGGAGGAAGTGACGATGGACTTCATCGAAGGGCCACCATGATTGGAAGGGTTTTCAGTGATCTTGGTAGTAGTGGACCGTCTGAGCAAGTATGCACTTTTCATCCCTTTGAAGGATCCTTACACCACAATCACAGTGGCTACTATTTTCATTCAAGAAGTGGTACGCTTGCATGGGTTCTCAAAAGCCATTATGTCAGACAAGGAAAATATGTTCCTTAGCCACTTTTGGAAGGAGCTATTTCATTTACAGGGGACGGTATTAAAGTGAAGTACAACCTACCACCCTAAGACAGATGATCAGACAGAAGTGGTCAACTGGAGTGTAGAGACCTACTTGAGATGCTTTGTATCAAACACACCAAAGAGTTGGGCAAGGTGGATTGCATGGATAGAATATTGGTACAACACCTCGTACCACTCAGCAGTAAAGAACACTCCCTTCAAGATTCTCTATGGGAGAGACCCACCTCACTTGATTCATTACAGGGGCAGCACTACACCAGTGTCCAGTGTAGAGCGGTACTTAGAGGAGAGGGACAGGGTACTAGTAGAGCTTAAGGGGCATTTGTTGAGAGCCCAACTGATCATGAAAAAGAGGGCGGATGGGCACAGGACAGAAAAATTTTGAACCAGGAGACATGGTTTACTTAAAATTGAGGCCCTACAGACAAAATACATTAGCCAGGAGGAATGAAAAACTATCCCCACGATATTTTGGGCCTTATGCGATCTTGGAGCCCATAGGAGTAGTAGCCTATCGATTAAGGCTACCACCATCCTCAACTTTGCACCCAGTCTTTAATGTATCACAGTTGAGAAAAGCGATAGGGGAACATACACCATCATCACTACCCCTGACTTTGACAGAGGACATGGGGGTTATGTTGGAATCCCTGAAAATAGTAGGTGTACACAGGGGAGAGATAGGGACATAAGAGGTGCTAATCAAGTAGAAAGACCTGCCAAAGCATGATGTCACTTAGGAGTCATACGAGATAATCAAGAGACAGTTCCCAATCTTCCACCTTGAGGACAAGGTGCATTTTTGGGAGGGGAGTATTGTTACAATCAGTCCAGTAGGACCAGTCCTGCAGCCGGCCCAGCAGCAAGGGGGCAGACCTGCTACAGGGGGGCGGATCATCAGAAATTCCCCCCCCCCCCCCCTTGTGGGGCCAGCAAACCAATTATTCCTTATGCTAGGAGGAGGATTAAGGAAGGAATTAATGAAGGGAATTTGAATTCAAAATAGGGAGGGAATTAATTAAGGCAAGAGAGGCCTTTTAGGGCTAAATTGAAAGAGGGTGGGGGGGGGGGGGGGGGGAGGGGAGTAGGGGCTTATATAGGGATTATTTTTATTAGGGTTATGTTTTGATTGAGTTTTTCTGGTGTAGTTTTTCTGTGAGAGCTGCCTAGCGGCGTCTAGATTGATCGGGAGAGACGATCTACCTCTCTAATTAAAGATTGCTTGTATCTTTTGTTTCTTGTTAAGTTATTAATCAAAATCAGTCAATTGTTCCTCCCAAATATGTTGTTTTTGTTGTTTTTCTGTGAATTTCCTGTTGTTGCTTGCTGAATTTGACTCCAAGATGTATCATATTTGAAGGGATTTCTAGGTTGGTTTGGCGCTGTCTTGTGCATGTTTACAATTTGCTGAATTATTTTGCTCTTAGTGACATTTGACTTTCATCTGCGAGCTGCTTGTTTACCTTATTTGGAACTATTTAAATATAGTTTACCCTCTAGACTCTTCTCGTGTCATTCCTAAAAACTAGCTACAACATTATATGTCCTACTTCACCTGCAAGAAGTTAACAGTATTCAAGTCAAAAATATTTTCTGCAATGGATGTCCATCATATTGAAACCTCACTTATAAATTAGTACACTGGTCGCATTCAGGTGGTAACTGTTTCACAGGTTCCGGTTTTAAGCTATTATAGTAAGTTTTTACAAATCTGTATTTTCAGAAGTAATTGTATTCGTTCACCAAAATGAAATCAGTCTATAGATGCTTTGCATAAATTAGCCAGAAATGTCTCTGGAAAATTACAAGCTTTATCATTTGACAACTTTAATCTATTTCTAAGATTATATATAACATTTAGCAGGTTTTTTCATCAGCATTCCACAAAGGAAAAGCTTTAACTGGTATTTCCTTACCAAACCCACCACTACTTGGGTGTTCTTCCCACTTCTTTTTATTTTACTCTAAAGCAAGATGTCCACATCATACATGACTTATTTCCAAGACACCACAACTTCCATAAGTATAGTAATCATCACAACGGCAAGGTGCATGTGTCAGACATCCCTAGAGCCTAAATGAAATTGACAGAAGCTTCCCGCCTTTACTTTTGGGGATTGAACTTACTTGAGATATTGAAGCGTCATAATCTTCATCAATGATGGGTTGCGAGAAACAAAATTTTGCCAATCTGATTTATCTATTCTTCCATCATGATTCACATCCGAGTCAACAAATGTCTGTTTAAAATGCAGAAGATTTCTAAATGAAGAGATGATTCATCAATGGAAAGTAAATTGCAAAGTATTTGGCTAATAAACTTAGAAGCATTAGTCGCCAAAAACAGACCTTGTCTAATATGAGCTCAACAGTTTCATCTGATAATTTCATGTCAGACTCAGAAAGAAGCGCAATTAACATCTGCTTTACCTGCAAAATTAGATCATTCTATTTCATATAGGCAATCAAAATAAAATAAAAATAAACTTGAATAAATAAGACGAGGGAAACTAACAAAAAATGGCATGTGACGAAGCAAGACAAATATTATCTATTATCAAGTTATAATGCATGTTCCAATATTATCTATTAAATTCTTAAGACCTCAAAATGTATTTCATCATCTTTGAAACTACTTATGCCCCTTTTAAGTCTCATAGTCAACAGCTAAATCAATATTCTTTGGTTGAAATTTGAATTCCGCTTAACACTTTTTTTTTAAGTAATTGATGCATGGAACCACGGATGACTAAAGATTATGCAAGGTATTCGACAATTGCTAAAGTTCCATTTTGATTCTGCTATAATAACTCTGGTAAAATTTAAATCATCAAACTGCTCATCCAGCACCATGTTGCATCTTAATTATCCTCCATTCATTCCCGCAGAGGAAGTGTCCATCACAATTTTGTGCAAATCTGTTTGCAAACATCAAAAAATTAGCTTTGGACAAACAATTTTCTTAACCCTTCCATCTAAATTCCATCTCCCTCCCAGCACACAACTTCTAGCCTTCGTTGTAGATAACCGAACAACTCAAGTTATTTTCTACAATCTTTATTTGATAGGTGCCACTTTCCTACTGTCTAATATAATAATTTCACTTTTTAATTTTATCACATATCCATCTCAACATTCTCATTTCAGTCATATTAAAATTGGCTATGAATGAGTTCTTTATTGCCCAAAATTAGAATCCACAACATCCTCATCTAATTATAGTTATAAAATATATCTATAACTATTGTATTTTTATTCATGCAAAAAGGAATGAGCTATCTATTCAAGAAAAGACAGGAAATCCACGTCAATGTCAGAATGTAAATTTTCTGACTATCATAAAGAACAGGCAAGTTGATTGAAGCATTTCCAATTCACCTCTTTCCTCTCAATAAAACCATTACCATCCAAATCATAAAGCTTGAATGAAACTGCAAAATGAAATAACAGATTAGAAACAGGAATGAAGCAGCATCCAATGATGTAAGGAAAGGATAATGATACCAACTTACAGTTAATTTTATCCTCTAGGGGAGCATTTGGGTGAAATACATTCAGTGATCGAACAAAGTCACCAAAATCAATAACACCCTTTTGCTTCACATCAAATAGGTCAAATATCTGCATAATAGGCATTTAATATTTAATTAATGCATTAAATATCGCAATAAAATAGTCCAAAACAAGTATCAAATCTATACACTTGATTCAGATTAAAAACTTCAATATATGCTAAATATATTGAGAAAGACTTGGTTAGAAAATATTAGAAATGACCTTTCTTTATTAGTTTTAGATGAGAATTTGACTCTTACCAGGATGAATGGAGAAAAAGAATTCATGTAACCGACCCATATAGTGGGATAAAGGCTTGTTGTTGTTGTTGTAGTAGTATATGCTAAATAAAAGGTAAAAAATAAAAATATATAGAACTTCACAAAGTCGAACATATGTATAAAGTTGGGCCAACTACCCTGCATAGGAAATTTTTAGTCTAAGGTACCAAGCATACCAATAAAAAGCACCTATTCTGATGTGTGTACAAAAATGAATGACATCAACTTTGGATTTGAATGTTCTATAATGCATTAAAGCTGATATTAAGTAATATATACAAAATATTTTGAAAAACATCAATGCTAGCATCACTATCACTATCACACCGCAGCAATTTCACATACCAGTCTTGGAAACCATTCTTTGCTATTCTTTCAAGTGTTGTGCTTAGGGTGAACTGTAGAATTGCTAAACACTTCAAATTAAAAACATGTTAATTAGCTCTACTATTTGCCTTCTAATATTTCACACATGTTACTTGTACGCCTCTTTATAAAAATGTTTGTCAAAACTCTAATCCATTTGCAGAAGAAATCCATAATCTTCTTAGAAAAAGCTTGATTTGGATCAGCAAAGTCAATATGACATCAAGAAACACAAATACTTCAAACCTCACACAATCCTAGTCAAAAACGGCTTATCCAATTATGCTATGCACAAAGTGTTGGGATTATCAAGTGTGGGCTCCGAAAATTCGCGCCCCAGCCTCCCAGCACTTTTTAGGAGAGTTTTAACGGATTAAGTTCCGGGGTAAATTCTAGGAAGGCGGATTGGGATTGGAGATAAGACACACCTAGAGATTTCGTCCTCATTTTGTGTTGACCTATGTATAAAGAACTAAAATGGAAAGCGGCTTACCTCGTATATGCCGAGAAGATCCCATAAATCCTGCAAGAAATCTCGGAAACCTCGTATCTACGTCAAAATCTCTGCTCACATCCCGTAAATCCTGCGAACTCACCTCGATCGCAGCTCTTCAGCGTCGTTAAAAGGCAACCAAATGAAGACTTCAGGGTTGGCTGCTCCCTTCAACTCCAACTATCACAAACTCCTTCCCACATACGACCCTCAATTCATCCCGTCGCTACTTCCGATTACTCCAAAGAAGTCGAACCTCATTTCGCTTCTTCCTCAAGCTGCTGCAGTCGTCGCCTACACCCTACCAACCTCCTCAAACCAAGATCCAACCTCTTCCCGATTTCCATTCAATGCCCTCGATCTGACGCTATCTCCCTCCAATCCTCCATCCCAATCCCCTCTCCAATCCTCAAACTGATGCCCTATCAACGGCATTCCCTTCTCTGCTGAATCGGAAGTAACGATTGGAGCTCGCCCGTCGTGAAGATAACCATCTCCTCCCTTATGCGTGCTTCTTCGACCTAATCCTGTGAAATCTCTCAATCCCTCCTCTTCTCCACCTCATAGCCGAACCTACAGTAGCTTCCGACCTCCATCTTCTCAAGCCTCCGCTTCTTCCAACCACAAGTCTTCCGATTTATTCAGTCCACACAGAAAGAGAGAGAGAGAGAGAGAGAGAGAGAGAGAGAGCATTTATCCCTACCTTGTCGATCTCCCTCAGAGCCTGTACCGACTTCAACCCGCAGACCACCTCTTCAAGCCAAGATCTCCTCTGCTTGTAATCCAACCTGAACCCAAATCCTCTGTCCTAGCCATCTACCCGAGCCATTCAACCTATTCATCGTAATATAGGTAAAAGTTTTTCATAACTATAATTATAATTATAATCATAGTTACAATGATTATGATTATTATTATAATTTTATGTTATTTCTTTTTTTTATTATTAGTAATTAATTATTATTGTAATTATTGATAATTATAATAATTATATTATTATGATTATTGACAATTATAATTACTATTAATTATAATAATTAGGTTATCAAAATTTTTTATAATTATAATTATTATTAATTATAGTAATTATTTTGTCATAATTATTGATAATTATAATTATTATCAATTATAATAGATTTGCCTTTTTTATCATCATTTTTATATTATTATTAGTCCAAAAAAAGAAGAGAATTTTTTTTAAAAAAAAAGAAAAGGAAAAGAAAAGAAGAAGAAGAAGAAAAAAAAAGAAAATATAAAAAAAGGAAAGAAAGAGGAGAGGGGGATCCTACTTGTTCATTTCATCAAAATCTCATTCTCGGCGTTCGTGTTGAGCCGGCAAACCGTCCATACACGCTTTCCTAAGCGTGATGGGAAGGGAACCCGGTGCGACACCTACGGCGAGACGGGTAGGCCATATACATGATTTTCTTAGCGTGGTGGGGACAATCTTAAGTACCGGTACGCGGCTTTGTACCTGCGGGGAAACAACTGCTCTTCTTTTCAGGTGCACTTGAAGACCCATACACGCTTTCTTAAGCGTGGTGGGGGACGAAGAAAATACGGCCGCAGTGTCCGAGGACACCTACCATACACACTTTTCTTAGCGTGGTGGGAAGGCTCAGTTTCCTGTAGTTTCCCCTAAACGGGGGAGACGCCGGGAGGCTGCCGAAATTTCGGGTGAACATAAGACCGCATTTGGACGTTGATTGGAACATCAAATAGACTTAATTCAAACTCAAATAAAAAAAAAATTAAACTTGAGCATAATGCAAAAAAGTTTAAACTCTAAAAGACCACATGAACTCAAATTGAACTCGGACTTGATTGAACTCAAAAGGCAACAGGGGTCTTTGATTTGGACTTCAGTTTGAACAACAGAACATAGAACTTTGACTTGACTATAACATGCAAATGAACACCGGAGACTTGCAACAAATGACAACGAATTGGACTCAAACTGAACTCAAATAAGAGCTAGAACTTGAACTCAACATATTGAACTATCTTTGAGGCTAAACGAATTTGTAAGCAAAAACATGTTTGCAACATAAAATTGAAATGGCTTGGTCATCAAGCCATTTGAACCATGATGATTTACTTACAACATTGGAATCAATTCATCTTTAAATAACAAGATGAATTGTAAAACATGTGACATAACCGCTTACATGCAATGAATTTTGAAGCTCGTGGGGAATATGAGAACTTGTGAAGGTAAAGGACTTATAATAATCAACATGATTTATCTGCAACCAAGGGTGAAGTTACTGAAGATGCAACTTAATTACAAGTCATGGTGTGAGCTTTTGGATCAAGCTAATTGACTTATAACATGGGATTTGATTTGTCATTGAGCAAAGTTCATAGAATTGCCAGATATGTGACAAACTATCTCAGATCATCATGCAAAAGCCCCCAATGAGTACTATAGCTGATTCATGAAAGATGTGTTGACTAAGTTGCAAATCTCCAATTGGTAATCATACTAATATTGCCACTTACATCATAGATCAAATGGTAGCAAACTTGAATTCATAGGAAGTTGAGCTTCAATTGGATATTTTAAAATGGAGACGCAATCAAATAGCAAATGATCATCATAATGAATTCATAAGGAATTTATGATGAATGGAGAATAAGGCCTCAAGAGATACATAAGCAAGGAATGATAAGGCGAAATTATCTTGAACCGTTCAAGCAAATTAATCAGTGTGCAATGACCAAATAAAGGAGATGAATTATGGATAGATCGGCCCACCAATCAACATGCAAGCTGATGCAACAACTCACCGATCGACGAGTGTAAGGGACTGATGTCGAATACAGCAGCATCGAGCATTTGGTATTAATATACAACAAACATACAATGAAGATATGTTCAAGAGTCCGAAGCAGAGGCCTCCTACATACGGTCTGTGTCAATTGATTATAAGTAAATATACCGTCTCTCCTACGAACAAGAGTAAACGATATGTAGCAAAGTGCAAATACTTACGGGGTTATAGGAGACCCGTTATGCATACCACACGCTGTCTACAAAACGAACACTGGATGATATACAACAAATACAAGTGTCCACAGACCTTGTAGAAGATCCGTCGTACACACAACATATCATCCATAAGAGGGATACAAGGAGTCTTCTCGCAAGTAAACATAATAGTTCCTACGAGCTATTACAGAAGACACGTTGAGCACTCAACATGTCACCTATGGGCAAGTACAGAAGGGCTACGATGAACACAAGCTTCTGTGGTTTGTCGTAGGACACCCGCCAAGTATTCTAAAAATGCCCCCCGTATATGCACCTTAATCTGTACACACATAGGTACACAAAAAGGAGTATACAATTAATAAACCCGCATGGGTCCCGACGAGCGTGTTGTAGGAACATACGTGACGTCTAGAGATGCTGCGCGGGTTAATAAGTAAATTCAAATTCGAACCCGATCCTCCTATATGGGTCAATGGGAGTTGACACGGTTCGAACCATTAGATAAATATACGGTCGCGAGGTCGACCGGGATATTTATTTTATACGTTCATATTAGGCCTTCAAGGCCTATAATCAAGAGAATTCACTTACAAAGGCATAAAGTATATGAAACCCGATCCTCTATCGACAGCTCGATGGAGTCAACAGGGTCTAATCCATAAATAGAAATGACCCCACACCCTGATGAGGGTAGTGTTGAATGTTGATCTCAACCGGAGGGGTCCATTCCAAACACTCTACATCTTCAAAACCACTCAAATTTTCCCAAAGTATCCAAAACTCTAGAAAAATCCAAAAATCCCAAAATCCAAAAATATTTAAATCTGAAATCTAACCATCAATAACTTAAAGCAAAATTCATCCGCCCTCCACAACAGTTTGCCGAGATTGAAAAATGCTTCAGCTCACAAAGAGCTAATGCCTGGTCGAGAATATCACTAGGATCCATTCTCAAACAATCTCCTGCCAGTAAGGACGTGGTACGTGTCCTCTAACCGGCAGTTTCGCGGCCAAATGGCACTGCAAGATAAACGGTTATGACCCGGGGCCCTCTGGACCGAGTGATTTTGCCGCCAAATGACACCACGAGATAGTGGTTATGGCCAGAGCCAATACGTTCCTTAGTGGCATCAAATCCTTGAGATATGAATCAATAGGATATGATCGATAGGGCACAAAGCTCTCTGTTAGCTAAGGTGGATTCATATTTGTCCCCTTAGGCAAACATTCAACCCAGGTCTACAAGGTACCCTTGGATGAAGCAACCCATGGCTGCCGACAAGGATCCTTCTGTCAGGCTGGGTCGACTACCTCCTCTGACTAAGTAGACCAGGGACCACGATGGCCCGAGATGACGAAATCATGGGATCTTGATCGGGACCATCATTCATTCCCCCACCATCCGCTTTAAGTGCAAGATGGCAAAATTTTTTATTCAAATATTAAATCTCCAAATCTTCCAATTTTCCAAATTCCCAAGTTCTCCAAATTTCAAATGTCCATTGCTGCTACTATATGCCGGAGACACGTATATTTACGTATCTGATCGACGACTAGCCTTAATCGAAAGTTCTCTCTCGTGATCGGGAGGGGTAATTAACTATAGGGGCTTACGCCTATAGGAAACCAGAACTCAGATCATAAAGTCCTCGAAAAAATGAGGGCGAAATCTCTGGGTAGTGTCTTATCTACAAACCCATCTACCTTCCAAAATTTACCCCGGAACTTAATCCGTTAAAACTCCCCCAAAAAAAGCAACGCGGGTGGAGGTCGGGGCCGAATTTTCGGAGCCCACATTTTGCGAGGACTTTATGATATGAGTTATGGTTTCCTATAAGCGCAATCCCCTATAGTTAATTACCCCTCCCGATAACAAGAGAGAACTTTCGATTAAGGCTAGTCGTCAAATGAATACATAGTATCCGCAGATACGTGATATCCGATGTATAGTAGCAGCATTGGTTTGGGTATTTGAAAAAGTTTGACATTTAAATTTTGAAATTTCACCATCTGGCACTTAAAGCGGATGGTGGGGGAATGGATGATGGACTCGATCAAGATCCCATGGTTCCGTCGTCCCGGGCCATCGTGGTCCTTTCTCTACTTAGTCGGAGGAGGTAGTCGACTCAACCTGACAGAATAATCCTTGTCGGCAACCATGGGTTGCATCGTCCAAGGTTACCTTGTAGACCTGGGATGAATGTCTGTCTAAGGGGACAAATTTGAATCCATCTTAGCTAACAGAGGGCTTTGTGCCTTATTGATTATATTATATTGATTCATATCTCAAGAATTTGATGCCATTAGAAAGCTTGCAGGCTATGGGAGAAGCGGAATCGGCCTACAGGCTTGCGGCTCGAGTTTGCGAATGGAAAAATAGAGGAAGAGGCGTGAGAGTTACAGCTTTTAACAACAAGGGGAGCAGCGTCGAGGCAGAGCACGCACGATACGACATCTTTGGCGCTGTTGCATAGGCATGGGTCGCCGTTTTTATAGGATTTAGGCAAGATTTGGCAGGTGACATGGATTTTTCATATACTTCTCCTTCCTTTTTTGTTTTATACGGAGGTCAACATCAAGTGATGGAATTTTCAAGAATATAAAATCACAAGTTGTTGACCACAGGCAGCCAACTTTAGAGCAAGCCATTATCCAGGTCAATTAGTGTAGTCCAAAGCCCCAATAGGGGATTCACATCATCCTTGAGAACAATTGTAGGTCAAGGTGTCACAAAACCGTACTTAAATGCTTGCAACAAAAAAAATTTATGACAACTCAATTGTTCAAATATAACGACTTAATTGTCCTTTTCACCCACGATCATGAACACATGACTTCCACATCCTGAATTCTCGTAGCACTACATATTGTCGTTCAACTTACAATATAAGCGATGATCATGCTTCCCAAATATCTCGATCAATCCTCGTAGTGTTGCAATCCACGTCACCAAGGAAAGCGGGAAAGAAACCACAATTGCAGAACTCCATGTCACAGACATGGATCCAAAAGCCAATCTTCTCTCACTTGCACATTCTCAAATATCACCTCTTTCTCGCTCACATTCTCACTTTGGTAATCCTCTACCCGTGATTTTTCCTCCAAGGCCTCACTCACATGTCTTACTTGCCTTCTGCGCCCTGCCCTTATCACACTAACTCGTCCTCCCCTAAGCTTCCTCTCCAAGGTCCATCCAGCTCCCAATCTATTCCACTCTTCTCTCGATATCAATTGTGTAGAAAACTGGAATCATCTCCCCTCTCTCTCTCTATCTCTTATGTGTTCTATGGGAGTCATGCCCAACTCTCAATTTCCCCCCAAAAGAGCTTGGCACTTGACCCGATCTAACAACAATATCCATGCCTTTCGACTTCATCATTTGATCTTCTGCCTTGTAAACTCCTCTACACACATTGGCATAGATATAAATAATAAATTTAGTATTATCCATCAAAAAATACCTCGTCCGCAAATGAAGAGTAGAACAAGTACTCAATCTTCAATTTGGTTAAATTAAAAGCCTAGCATGGTCAATCTTGGAGTTGGTTGTGTTTTGAAGATTAACCCTTTTATTGTTAATCTTCGATCTGGCATGAGGACTCACTCCCTTCATTGATTTTTGGTCCAAACAAGGAGTGTTCATTTGCCAATGATCATGCATGAACAAAATTTATATGGCGTCTCTTGAATCAAAGTCAAATGACAATCATCGTGATCAATGAGCGAAACTAAGGTAGTCGATGCATTTGATCGCTCTTATCACATGATGGAGGAGAATTAATTGTCATTGTCGTAAAAATATAATGATAAAAATAAGAAAATAAATAATATATATTAAAAAAGAAAATATACCAAATAATAATAATTCCAAAAGGAAGGAAAAAAGTGAATCATTGAAGATCTATTAATCTTCATTCTGACTAAAACCAAGACCTATGTCACAGATCCAGTTTCGAAGATCACCCCTCTGCCTTTGATCTTTGTTCTAGCACAAGGTCTCTCCTCCATTTGTTGATCTTTGTTCTAGCACAGGGTCTTTCCTCCTTTTGTTGATCTTTGGTCCAGATATAGAGAATGATTTCTCTCTTGTCAACAATTATGACAATGAAACTCAACATAGTTTTTTGGGTTATCATCAAGAGGTGCATGATGGAATCATCATGTGACTTTGATATTATTAGCATGCTCAAGACATTGTTATAATTATTGGTGAAACTAATCTTCATTAAAGTCATCAAAATTCTCCGAGCAGAACAACAACAACAACAACAATAACAAGCCTTTGTCCCACTACGTGGGGTCGGCAACATGAATCCTTTTTCTCCATTGTGTCCGGTTCAAAGTCAAATTCTCGTTTAAATCTAATAGAGAAAGATCATTTCTAATATTTTCTAACCAAGTCTTTTTAGGTCTACCTCTACCTTTCTTAACATAAGTCAAATCTAATACCTCTACTTTCCTAACTGGGTCATCGGAAGGCCGCCGTTTTATGTGACCAAACCATCTAAGGCGACTCTCTCTAATCTTATCCTCCACTGGAGCTACTCCAACCTTTTCACGTATATGCTCATTTCGTATCCTGTCTCTAAGAGTAAATCCACTCATCCACCTAAGCATCCTCATCTCCGCAACACATAACTTAGTATTGTGCTTCTCTTTTAATGGCCAACATTCTGCACCATAAAGCATTGCAGGTCTCACCACCATCTTATAGAATTTTCCCTTAAGTTTAAGGGGGACTTTTCTATCACACAACAAGCCCGATGCATTCCTCCACTTCAACCATCCAACTTGAATTCTACTGATAACATCCCCATCTATTTCACCATCACTCTGAACATTAGATCCAAGATATCTAAAACGTGTACTCTTATTAATGACTTGATCGCCCAAAGTCACAATCCCCTCACTAGGTCTATTACTGCTAAAATTACACTCCATATATTCAGTTTTAGATCTACTCAAGCGAAAACCTTTAGACTCTAAGGTTGATCTCCAGACTTCAAGTTTACCTTCAACTCCCTCTTTAGTCTTGTCAACAAGAAGAATATCATCAGCAAAAAGCATACACCAGGGTACATCCTCTTGTAAATGTCTAGTGAGAACATCCATGACTAACGCGAAAAGATATGGGCTTAAAGCTGATCCTTGATGTAATCCAACCGAAATAGGGAAATACTTGGTCAAACCACCTTGTGTTTGAGCACAAGTAGTAGCTCCTTCATACATATCTTTAATGATTTGAATATAAGCATTATTAACTCCTTTCTTTTCAAGAACTCTCCATAGCACTTCTCTTGGAACTTTATCATATGCTTTCTCTAAATCAATAAATATCATATGTAGATCCTTCTCCATCAAACCTCTCAATAAATATATGGCTTCCATAGTAGACCTACCAGGCATGAATCCAAATTGATTTTGAGAAACATTAGTATCACGCCGCAGCCTACGCTCCATAACTCGCTCCCATAGTTTTAAAGTGTGACACATTAACTTAATTCCTCTATAATTCGCACAATCTTATGCATCACCTTTATTCTTATAAATAGGAATCAATACACTCATTCTCCACGCATCTGGCATCTTTTTAGTCTTCAAAATATTATTAAAAAGTTTAGTTAGCCAAGAAATTCCTTCATCTCCTAAGCATTTCCACATCTCTATTGGGATATCATCAGGTCCAACAGCTTTTCCACACTTCATTTTCTTTAAAGCCTCTCTAACTTCGGTTTTACTAATACGCCGATAAAAACAGAAATCTTTATTTTCATTTAGGATGCTAAGGTCACTAAAGTCAATTGTATTCCTACAATCTTCATTAAAAAGTTTATCAAAATATCTCATCCACCTTTGTTGAATATCATCTTCTAAGAAAAGTACTTTTTGATCTTCATCCTTAATACACTTCACTTGAATTAAATCCTTACTACTCCTATCTCTTTGTTTGGCTAGCTTATACATATATCTTTCTCCCTCCTTAGTATCTAATCTATTATATAAATCATTAAAAGCTAAGATCTTTGCATCACATATTGCTTTCTTAGAATCCTTACATGCCTATTTATATCTTTCCCAATTATCAGAATTTTTACATCTAAACCAATTTTTATAACAAATCTTCTTATTTTTTATCTTTTCTTGCACAATTGGATTCCACCACCAGCTATTTTTACTATTAGGGGCTTTTCCCTTTGATACTCCAAACACATCTTTAGCAATATTTTCTTACCTGCAAAATAGCATGACATGCAATTATAATGATCTAAACCAAGTAAAAAATAAGATTTAAATAATTTGTTAAAAGAGAAAATTATCCAATGCAATACATCAAAAGATATGTTGGATGCAATGAACACTTACCTAAAATGTGCACATATGCAACAACCGTCCATTCAACATTTCAACTTGGTCGAAAAAAAAAAAGCCATTCAAAGTTGGGAAGGCCCACTGTTTCAATAACAAAAGATTATTTCATCCAAGTCCATTACAATCAATCTCACAAATTTATTAATCAGGTGCCCTTACCTATATGGTGAGGTTATAAGACTTACCAATCAAGTTGCCTTGCCTAAAGAACTAGATTGTGAGGCCCACCCGCCATTCAGACCGCCTTGCCGAGAGGGCAAGATTGTAAGACCCATCATATGAATCATCTTGTCTAAAAGACAATATTATAGGGCCCATTTTTAGAGGTTATTCTAAATTCATACAAACTAGATGTATGTTAGGCTCTTCTTAACCATGCAATTATAAGTCCCAATTCATTAGGACTCTCTATCAGCTAGCACTGTAGGTCCCAAAACTCTTATCAAAGTTTAGAATGATAATTAAATTAAGTCCTCTATATGAGCCTTTCCAAGGATAAAAGCCTCAACCCCATTCATTGGGTCGGCATTAGGCCAAAAAAACAATTAAATCAAAACTTGGGTCATTCCAAAGATGTAAGTACCAACCCAAAATCTAGAGTAACTTTTCCATTAATCACTTTCAAAACTAAAACCCGCATCCACCTTAAATGCACTTATTTGAGTCAAACTGAAACTGGTGAATAGTTGTGTCATGGCATAGTTTTAAGCTCTTGTTAGTCATGCTAAGTACCTTAAACTACAAGCGGTCATGTTATGCATCTCTAAAATATTCAATAAAAATGATATGAAAAGCCATTAACCAATGAACGAGTTGATGCTTATCTCGAAAGCACGCGAAAGAGCATCTTCAACACTTATATATACTTGCACTTTGGTAATCCATGATTGCTATTTAGGCCCGCTAGATGTTATAGCGCAAAGTCCTCTAACATTGGCAAACCGAATACATTAGCATACTAGATATGAGAAAACCAAGAGAATCAGCTTAGATTTACCTCCATCAAACCCTCAATAATTAAATTCCAACACAAACAATAAATGTAAGATATATGCGATACAAAGATCTTAGCTTTTAATGATTTATATAATAGATTAGATACTAAGGAGGGAGAAAGATATATGTATAAGTTAGTCAAACAAAGAGATAGGAGTAGTACGGATTTAGTTCAAGTGAAGTGTATTATGGATGAAGATCAAAAAATACTTTTCTTAGAAGATGATATTCAACAAAGGTGGATGAGATATTTTGCTAATCTTTTTAATGAAGAATGTGAAAATACGATTGACTTTAGTGACCTTAGTACCCTAAATGAAAATAAAGATTTCTATTTTGATCGGCGTATTAGTAAAACCGAAGTCAGAGAGGTTTTAAAGAAAATGAAGGGTGGAAAAGTGGTTGGACCTGATGATATTCCAATAGAGGTGTGGAAATGCTTAGGAGATGAAGAAATTTCTTGGCTTACTAAACTTTTTAATATTGTTTTGAAGACTAAAAAGATGCCAGATGAGTGGAGAATGAGTGTGTTAATTCCTATTTTTAAGAATAAAGGTGATGCACAAGATTGTGCGAATTATAGAGGAATTAAGTTAATGTATCATACTCTAAAACTATGGGAGCGAGTTATGGAGCGTAGGCTGCGGTGTGATACTAATGTTTCTCAAAATCAATTTGGATTCATGCCGAGTAGGTCTACTAAGGAAGCCATATATTTATTGAGAGGTTTGATGGAGAAATATAGAGAGAATAAGGAGGATCTACATATGATATTTATTGATTTAGAGAAAGCATATAATAAAGTTCCAAGAGAAGTACTATGGAGAGTTCTTGAAAAGAAAGGAGTTAATAACACTTATATTCAAATCATTAAAGATATGTATGTAGGAGCTATTACTTGTGTTCAAACACAAGGTGGTTTAATCAAGTATTTTCCTATTTTGGTTGGATTACATCAAGGATCAGCCTTAAGCCCATATCTTTTTGCTTTAGTCATGGATGTTCTCACTAGACATTTGCAAGAGGATGTACCTTGGTGTATGCTTTTTGCTGATGATATTCTTCTTATTGATAAGACTAGAGAGGGAGTTGAAGGTAAACTTGAATTATAGAGGTCAACCTTAGAGTCTAAAGGTTTTCACTTGAGTAGATATAAAACGGAATATATGGAGTGTAATTTTAGTAGTAATAGACCTAGTGAAAGGATTGTGACTTTGGGCGATCAAGTCGTTAATAAGAGTACACGTTTTAGATATCTTGGATCTATTATTCAGAGTGATGATAAAATAGATGGGAATATTATCAGCAAAATTCAATTTGGATGGTTGAAGTGGAGGAATGCATCGGGCTTGTTGTGTGATAGAAAAGTCCCCCTCAAACTTAAGGGAAAATTCTATAAGATGGTGGTGAGACCTGCAATGCTTTATGGTGCCGAATGTTGGCCATTAAAAGAGAAGCATAATACTAAGTTAAGTGTTGCAGAGATGAGAATGCTCAGGTGGATGAGTGACTTTACCCTTAGAGATAGGATACGAAATGAGCATATACGTGAGAAAGTTGGAGTAGCTCCAGTGGAAGATAAGATTAGAGAGAGTCGCCTTAGATTGTTTGGTCACATAAAACGGCGGCCTTCCGATGACCCGGTTAGAAAAGTAGAGGTATTAGATTTGACTTATGTTAAGAAAGGTAGAGGTAGACCTAAAAAGACTTGGTTAGAAAATATTAGAAATGATCTTTCTTTATTAGATTTAAACGAGAATTTGACTTTTAATAGGACACAATGGAGAAAAAGGATTCATGTAGCCGACCCCACATAGTGGGACAAAGGCTTGATGTTGTTGTTGTTTTTGTATAAACATTAAATGTAAGATTAAAATTTGAGTCTAAACAACCTCGTTAATTGAGAATACTTCTTATGAAAGAGATGGATAACTAACTCTGAGGGTTTGCACTCATTAAAACTTTTGAAGCCCGATCTAAATTAACCATGGCCTAGCATAAAAAAGAAATATGTTTAAAATAAACTAATATATCTCAAGAAAAACGATTCCTAAGTTCTCTCATCACAACAAGAATACTCAATAGTAGTTGTTCCTGAGCGATTGAATTTCTGGCAACTCCGCCAGGGAAATTTTCTCTATCTTTGGTTGAGTTGCTTAAGACTCCAATTTCTTGTGCTTGGTGAAAGATAAAATCAAACAATGTCAATTTGATGTAGAACGGGGGGAGGGGGGTCATTTGAAATTTGAAATTCAAATTCAATGGAAAAGAAAAGGAAGGGGGGCCGGCTAAGGGGATTGAGCTTGATTGGTGGTCTTTAAGTCGGATAGGAGAGAGAGGCTGATTAATTAATTTTCATAATGGGATATCCAATTAGAAAATTAATTAATTAAGAGGAGAAAAGGGGGGGGGGGGCGGCTCCAAGGAGAGAGGGAGGGGTTTAGGGAAAGGTTTAATAGGGTTTCCTAAATAAGGCTAATTAAATTAGGAGGAATTGATGAATCATATTTCCTCTCAATTTAAATTTAAATTTTGAATTGAATGATTTTAAAACTTTCCAAATATAATTCAGGTTAAATTAGGGAAGAATTCAAATTTGAAATTAATTCAAAATTGAATTGATTGTCTTCCCAAATTTACCATGATTAATTTTAGGAAAGTAATGAAGGCTATGAAAATTTAGATCCAAGGGGAGGGGGGTGGTATGGTCGGCGATTGGTTGGGTTTTGGGCTTGGATTGGAGTGGGAAATTTTTTCTGATTTAGGGGAGTCAAAACTACGCTTGGAAGGGGGGAAGGAGGATGTGGAGGTTAGGAAAAATAAGGGGAAACAAAAAGAAAAATTAAAACCGTGAGCCCGGACGCTTCCTGCGGTTGACGGATGTTGTGTTGCCCTTCACCAAAGGACTTCAAGCCACGAGCCTGGACCCATCTTGCGGCTGGTGGAAACTACGCTTCCCTCCCATAGGGATCTCACCAAAGTCCTCCCAAGGAACAAGAGTGCAGAACAATTTTTTATTAAAACTCCATCATACTAATACAATAGCAAGGGCCTCTATATATAATCCTCAGAAATAAAAAGACTAAAATAAGACGAACATGCCCCTAAGGCTTACATAAGAGTAAACCCTTAAGTAAAGGTAAAAATGAAAAATAAAAATTACACATAAAAATTTTAAGATAATGTGGGACGATCACGGCCATAGATCTTCAGTTCCTCCTTGGGTAGGCATGGACGGTTGGATGTCCGCATCTCAATTTCATGGCAGTGGCGATTCCTATGTGATTACAATCACCCAACAGGAACAATCATGTGACATTTAGTATAAAATTAGTCAGCATATTACGTTGAATTTATGCCAAATAAAATTTCTTGCTTTACCAAAAAAATCTAGAGTTTAGTGTTCCAAATTAAACTAATTATTATTGAATTTTTCAGTGGTAATAAAGAAAACTATAAAGCAATGGACAATGCACATAATATTATGACTATGAAGCTTAGGGAATGTTCAACTGTATGGCCACTATACAGGACCCGCATTAAAGAAGCTATCATGCCAACCACTTGGGCTTGTCGCCTGAATAAAGGGCAAAGATCCAACATTATCATTCCAAATGAGTTGAGGTGTCGATTTGCTGAAGGTCACAATGCTAATATTTTTATTGAGGTTGCTCCAAATAGAGCCTCACTACTTTTAAGACTTTCAATTGCCATGGCCTGGACGACAAAGAAGAGAGATTTCAAGTAACTAACTATACAGCTGTTAGAACTCAGCAATTCTACAATCAACCATGTAGCTCTCCTAAAGTTATCTTTTGATACCAAACGGGCATGACATTAAGGCTTCCTCCTCCAACACATAATTAGTGAGTAGGACATACTATAACGACAATACTACAGAACATCCTAAAGACATAGATCATATGATGGTTAAGGTTGTTTTTTAGGTCGAACATACGCACAACAAACTCGCCTATAGGATTTATGATCATTCGAAAGGTTGCAATATAGCTTTTACTTCACAAGGAGAGGGACAGTCTCAAGATAACTAGGGCTAGCCGTTAAAAAAAATTGAACCCTCCCAACATTACGAGGGAATGGAAGGAAGCTAATTATCCTTGTAAGATTGTAAAATTATTACAACAACAAAAGCAACATAAACTATGTGTTATGGACCAAGAGATAAATCAGTCACCAAGAGATAAATCAGTCATATGCTTGACTCCTTAAAATGAACAACAACATGAAAGAGCTCTTTAGTAAGCTCAATCTGATAAGCAACAGTTATATGTCACTATGTCAGCTGTCAACTTCTAATCCTCCAGGGCCCACTAACTCCAAAATCAAAGTAAATAGTAGTCAGGCTACTCATCCATTGCTCCAAGAAGACCACTCACTTATAACAGCATAACCCAAAATTAACTTCACGCATCTATTTCTTTCTGAAGGGCTAGAAGAGAATTTTAAAAAAATTAGATTTCAATGCTCGCAAAAAATAAGAATGCTATAAATTAGCTCAGGATTCACTAATTATTATTTCATGGTTCACCGCATATCTGCCAAATAAATTAACTTTTTGAAAACCAATTTTTGTTTGTATAAAAATATGCTTAGAAATTTACCAATTTACATAAGCAACTTCTTTATGATTTCATAAACATATGGGGTGGGAATATGATTATATTTTACTTCATTCAGCACAGTACAAGAACAACATAAATACAACTGTACAAAATACAGCTAAAAATTAGTTATTTTATCATTTCCATGTATGAGGGTTTGACTCCCATATTCATTTCATTTAGTAAAACATGAAAATGAAAGCTTCTTCCATTGCATGTAACCTGAGTACAAAAGTAAATGCTCATATAATGAGTGGCAGCATACAGTGACTTGAAAACCGCTATCAAACAGTAAACCAAAGGTTACAACCAGACGAGAGATACTTTCTAAAGCTTAATAATACATTTTGCATGCCAATTCTGGATTAAAAAACCAGGCATAACACAGTTACGAAAATGCAACCATTATAAAATGCAATTTACAAAACAGAAAGTGAGAAGAAATGGAAATATTGAGATGCGTCAATAAAGGTTTACTAGATAAATCAGGAAAATTATTCACTTAAATGAGTATAAGAGAGAATGGGAAATGTATCATACCCGGTTTGCAAAGAGATTTTCCTTCTTACTATTCTTAAATAAAGCAAGCTGAAATTCTTCCTGCATTAAAGGTTACATGAATAATTGTTCAAAATGATTTGGAAAGAATATATTTAACTCAAATAACACTCAATAGAAATAAAAAGAAAGTTAGAATTCACAAAGCCAACCCCAAGAAATCGGGATAAGGCTAACGATGATTGTGATCAAGTGAATAATTAAACTAAAAGAAATTTGAACAATCATATATTTTAATCATTTGTGCTATATTGTAGAACAGGGTGATAAGATTTAGAATAAAAAAAAATGGGATATAATTAAAGGCAAGTATGAATTTCTGACTATAAAAAAAAGAAAACAATGTTCAATATCCAGCAGCCTATAAGGAAATCATTAGACATAAAATAAATTATTTAAACAAAGTTGCTTTTATATACGCAAATAAAAAATTCTTCAAAGATAAGAAGAAATGTTATTGAAGATGATTTTAACCTGTTACGTGCTACATTTTTTTCTGAATAAAATACCGAAAAAAATTATGAATAAGTACAAGAACACAAACAGCCATGTTTTTCCTCCAATAATCTTCCACAGCCACATTCAGATTAAATCCATAGCAAATCCTAAACCTATTCCTGAAAATCCTCAACCACCTCCAATTCAAAATTAAAGCCAAAGAATTGACCATCTCAACATTCCAAACGATTCATTGACTAGGTCCTTAATGATCGTGAGCAACGCCATGCAACTAGCCCTCCCAGAATCATCAAAAAGCAGTGCCATGAACATCAGAACAAGGTGCCTTCTTCTGCCGTGCATCTGACTGGATCACAAAGCATATAGACAAATCAAAGATGAGGAAAAAACAGAAGGAAAAAAAAAATCTTTCTTCTTATACAAGAAATCAACAACCATCTACTGCTAAAGGGGTCCTATTTTTTAAAACATCAAGTCAATTTCAAGATTCGATTGTGTATTGTGATTCAACCTTAAAGCGTTCCTTTCAGCTTGCAGATTTTACCATTAGACAATCTCATCCTCACACTTACTGGAAGTACCATTCACATTTTTAATGATTCATAAATGATGGAGAACTTTGGAATGTATTATAACTATCACTCTGTGGAGTAGAGTTTTTTTAGAAATGGAATTAATACCAAATACCAACACAAAAAATTAATTTTGATTTCAGTCTTTTCTATTTTTTGTTCGGGTTAGTTTAGATCATGTTATAAAGTTCAAAATTTATAAGCAAATTAATAATTAGAAAACAATCTATTAGCAATTAGTAATGAATTTACTAGCAATTTATAGTTCTTTATATTTATTTTATCCAGAAGTAAGATAATTCAAAGTATGGCAAACAGCTTATGACGTGAATTTAATTTTTTTTGTAGACGTACACCTTTCTTTTCTATCTAATTCTAAGATATTGAACCTCGAGCAACTCTAAGACTTGAAGCCCTTGAAGGAGAACTAATCTCCACGTTCAAGCATGAGCCTTGTTAACCTGTTAATTGTTTTTCAGCCAATTCTCTTTAGTTCTATCCATATTTTTTGTCTTGTTTATCTTCTTTATAATATTTTGTAGCTTTTTTCATAGTGGTTATGCAAATGTTTGGTCAAGGTTGTATAACTTCGGTGGTTTTAAAATGCTGGTCACCAACACTTGGTCAAATAGTTTGGCATGTACCCTCTTCTATTTGGATTTAGAACTCCATTTATCCGAGTATTTGAAATCATAATAGAGTCCGTTAAGGCCTCTCGGAACTTTCATGATGAGATTCTCCCATCCTCTCCTTCATAGTTGCTTCAGTATGCTCCGGACACTAAAGCTTTTATAGCCCACTCGTTTGAGTCTGTGCCTTTTTGTGCATGCACTGGTGGAAATCTGGGCCATCTGTAAGATGGCATTCAGAGTTGGCCTTTGTACTTTGTAAGTATCACCCTTTCATCTCAAGGAAATTCAGCCTCTGTTCTGAACACCCCCGCAGAAATAAAGCAACCAAACAAACATGAAATTTAATTGAATTTGGTTTCTAATTAGATTAAAACATGGATATAACGATTATATTCTTTTTCACTAATTCAGGAGAAAGACAAATGTAAAGTAAAAAAAAAAGAACAAGTATTCCAATCAAGCTGACAAAATCAAAGCTCTCCACACAAAAATGTGTCTGCCTTGCGATTGTTTGCAAAAGATGCAGATGAAATGGGTCATTTGCCTCTACATAAACAACATTACTGTATGAAAAGATGTATTTAAAACAAGCGCTATATCAAGTCAGAATCAAGCAAAACCTAGAGGAAAGATGAAATTTTGCAGCAAGACAGCCAGAAACTTCTATACTCTATAGGATAAACACATAACTTCATAACTCTTCCACATAAAAGCATACAATAAATAGGCCTAAAAAGGAACAAAATTGCAGATCTTGCATAACCCACTCAAGTGACTTACAAACTCATCAAGAAAGAAATAATAAAGCACAAACTCATAATTTTGTTTCATATTTACCTTGTTTATCAACCCATCATCAACCACAGAGCGACTGATGCTCTTAAACAGCTCAAAGAGTGCCTCCACTTCACTAACACTAACTGCAAATTTAAGTTATGATCACTATCAGCAAAGCCACAAACCGAAGGATTCAAGATTAATCATAAAGAATACGGTAAATTTTGAATACTGTAAGTTGATGTTTAATTTTCCTTTATAAATCACATCCAATATTAAAACAGAAATGCAAAAAAATTGCACGGCCAACAGTGGGATAGAAAACAGCTAACCTAACTTTCCAAAGGGCATTCCAAAAACAAAATATCATTGCCTCAGTAATATGCCAGGTTCCCATAGCATAGAATATGTACTAGGTGCTTCACAAATATCAACTCATACAAATTCCATTCTAAAATTCAACATTTTCAGACTCTACCCGCCTCTAGCCGGGTTTGTTGAGAGCTTTGGCCCCAATCACAAGGTATAGGGTGTGTTTGTGCTTCAGCATTCCAAAAATTCAATCGTTTAAAATGACCCTAGTCGCAAGTTCTACACAACAAAAGATTACTCAATCTCTTCATATGCAAGCCTAAAATCATCATTTGAATTATAAGCCTTAATCCTAACCTTACAGGACCACCCAAAAAAAAAGGAATAGAAAAGTAAATAAAACTAAAGGATGCTGCATGCCTGCATTAGGCCGGAACCTTAAATGCTTGAGCATCCATTATTCAGCTGGAACTTGGTCTTCTGACAAGCTAGTACAAGAAACTAGCAAAGCTAGGAATTATTTTTTAACTTCATAGTCTATGCAATTTTTCTAATGTAATTATCAATGCAATGCCTGATATCTCATTTATATTGCCTGCTTAACTCAAGCCAGGATATGAGGCCCACTTGGCAATCTGTATGGAAGAGGGGGAGCCCAGGCCTGTTGGGCATGACCTATCTAGAACATCAATAATTAAAGCCAGCTAAATCAAGGGTCATATCAATCATGCCAAACAGAAACATTAAACCAGGTTCTTACTGCAAAAAACTAAACGAGTTTATTCATCAGACTCTATCTCTAAGAATCATTACCAAAATAAAAAAATTAAAGAAAAGAGGCTTGAACAAGAAACTAAGACGCCTACTTCCCTTTTCCGGTCAAAGAATATTGATCATCTCATCAACCAAATCAACAAATCCAACCTTGTTACCTGGACCCACTAATCTGTTTGTAAGATTTGTACAAACTTCCGCACAAGGAGTTGTCAAATATATATGTAAAATGGGAAGTTTCTAAGGAACAAAATTAAGATTTAAAAATAAAAAGGCCTACAAAGAAAACATCACTTGACTATTCCCATAGTTTAAACAAGACCGCCACACAAATTATGATTTCCATTTGACTTGATCTCTTGATAAAATTTGAAATGCTGAGGAATCAGTTCAAATTTAAGTTCACTTATGACTAGAAAACTGAAAAAATGTTCGTTTTGAATGCATGAAAATCAAGTCTCAATACAGTTGCAGTCCTGTCTAGTGACTACCATATGAAAACCATAGCACAATAAACAACAATAACAAGCAAACAAATATAATAATCCTATTTGAATGGTACAAATAATTCATGAATTATAATAAATGTTAGAGAAAATGGAGACAATAACAAGCATTTTCCCGTGAATAACACTAATTTTAAGGACATGTCTTTTTCAGATTTAGTACTACCTTCATAAAAAAAACTTAGTATAGTTTAGCAAACAAAACTATTTGTTCCAACAAACATAAAAGCCCGCCATGGCACCAAACCCTACAAAAAAGTAGGGCACGATTTCTGCTCTTAAATTCACCTGTGTATGAAAGAAATAACAATCTGCTAAATCCACTTGTCAGAAAGCAAACAATAAAAACAAAAGAAATCATCTAAATTTAAAAATAAATAAAAACAATCGGAGAATTACATGACGTCTGAGAGGCGAGGAGAACGGGGTCCTCATAACCGGGGAACTGCCTTCTAGACTTCGAGTGAAAGCAGCCCATTTAAGTCCGCAATCCGCCAAAACCACGCCCTAGTCTCCCAAATCACAAGCCAACCCCACCATCTCCATCTATAAATCACAAACAGACACGCAGTCACAAGCCCGCACTCATCCTCAATAGCAAAAATCGCTCTGACCATAAATACTATCAGGAGATCAGGAGAATCCGACGAACAAACAATATTGGGGACCGAGCAATTAAAATAAAGGAATTAAAAATTCTGATCGAAATTGTAGATCAATTAAACGATTCGAGAACCATCAATCAAAAGCCCTAACCTGCGCGGGAAAGAGAGAGGGCGAAATGGAACCAGCCGGACGGAATCCACACGGAACTCGCCGAGGGAAGGCCGCGGACGCGAAGCAATCTAAAGGTGGAAGAAGGCTGCGACAAGAAAGAAGGGCAGTATTAACGGCCAAGATCGGCACGGCGAAGGGCGAGCGAACGGCGGTGCCGTGTTGCGGTTTTCTCGGTCACCGACAGCGCGGAACGAAATAAACTCCACCTCTCCGTCGCCGCCACGTAGACTTTAAAAAGCTTCTTCCGTTCAACTGAGCTCAGGAAACTAGTAAGCGCTTCTTTGTTTTAAAGCTTCGTAGCACCTGCGTTTATGAATCCTATGCGGCCGATAGAATTGAAAACAAGAACTGGCTAATTTACAATTTTTTTTAAAAAAAATCTTCATTCTTTTTTGACCAACCGAATAAAATGAATCTTACCTCATGATCATATTCAGACAATAATTTAAATTGTTATTTTAAACATTGATTTATTTTTAACCATCACTATAATGTATGTAAAATACATAGAAATATTAATTAAAAGATTAAGACATTGTTTGAAATTTTCTTTTAATATTAAAAAAAGGCTTTTTGCATTTTAAAAAAAATTAATTTACACCAAAAAAAAAAAAATATTAAGTTTTAAGTTTTTTAATTCCTCACCTCTGACTCTACCATGATGCTCACACCTCAATGATACAAGTGCATAAGCTATAATTATTAGTGATTGACAATGAAGGAAGATGAGATGTAAAAGTTCAAATTCTTAGCTATCGAGATATTGTCTACTTTGATGTAAGGGCCTCATGATTTTGTCATGTTGGTCTAACTTTCTAAGATGTCACACATCCCAATATTTCTTCAGGATGAGCACGCTTAACTGCGAAGTTTCTTAATGAAATTCCGACCATTATACCAAAAGGCACATCAATGTTTAAGATTTTAGCTTTTTTTTCATAAGAGGTTTCACAATCTCCCCACTTAAGTAACTGACGTCCTCGTCAATATCTTTATCCCAAAATTATCTACCAGGCAGATAGGATTCTAGAGGTGTCCCCTATAAGTTCAAATTATGACTCCCACCATATATGGGTGTCAATTCGGGTCGACGGGTCGGATTCGGGTCAAACCCGAGTTGACCCGGCTCTAAAATGGGTCAACCCGAACCCGACCCGTTTTTGCAAACCCGGACCCGACCCGCGCGGGTTGCCAGGTTAACACGACCCGACCCGGTTCTACGAGATTTAGCCGGCGACGAAGTAGTGGCATCTGCGGCGCAGCTACAGAGAAGCGGCGGCAGCGGCAGCATCAACAACGGGCACGCATCAGCCGTCATGAATGCCGAAGCCTAAAGCGAAGCGCGGCGGCAGGTGGACCATGCGACTGGTAGAGGCCAGGAGGCACACGTCGCTAGGCAGACCAGGTGGACCGACACGGCATCGGCAGCAGCAGCATCCAGCGGGCAGTGGGCACGCGTCGTGACTCGTGAATGTCGAAGCGACACTATGCGACTTGACGCGTCGAGCGACACGGGCAGTTGGGCACTCGACGCAGGCAGGGCTCGTTTTCGTGTCATTTTTGAGTTCCTGGGTCAACCCAAACTCTACCCGATTTTTGAAACGATTCAGTTTATTGAACCCGAACCCGAATTTCTCAGGGTCGGTTCTGGGTCGGGTTTCGGGTCGTATTAAAAATTGACACCCCTACCACCATGTAGCACTTTGTCCCATACAGGGTTCAAGAGGTGGCTCTCATGGTGTAGCACTTTATGTTATATGGCACTTAGTTCCTATCTTTTAGCTGGTGTATTGCTCTGATATCATTTGTAATAGCCCAAACTATTAACTGTCGAGATATTGTCAGATTTGACTTAAGGGCCTCACGATTTATCCCGTTTATATAACTTCTCAGGTGGTCACCCATCCTGCAGAGTTTCTTAATGAAATTATGACTATTACACCAAAAGGTGTCTTGATGTTTAAGAGTTTAGCTTCTTTTTACTTAAGGGGTTTCTTATAAGAAACCCCTTAAGTGGAGTGAAACTAAACTCATAAACATATATGCTTAAAAAATTTTAGCATAATGATTAAAAACGTACTCATACAAGATAACTCATAAGATGGGTAACATCTTGAAAAGTTACACCAACATGACAAAATTATGAAAAGATTAAGTCTAAGTAGATAATATCTCTATGGTTGAGAGTTTGAGAGTTTGTAAATGGTAGCAAAATAATACACCTACTGAAGGATGGGAAGTAAGTGTCATATAGGCCAAACTGCTACGTCATGAGAGCTACTGCTTAAACCTTAGATGGGACTAAGTGCTACATGGAGGGAACCACTTCTTGAACTTATAAGAGGACCGACTAGAATTGTATGTTCCTATTGAAAGATTCTAGGCAATGAGGACTTCAACAACTTAAGTAGAGGAATATATGTGAAACCCCTTTAAGGAGAATGAAACTAAACTTCAAGCATTGAGACGCATTTTGGTATAATAGTTAGACTTACATTAGAACCTCTAAAGCTAAGGACACCCGTACAGTAGCACTCCTATGATTAGTAACCTTTTGGAAAGTGACACTTGTAACAATTTGAATATCTGAAAATAATTGAAAATGGGAAAAAAATTAAAATTTTGCTTGAACTGGAGCACTGCGACGTTAGGCTTATAGCACATTATTTTTTTCAGTACTTATAAAAAATTATAATTATCAGTGAAGGAGGAGATAGAATGGGCTTTTATAAAAATTATTCAAATCAAAATAGTTGATTCTAATTATATCTCTATTTTCAAATATTTTAATTTTGATCGCTAACTTCTCCTCAAAATTAATTTTATTATATTTTTTCTGACTTTATTGAACTTTTACCACATAACTTTTTATATGATATCATAATGATTATTCTAAAGATTTTGACTTTAACATTTCTAAATTTCATAGGATAAAATGGAAATTATTGAATTTTATAATATTTATACTGTATAGAAATTAGGTATTTTTATTTAAGCATATTGTTAATACACATTGAGAATAAAAATATATATGTTATTGGGTAATAGTTAGTCGTTATTGTTTTTGTTATAATGTGTGTAAAAGACAAGTAAAGACTAGTTGCTCGTTGGTTGAAGATTGATTGATATGTACAAGATGGTGGGCCGATGAGCTTTCCTTTAAATATTGTGGTTAGATGTTATATTCTACTAATTCATGTCATACAATGATACAACGATTGGGAGTTATGTGGAGTTATTACTGTGACGATGGGCAAAGAGTGACGACTTTGTTTACTGAGCCAATAGTTGTTGATTATTGATTATAAACTATTGAAAAATACTGTGATAATTAGGACTTCTTAGTTGTTTAAGTATGATCGTCAAAATACATATTATAGATGCAATGTTACTATATAGCTTTACTGATACTATATTGATTTATTGTCATTATACATATTTACTATTACTATGTTGCTTTACACTTACTGCTACAAGTTTTACTAACGACACTATACTAATACCGTTACCAATATGAACATTGATATTGTTTAATACTACTACTGATTCACTATTATTATTATTCTTTATTCATTGTACTAATACTGAGCATGTGATATACTAAGCATGTGATATAATGAGCATGTGATTAAGATACTGATATAGAATAATTGTATAGCATGTGTACATTATTGACCCTGGTTTTCTCCCTGACCTAGTCAAAGGAGTTGACTTGGTCAAGTTGACCAGGCCATGACCTAAGACCCTCTCCCTTGTGTTCAATGGGTCAAACTGAGTCTGTTGAGCCCAGACCCAGGCCCTGGGTCAACCAGGTTGACCCATTTAGCTTGAATGGGCCTATTCAAGCCCAAATCCAGTTCAAACCCAATTCTTGGATCTCATTTGACCTAATTGACCAAGTCAAGTCTTGACTTGGTCAACCCAAGTCTAACGAGGTAAAATCAACCCATTTAAACCCCTTTTAAAGCTTATTTAACATATTAAAACCTTTCCTAATAGGCTTTAATTCAAAACCACTGCCCACTTGATTAGTTTTCCCTCCTAATCAAAGCCTAGATCTAATCCTAGTCGTTGATCCTAGGGTAGAGCTATAGGAGCCTTAGGGCTCCTTTAGAAGGACTTTTGCTCTTGCTCTCTTTCAATGCCATCTCAAACCCTGAGATCTTGTGTGAGAGCTCCTATAATCTCCCTCCATCTTCTCCCATCTCAAACACCCGCCAGCGGCGAGCTTTCCGGCAAACCGAGGCAAAATTCCTTCCTAGGCGAATTGCATTCGATCCAAGGCGAATCCGAGCTCGAGTTCAACTAGGCAAATATTCGTGGACAAACTATAAATTCAGAGAGTCTCTAAACGGTCCAAACCGTCCACAAACCGAGGTGAAAACCCTAACCCTAGTTAGAAACACATATAGCAAAATAGCTTTTCATACCTTGCATTTTAGATCAAATAAACATATCCACACGAATGCTCTTCATATATGGAGTCTAGGGTTAAAGTTTCATGCGATTTGGTCCATCGGATCAAGAGAACGAAGCAAAAATATATTTAGGGCTTCGGGTTACGTATTCCGTCCAGTACGTTTGATCAGAACCGTTGATTTTATGATCAACGTTTTCGATCTCGCCGTTCTGCAGCTAGGGTTCGACCTCGGATCTGATCCCGCGGTCACCGCTCCCGTCCGACGCGATCTTGCCCGTTGAATCAAACCGCGGTAGATCAGACGGCGCAGCATGCTGCTGACTCGGATAAGTCAGCCGCCGCGCCGTCGGTCAATCATTGGCAATGATTGCGCCGCAATCATTGCTAATGATCGCTAAACCGCGTCCGCGGTTGTGGGAGCCAGTCAGAGCTCGCCACGTGGCCAGTCGTCGCGCCGCCACCGCTTTTAATTAAAAATAATTATTTTAATTATTTTTAAATGTTTTTTATATAATATTATTTAAATAACTATTTAAAAAAAATTAGAGAAATTACTTTTTTTTAAATTTATTATTATAATATTAATATTATTATTATGTTAATATTTATATTATTATAATATTATTTATTTATTATTAATATTATTATAATATTAATAATATTATTATTTTAATAATATTATTATTATGTTAATATTTGTATTATTATAATATTATTTATTATTATTAATATTATTATAATATTAATATTTCTTATTATTAATAATAATAATATTTTAATAATATTATTATTATGTTAATATTTATATTATTATAATATTATTTATTATAATTTATTTTATTATAATATTAATAATATTATTAATAATATTATAGTTATTTTAAAAATAGTATTATTATGTTAATATTTATATTATTATAATATTATTTATTATAATTTATATTATTATAATATTAATATTATTATTAATAATATTATAATTATTTTAATAATATTATTATTATGTTAATATTTATATTATTATAATATTTATTATTATTATTATTATTATTATTATTATTATTATTATTATTATTATTATTATTATATTAATAATATTATTAATAATATTATTATTAATAATAATATTATTATTTTTAATAATATTATTATTATGTTGATGTTTATATTATTATAATATTATTTATTATTATTAATATTATTATAATATTAATGTTTTTATTAATAATAATATTATTATTATGTTAATATTTATATTATTATAATATTAGTTTATTATTATTAGTATTATTATAATATTAATATTATTATTAATAATATTATTATTACTTTAATAATATTATTATTATGTTAATATTTATATTATTATAATATTAATTTACTATCATTGATATTATTATAATATTAATATTATTATTAGTAATATTATTATTATTTTAATAATAATGTTATTATGTTAATATTTATATTATTATAATATTGATATTTTGATGATATTATTATGTTAATGGTATTATTATTATTATTATTATTATTATTTTCATATTTATTATTATTATTATCTTTTATTATTATTATATTATTTATTATTTATTTATTTTAAAATTAGAAAACCCTTTCTATAGTTAATTTAGTTTAATTTAATAATTATTTTTAAATATTAATTACTTAAATTATTTTAAAATTACCTTTAAATGTATTTAATTTATAAAATTCAGAACTAATTCATTTTAAATCAAATTTTGACGCATAATACCTTGAATTTTTCAGAAAAATATGAAATTTAATTTGAAATTACTTTCTGGATTCAAATTTGTTTTTTTTAATTTATTTCTGTATCATTCAATTACTTAATTATTTAAATATTATTTAAATAATTAATTTAATTAAATATTTTAAAATTATTTTGAAACCTTGCTATGGGTGGCAAGTAGACCCCTCATACATATGCGATGGGATATTTTAAACTATCTTATTTTCAAAGCTTATATAACTATGTACCTTAATGTTTATATATTTTAAAAACTATTTTAAAATTATATAAATATTTAAATTCTTCAGTTATGAGAGGTCTACCCTTTTAAATTTTAAACATAGGCTCTATATGTGAATAGCATTCATGTGGGAGAAGGATTAGTGAATGATTGGGTCACAATCATTCACTAATCACTTCATTAAGCCTTCTTTACTTAGTATTTCGTAGTCCTTGCATGTGTAGGATGCACAAGCACCTAGCCTAGGCTCTCCTAGATCTAAGGACATATTTGGTGTGTTTATATTTGCTGCATTTCCCTTATGTTATGCCCAGGGTTAGTTAAGACATGGATTTAAACCTATTTAACGTAGCGACATCTTAAGGACAATAATTAAGGACCCGTCTAACGAACTTAGAAAAATTCTAGGAATTAGGATAGAACCCGGAATGGATTGAAATTTGAAACACTTAAACTTAGTGACATTCTAAACCTCTCAAAATTTTCTAGAAATTTTTAGGACTCATTAAACCCCTTAATTGATCAACCCTAATTTACCATTTAGTTAGGACCCGATAACTTCAAAAAATTCTAATAAATTTATTTTAAATCAGAAAAATACCCATAATATATCAAACTCTTCAGAATTAAGTCCTTAATCCATAAAAATTAAAATCTCCATGATTAAGCTTCAATCTGAACTTTAATTTAATTTAATTAAAAATTAATTTTTAATTAAATTAAATAATTAAAAATAATTAAAATTTTCAAAATTTTCTCAAATACTTGGGAACACTTCTTTGGGTCATTCCTGACCTTTGGGGGTGATTCCAAGCAGTTTGGAACTGATTTGAATCAAAATCTCTAAAACAGCACTTTAATTAAATAATTTCGATAATTCACTAAATAACCAAAACTTTGAAATTTCATAACTAATTATAGAAAACTTCAAATTAGACAAACTCAAAGGCATTCAACTCACATTAGGGTCTAGTATATATTAAAAATATTAAGATTCTAGAAATCAACTTAAATTAAAAAGTCAACAATCCGGTCAAACTTAGTTAAAAAACGAGACCAAAACTTCGAGAATTCATAACTTTGGATAGAAGAATCCAAATTTGGCATGCTTACAGTCTAACTGATCGGGTTAAGGTCTATTATTTTATAAAAATATTAATTATTTATAAATCTCTTTTAATCATAAAGTCAATTTTGGACCCCTTTGACCTAATGGATAGGGTGACCCCGGACCTCCTAAAAACCACTGGCTCAACTTAAATTTCAGAAAATATTCCCCTTAACCTAAAACCAGCACACTAGTATAATAATAAATAAATTAATATGCCCCCTTTCTTTTAATCTTCAACCAACTAAATCAGCCTAACTAACCCCTGGTTGCTATTGGGTAACTCAAGTCTACGAGGCTATTGACTTAGCCCCAAGGAAGGTGAAATAAACTTCACAGCCTCGATGTGAAACAAAGGTAGTAATCATCGAACTCTTAAAATATACCTAATTTGATCCTTAATGCATTAACACTCAAACTCAAACCTAAACCTTTCCTTCAGACTTGCAACAAACATGGACACTAGATAACTTCAACTAACTACCCAGCTTAGGATCTACCTCAGCTACACAGCCTTTCATACACACTTAGATGGTTTGTTAGGGCACCACTTCTAGACCTAGGCTAGGCCGGTGTTTATTTTTCTATTGTGTGCTGAGTTTTTTCGAGATTTTCCTGCATGTTGTGATTGAGATGACGTTGGTGTGTTTGCTTACTTTTACTGTACTCTGGGAATTGATGTGATTGCACGATAGATTACCCATAGGTTAGGATCGATTTTGATGCTAACGATATTTTCTGCAGGTGGTCATGCTCATGCAGCATTAAATAAAATGGGGACAATTATCATAATTTAAATACTAATACTGTTTTATGCAGATGCTTCAGAAATTGCTCAGCCCCCTACATAAATGAGGGCTAAATAAATCATAATTATGTATTGCTATAGGTGCTTCAGAGCTGCTTAGCCCTCACAAAATAATTAAGAGCATGGTCAAGTGTGACTGTGATGAGTATCTTTATTTCATATAAACTGCTTGGAATGTGATATTAACTGCTTAGGATGACTTATTAGAATAACCATGCAGGAGAGCCTAGAATTTACTACTTTATTTTAATGTAATCATTTGTAATATTAGTTAAGAGTTGTAAAAGTTTATTTTGAGTGGGGATACAAGAATCCAAAGGTTGGATTTCAAAAAGAAAAAGACACCCAATATGAGGATAGTCCTTTTATATTTGGAAATCTAAATTTGGATTATTCTACTATCCAAGGAGCCCAAGGAGGAGGAGATCCAAGGAGTCCAAGGAAGAGGAGATCTGAAAGTCCAAGGAAGAGAAGATCAAGAAGGTGAAGGCCGAGAGTATCCCACTCAAAATAACTTGCGTCTGTTCTAGGATTAGAAATCCGGGTTGTTGGCAGTGGTACCCAGCCACTTTAATTTTCTGCAGACCCTAGTTTGTAATTAAGGACAGTTGACCTATGGACATTTAATTGATTAATTTGGTTGTTTATTATTATTTGATTTGATGTTGATTGCGCATATGTTGTATGCTTTTTTTAGTTTCTTAGAGTCTTGCATGCCGTTTTTATTTTAGCCTAGACCTCGTTAGGCTCTCTAAGGACTAAAATATTTTCTACTCATAACTAATATTTTGAATTTTAAGGTTTAAATAATTTAGCAACCTAACGATATAGGGAATTACCAGAATCGTCTGGGGTCACATGCATATTATTACATTCTTCTCTCTCCTTCTATAAGACACTTCCCCGCCTGCGGGACAGTCTGGATAATCTGGTTTATGAGGATGAGGTGCCGGACCTGGAGAAGCCCAGTATATTTCTAAAAATTATTTTCTATAAGCCTTTTTAAAGTTCTATGCATACCTGATTTGGAGACTTTTAATTAGCATGCATTGCATTAGAAATCAACTAAATCAAAATTTTAATTGCATTAGCTCTAGAAGCATTCACCCTACATAAGTATGGGGCCAATTAGGAGACTCTCTAGATGTCGGCCCTACTTCCAAAGAACTATAACCTACCCACCCATCTTTCATAAATGACTGGATAGCATGGATTTTATACGACTAGGTGGTTAGCTGGCTCTCCAATTCAGGCCGGGGTAAGTCCAGCGTTTGCATTGCATTAGCTAGGACACGGGTGTTGGTGTTGTGTGTAGAACACTAAACTCATTACATTTAGGATTCAAGGCTACTATTATTTCATAGTATGCCTCATCAGTAGGTAAGTCTTCTATCGTCTAGAGACTATAAACCCTACCTATCTGCGTCACACAGATGACGCCACCTCCATCTTTCTCTCCTGCATGTTTTGAGTGCATGATTTTATTTTCTCCAGTTTCTTTTCACTACCTTAGTCCCTCTAGATGTTGATCTGAACCGTGCATGTTGATTAAGCCTAGTTGAACCTTTCTTTCTCTTTGAGTAGGATTTCCTAGTCTTCTCCCTATATGCCAATCCCAATTTGGGAAGAATAATGTAGAATTCTTAATCGAGAGTTTTCTCAGGCCCCGGCTTGAGATGTAATTAACCACGGGGGCTTGCGCCCGTGGGAAACCGAATCCCACTTTCAAATAAACCCCACTCGAGCTAATTTATAGAGTGGGGGAAACCCATTGTGATGATAAGGTCACATATATTGTTACCAATCGGGGTGTGCTTGTGAGAGCCACTATCCTCAATGGTTAATCATATGTGTGATCAAATCTGCCCTCCCATTAGCCGATACCGTCTCCCCTCACGACGAGGCGGTGTTTTGTTGTATCCTTTCGGAGGTCCACATACATCATTATATGAATTTACTGCATTGAAATGATTTCGACAATCTTTACCGATGCTTTAATTTTTCTACTTAATATGATTTATTTACTGATTGATAGTACTAATATGACGATTATTTTATCAATTCAATACCTATACTAGTTTACTGATTTTCTCACCATATTATTTTTCTGGCTTCCATATTATACGATTTTATTATTTATAGATTCTACTATTACTGCATATGAGCTTTAATGTTTCTGTTCAGATTCTTGATCATATAAATATTACTATTATGATTTGACTGCTAATATGCATATTACTCACTGGTCGTGCATTGAGTTCAGTTGTAAGATTTGGTTACTTGATGGGCTTTTGAGCTCATTATATGTGGTTAAATAATTTCAGGTCACGGCAAGAGAGCAGGAGCATGAAATTGATCATGATCCTTCATATTCAGATTCTTGTTATTTTAGTTATTCTTTTATACTCATGACATGATAGATATGTTATGATTGTATAGATCCTGAGTAGTGTAATTGATTTTTTTAGAAATGAATGCATATGTATATATTGATGTTTTAATCGATAGTTTTATTTCTAATGATATTTATATTGATAAAAAAAATTATATAGTTCTGGTTGTGTAAATTTCAACATAAAAGAATAATTTTTCTAAATTAAATTCTAGGGCGTGAGAACACCAACGGGACAAAATCTCAATGGTTAGGAAATTGAGCAGTTAGAGTTGGTGGTATTTTGACAACATTAGTAAGAGTACATGAGGTGGTTTTTGACTAAACAAAGGTGTTTAGCTTGATTTCTTGAAACTAGAATGTTATCTGTGTTAAATCTTTAACATCACAAATGGGTTTTTTGGGCTTCAACCATTCTTGTCGGCTAAGGAAGAATAAAGCTGGTTAGCGACATTAGAAGAATAGATGACTCAGTTTATAGCAAAGTAGGGGTGTTATGATGTGAACCCAATTGTAATTAATTCAATGGTTAAATGTGGTTCATTTGAAGAATATTTAGTTAAAGTAGGCATTGTACTCTATGAATCTGGTTATTATAATAATTAGGATCTTTTTGGGTAATTTTTTCGCTGGTTTGCTTTTTAAATAGTCAACACGCATCCATTTTGTTACTGTTTTTTTGTAGTTTTTTAGAAATTTTTGTGGTGAGAAACTACTTTTGATAACCAAATATGTTAAAGTGAGGTAGCTAAAATAAAGTAGCTATCCAACTTTTATGAAAAGAAAATATTTATAACAATTTTAAATAAGTTATTTTTTTTTCACTAACACTTTACAAGCACATTTACAGGAAGCTGCAGCCAATTTATAATTCACCAACTCCACCCTTATGCTCTCCATCATAAGCATCTCTTTCCTCGTCTTCGTCTTCTCTTATATCTAGAAGATATTATGAATCATAAGTTGAGGTGAGCTTGAGCAAAGTTATTTTAAAAAAAAATTATGAAAATTTAAATATAATTTTATTTTACATTAGAATATACAGAAATAAAAGACAAATAAATTCAAATTTAAAAGTGATCCCAAAGTGTCGCTAAGAGGTAGTTTGTTTATAAGTACTTATAATCAAGGTGACCTTTAAATGAGATGCAAACTTAATGTACTCGAAATACTTTATTGTATGTTTGGTTGATAGCAAAATAAATTAATGAGTTTACTTTTTTTTTGGTATTTTCTAAGACTAAAAAGACCATCTTTTTTATTTTTTATTCGGGATCGAATGGCTGAAGAGAGATCAAAAACGTCGATGGAACGATATGGTTAACGATAGCATCGATTGTGGTGGGATAAGGTTCCATAATTAGGGTGGGTAAGGTAGTGTTGGTGGACGTTTTGAAATTATTGAGGTCATGGCTCTACTGTGTGGAGGTGGCCAGGGTCGAGGGTTGCTTGTAACAACGCAAAGTTCTTAAATAAATTTATTTGAAAAATCTAAAAATTTTGAACAGTGGCACTGTGGCATTAAGATTTTGAGTGTCACGATTCTGAGGGGGGGGGGGGGGGGGGGGGGGTGCCGATGCTCTATATTCTACAGTAATTATATAATGAACATGCGACACCAGGTTAGAGCGTTGCAGCACTAGGCATTGAAAAATATTTTTTAATATAAAATTTCTCCACTTAGCCCATTTCTCCCTCTCTCGTTTGGCTTGCCAAGAAAGTAAGGGAAGAAGGGGGAGAAGGGAAGGGGAGAGGGAGGAAAAAAAGAAGTGGGCTTTTGGCCACCGCTTCTATGAAAATTATTTTGATCATTGTAGGTGACATCTATCATATCGCTATTTTCACATATTTTAATTCTCAGATTTATTCTTCTATTTAAACAATTATTTATTGTATTTTCTCTTATTTTAGTAAACTTCCACTATATAATTTTTGATATATTGTAGTACTAAATATTTTGATCATTTTGACTAGATGATTTTATTTTTTCACCGATTAAAATATTAATTATTGTATTTTATACGATCAAAATATGAATAAGATATATAGTGATTTTTGTATTTTAATATGATTATATTGTTAATGCAAGCATAATGAATGAATATGGGGATATGAATAAGTAATAGCTAGTCGTTATTACTTTTACAATATTATGTGTGTAAAAACAAGAAAGATTGGTTTATTATTGAGGTTGACCGAAGACTGATTTATACCTATACAAAATGGTGGGCCAATAAACTTTTCTTTAAATACTATGATTTGTGGTGATATCCTCCATTGATTCACGTGATTTATTAATTTGGAGTTATAACGAGCAATTAATGTGTTAATAGACCAGAGTGACAACTCTGATTACCAAGGCTATGAAAATCGGACCGAACAATAAACTAAAAGAAGGAGAGGTTAGGGGTTCGATGGTTTGACCAAGATCAAATCGAGGTCCAACTGGATGACATAATAAATACTTATTATATTTAAGTATTATAATAATGACAATCATTTATAAAGATATAATCAAAAATTAAATATAATCATAATATGAAGCATAAAAAATATAATAAATAAAATCAATAAAATTTTAAATTAAATATATTTATGTTTTGAGCAACTTACCTCTTTGTAGTAATAAATTAATAAAGCAAACTTAGGCTAGTCACATCATAATGTAGAATGCTTGTCAAAGAGTATGCATGTGCAAACTACACAATATTAGTAAAATAAATCTATTTACATAAATATGAAGGCAAAGTAGTTGGGCTATGCAATTCACCTTAAAACAAAATGATAGATTATAGGGTTTTTAAGGAAAAAGCAATCCCAATCTACGCTTTCATCTATTTGGTATTCTCTCTTATAATGAGATGTTTAAATTATATTTAGCTTAGCCAAACAGTAAACAAAATAATTAGTGCCTTATAGGGCCTGCATAATAAACATTTATAACGAAAAATATCTCTATCCTATTACATATAATTATAAGAATTACGAGGTCACATTTTAGAATTTTTTTTGCTTCAAAATGTAGACACCAAATTTTCAAAATGCAGCCACAAATTGGAATTTTCTAATTTTTTACTTTAAAATGCAGCCACCAAATCACATAAGAGGGGACAAATTCAGGATCCAAATCTAAACTAATTACAAGAATTATAATATCAAATCTATATGCATTCAATTTATCAGAGAATCATTTTAAAAATAAAAAGAAAAACAAGACATAAAAAATTAGGTTTAAAAAAAAATCTTACAAAGAGGGGGTGCCGAGGGAGAGGAAGGAACGGGAGAGGAACAATGTCTGTGCTTGGAGGAGCTTCGTCGGTCTGAGACTTGTAGCCGCTTGTCGAGATTGCAAATGAAGTAGGAATGCCGAGTGGAGAGGAAGGAATGGGAGTGAGTAGGCCGCTTGGAGCTTCGTTTGAACGAAATGAGGGCTTACGGAATTGAAAATTTGGAATAGGAGTTTGGTTTTTTTTTTTTTTAATCTAGACCGTTTGATAAAAAACCAATAACTCAAATTTCGCTCTACTTAGGCCGCTCAATTTTGGAAGCTGGCACCTGTTCTTCGGTTCACCTGTTCGATTGTCTGTCCAAGCGGCTCTCGGGCAGTTCTTTGCAATTCCAAATTTATATATGGACCGAACGGGTCGTCCTATCGGTTTATGATTCAACTGCTTGAACTGGTCAATCCGATCCAGTTTTAATAACTTTGCTGATTACTGAAAGTCACCTGAATATTGAATTAAGAATACTTACTAGAAAAATATCACACAAGTAAAAAAATTTTACTTGTTTAATATAACTATTTGGACATGCATATAAGACGCTGATTTATTATTATTGTTTCATTGTTACTAATTTATTATTACTGAGCATGTGATTAAGATATTGATTTGAGATTGATATAGAATAACTGAACATCATGTGCACTCCTACACGATTCCTTGATAGTACAATATTTTCATAGATTTCTAACAACTTTCATAGATACTTCCGCTTTACTGATTCATACGATTACCTTATTGGTTGGACAAAAACTATTATGATTGTTTAATAATGATGGTGTATAGCCTTACCATTTTGATATCCAAACTATATTGTTTTATAGGCTTTATTATAATCACATGCATTTTACTATTTATACACTTGCATAAATTCATGATCATATTAATTATTATTGTTAACTGAATGATTTCATACATATTATTTTTTTTCTGTGCTTTGAGTTTAATTGTAGGTGTGGACAAAGTTATTATGATTGATCTTTGTACTACAGATTTGATATTTAATATTAATTTATATAAATTCGCATAATTAGTGCTAATAATAATGGTCAAATGAGGCCAATTAGAAGATGATGTTCAAATGACAGCGGTCAAGCGACGATAGTAGCTGGCGGTAGTTTTAGATGTGGAATGTAAAGTAGAGTTATATAGTTTTTTTTTTTTTTTTCATTACTCCAAGCTCTCTCTAAAGTTAAGTTTAGGACTCTTTTATAAAGAGAATAGGAGTAATTTATTTATAGTACTTTGGCAGTGCCATTTTGATAAATTTGATCAAATTTTCTTAACAATCTAACAACAGCTCATATTGAATTATTTAATCATAAATGATTTAATTAGCATTTCATGTTTTAGTGGCCTTAGAATTTAGTGATTTTAGGCTAGTTGGGTTCATTTTGCCGAGCCACTCAATTTGATTATTAGCACGCAAAATTTGGTGATTGTTTGATCCATCAATAAATATTATAAACTTTTTTTTCAAGAGTGTTCTTCCCCTTAATTGGAGAAGATATAATTTCAAAGTATTTTAACACAAGTTTGTAATTTTGTAAATGTGAGAGAATGCAGATGATGCAGTAGTTGAATGGTATTTGTCGGGTGACATTAGTTGGACGATAATTGTAGTTAATAGATGATTGTCGGGAGATGTCTGTCTGCTGATGATGATAGTTGAGCGATAACAATCAGATATTAGCAGTTAGGCAACGGCGGTCGAACAATGGCAGCTAAGCGACCATTGTCAAACAATGGTAGTCAGGCGACAGATGATAAACAATGACAGTTGGGCGACGATGATCTAATAACGATATCCAAGTGTTGTTGTTAGCTAGTTGTGGACATTAATGACAAATGTCAAGTAGAACACTAGAGTTCTTCGGGTCTCAAACCTCCCTCTACATTTAAGTCTAGATTTTCTTTATATGAAGAATGATGGTCTATAAATAATACTTGTAGAGTGGGCATTTTAAAAAAAATTAGCTAAAATTTCATTACTCTCCAGAACATGCCTCATATCGAATCATATGATCATAAACTATTTATTTGTCATTTAAGTACATAAAAGCACTTAATCAAGTGATCTTAGACTCGTTCGATTCGCCTCATTGAATTGTTTGTTTTGGCTATAAGCATGCAAGATCTTTGATCTTTTGATTAGTGCCTCATAATTTTTAATTATATTTCAAGTGTTTGATTTGAGCTTAGTTGAACTCATATCAAATCATCTTTGTTGTTATTGGATTTGTTTCATCAAGGCACTCAATTTCATCATAAATTTCAAATTTTGTTAAAGTTGCTCTTCTAAAGATTTTAAATTTAATTCTAAAATTTTGTAAATATTACATCAATTTTTTAATCCCTAAATGAGTCGAGTTTATTAAGTAGATACGAGCAGCTTGTAAAGTACTTTTTTGAAAGCTCTGGCTGCTCGAGATGTATCTTTTTTTTTTAAGACATTTAGGCCACTTAACATAAACGTATATATATATATATATATATATATATATATATATATATATATATATATATATATATATATATATTTTGAATTCAAAACTTCTGAATTAATAATCAAAATTAATAATTAATAAATAAAAATGAGCAGCATAGAGGAATCAACAGATTTGTTAGGAACCTGTTGACGTTAACAAATACTTTACTGTACGAGCGGTGACAACCTACCGAGCCGAGCGGATTGCGTGGCTGCCTCGTGCTACGGGACAGACTGCTCCTTATGTTTTTTTAATGCGGAAGTCGATCGACCGTGTTGTAGCAGCGTTCACCGTATCTGGCGGCAATTGATGCCATCATACCTCATGCTCATGGGAAAAAAAAGTCATATATAAAATTATTATATTGCTTTTTTTTTATTATTTTTTTTATGTCTAAGTAAAAACTTTGCAGATACTAATACCTTCAAATGTTACTATGAATATTTCAAAATTGATAATTCATCATAGATTTATAATAGGCTAGAATGATGACACAAAAATTGATTCAATCTATCTGCATATAAGCTGACATCAAGCACTTAAAATATAATTAAAATTTTCATAATTCTAATTGTTGAACCAAATGATATTTGTGCACTTACAGTCAAGATGAGCGTTTCGATGAGAGAAATCCAACAAGCCCAATATCATAAATTATGAAGTCATTATGAATACTTAATTGTTCATAAGAAAATCTATAATCTATGAAATTAAAATGTGTTATCCGTTGGAGTGTTTGAGAGATTTTAATTGAAATTATAAAAAAGTCATTGACAAAAATTATAAATAAACACTCATATTTCATATGAAAGAGATTTAGAACTACAGTTGAATTTAAAGAGTTAAAATATATGAAGAATTTTAGAACAATATTTAATGATCGATAATGACAACCATTGCTAGCAATCAACATTGCCCGGCTAAGTGGTATGCTTGTTGTTAGCTAATCATCATTGCTAGTTCGCGAGTGCTCAACTGTCATTGTCCGATTGCCATCGCATGATCGTCTTTGCCTAACCTACATCAACTAAATATTATCATTCAATTATCGTTATCTAACTATCATCACTCTCTATTACTTCTCCAACATTCTCTACTACAATCACGTGAGACCAAATAAAAGTTCCAAACTTTATAATCATGCATTATCCAATTGAGGGGATTTAAATTAGGCCAGGCCTTTATACTTTTTCTTTCTTTAAAATTTTCATGTAAAAACTATGATTATATATATATATATATATATATATATATATATATATATATATATATATATATATATATATATATATATATATATATAATCTTCATAAAAATTTAAGACATTTAGTATTTTATTATCTCTAATATTCTACCACGTAATAAAAAATAATAATAATTTTATACAAACTTTGACTCAAAATGAAGCATCAAAATATGTAATTAGAACATATCAATTTTTTAATAAAAAATATCATAATCAAAATTATGTCATGACCAGTACATAAAAGTGGTACATCATTGACTTCGAGTTTAGGGTTTACATTGGACTCTCCAAAATGATGGTACAAAAATAATACTAACGATAATGCGCGATCGCTGAAATCATCGATGACAAAAGAACTCATATTTAAAATTTAAATATTTAAAATAATTAGAGCAGGCTTTATTTGGAACAGCTTTCTTATCATTTTTTAAAGTAGCTTTGTAATACAAAATTAAAATTTATATACTAAAAAACTAGCTTCAAGAAGCGGTAAAAAAGCCATCCTAAATAAAATCTTAAAATAAAATAATATGATTGAGTGTTTAAATAAATTATAGTGCAGAGGTTTGATCGTACAGGATAAATGACGTTGGCAAAGAAAGCTGGTAGTGCGTAGGGGTGTCAATTCGGGTCGAAGGGTCGGGGTCGGGTCCAACTCAACTTGACCCGGGTGTAAACAAGTCAACCCGAACCTGACCCGTTTAGCTAAGCGGGTCAGGAAATTAAACTCGGACCCGACCCGCACGGGTTCCCGGGTTAACCCGACCCGACCCACAGACCCGTTTGATTCAAGAACGGGCGAGACGGCGAGTGCGAGGCAGTGCCGGAGACGCTGGCTGCACGGAGGTCGCCCGGGTGAATCGACCAGATGGACCAAACGTGTGGTCGTCGGTCAATGCGGACTGCGGACTCAACGTCTCCGTTTAAAACTGACGTGCGGTCGTCGGTTGGTGCGAACCTGCCAGCACGAGCGGGGGGCTGAGCCGCTAAGGCGGTGCCGGTGCTGCGGTGCGGATCACGGACTAGGCATCGTAGGCGAGTAGGCGACTGGGACTAGGAGAGTCGGAGAAACCCGCAACAGCGTAAAGGAAGACGGAACCCAGATTCAACTCGCGACTGCGAGATTCGACTCACGATTCGACGCGAACACGGCTAATCGGGTCAATTCGGGTTGACCCGCGGGTTTCTGTATCAACCCAAACCCGACCCGTTTTTCAAATCGGTCTGAAATCCGAACTCGACCCGTTTCACAAACGGGTTGACCCGAACCCAAATTTTTTCGGGTCGGGTTCGAGTTGTGTCAATTTTTGACACCCCCGGATTGGCAAGCCTGATTAGGGAAAATGATGAAGACTCCGGCTTGGTTTGCCATAACTTTTTGATTTTTTTTAAAAAGTAAATTTTTAATATAAAAATTTAAATTAAAAATTTTTGTACTAAAAAATTGTTTTAAAAAACAGAAAGAATGTTGTTTCAAATGAAGCTTTCATTTGGATAATTTTTTTATTGTTTATTAAAATTATTAGAGAGAAATTAACTTTTTAGTAAAATTCTTTTTTTTTTAGTAATAAAAAAGCATTGGGGAAATAGAAATTATGTTTACGATCTAAAAATCAATGCAGTAAAAAAAAATTGTCCCAAATGAAGCCTAAATCAGATACATTGGTAAAAATTTTTTGTTGGACAAGTTTTAAAATTTTTATATTTTTTTAGTATGTATATATATAGTAAAATAAAATAAAAAATATAAAAAAAAACATTTTAACTTTTTTATTAGAAAATGCTTAGTGAGAAAAATGATATCGTTGGCTTTCTTTTATGTAGAAAAAGGCACAGTGCTGAAAAAAAATTTGTTCAAGGGTTAGACCGACTACAGAGTATTTGAGTTTTGCCTTGAAAGAGTTTGTTGAACACATTGGAATGAAAATAAGCTTAGAATGCTAAGATAAAGTTTTCTATAAGAGATCATTTTTTTCTAGGAATTTTGAGTGTGGAGGTGGGGACAATGATTGAATATTTACTAATATTGTGTCCTGGAAAATTCACGACGATAGTGAGAGATATAATTTAGCATCTTAGTTTTGTACGAAGATCCAGCATAGGTGTAGCGTTCATAAGAGATATCAAGATTTTTACGTGAAGAACTAAGAAAAAGGAAAAAGCCACAGGGCTTGACCCAATTTGAATGAATCTATTAATATTGATGGTTAAGTACAAATGAGGTCTTTCCTCGAGGGAAGGCTTTATGTAGCAAATACACATTATATAGAGCTCGTTACATGGTAGTTGTTCTTCAAAGAGTGTTGACATGTCTGTTTGGTCAGTAGGACTGTATTTTGGTGGCCGAGGTCGGACAGACTGTGGTCTGTAGGCGACAGTGGTCGGAGTGGACCGTAGTCGGCAAATGACGGTGGTAGAAGGGATCGTAGTCGGTAGGTGACAGTGGTCGAAAGGATCGTAGTCTGCAGGCAACGGTAGTTAGAATGGACCGTAGTATGGCGGCGATGATGGTAGGAGTTGATTGTAGTCGGCGGGCAACGGTGGTAGGAGGGATCATAGTTAGAAAGCAACGACAGTGGAAAGGACCATAGTCAACGAGCGACGGTAGTCAGAATGGATCATAATCGGTGGGTGACGATGGTAGGAGTTGACATTAGTTGGTCGGCGTGGTCGAAAAGACCGTAGTCAGAGGGTGATGGTGGTTGGAGTGGATTGTAGTTGGCAGGCAACGATGATCGGAGTGGACCGTAGTCAACGGGCTTTAGTGGTCGGAAGGACCGTAGTCGGTGTGTGACGGTGGTCAGAGTGGACTATAGTCTGCAGACGAAGGTGGTTGGAGTGGAACATAGTCAAGTGACGATCGTCAGAGGGATTATAGTCGAACGACGATCGGTAGCCGGGCGGAAGTCCGACGAAGGTCAGCGGTCTGGCGAAAGTTCGGCGATGGTCGGTGGTCGGGAGGTGGTCGAGGAGGAGTCTGGTGGCAAAAGAGCTCCCGGATTTCTCTTCTTCTCTTATCTTCGTTCTCTTGTTTCCTCCCCCTCCTTTAATGAAGATCTAGGGGTTTATTTATAGTTTTCTGAGAGTGGCATGACCAATAAATATGGAGAAGATCAAGAACATGTTGGGAGTGTTTTAAAAGGATGGTTGGCATTAACTCCCTTGATCATGGACTATTTATCAAGAATTTGAGTGTCCTAATGATGTTAGAATTCAGTGATCTTTGACTCGTTGGATTCTTCTTGTCAAGCCGCTCAATTTAACTATAACATGTCACATTTGGATATCATTAGGCTATCCAATTAATGATCTGAAGCTTTCAAGTAGGCTTTGGGCCCTTAATTTGGACTCATTTGGGTTCAGGTGGACCGATTTTGATGTCGTTGGGTTCTTCTTTTCGAGATATGTAGTTTGACTATAAGTTTGTTGGAATCGAAGTTCAGATGGTTCTAGGTTTAATTCTGGAAGTTTCTAATTCATTTTTGCATCGAGATTCGTGCCCGATCAAAATAATTTTTTGATAACATGCCAACTATAAGAATATATATTGATAAGAAAAATACAAATTTGGTAGATACATATAATTATATTTTTTCAAATATTACTTTAAAAATATGATACTTTTGGAGTTATAATATTTATATTATTCTTTTAGGTAATTTTATGCAAGTCATTTATTTAAATATTTCTAAACATTTGATTTTTTTGGACTTGTTCTTTTGTTTTTGCTGGCAATATTAGAATTGGTAGAATTTTTCTTTGCGATCAACTTTTTGAATTGGCTAATATTTTGGATGGTTCTTAGCTGGTTTAGAGTGACTTCAGTATTCTTTTATCTAATTCTAGAATATTTGCGAGGCTCCTCCTCCTGCTCGGACTGTAGAGAATTTTTCTAATATACTTTTGGATTGAGGCATTGTTGACGCTGGCTTTATATTAGGAGAGATTATTACATGCAGAGATCGGATATAGAGAATCATCCAATTTTATCTCTATAAATAGTAAAAATATAGTGATGAACAATAATTATGCTTTTACTGCTCACAGAAACAAAACCAGACGGTTCTCTGTGCCTCCACACATAATAATATCTCCTTTATTGGTCATTATTTTGATTTGTAAAATAATAATATCTGGGAAAGACTAGATATTAACAATGCTGGCCCAACCTCATGTAGTTTTACTTTTCTTAATTTTCATATAAAAAATTTATTATGTCCTACAATTTTTTTTTTTTACCATATTAGATTTTTTATAATGGTAAGATATTAAATTCCAACTCTTTCGTTAAAAATTTTCTAATATGAAACAAATATAAATATAAAGTTATGATAAATCCAAATACCACAATTTGACTTAGTATAAATGATAATAAATGGATTAAAAAATTGTTCAAAATATTGAAAATTATTAAATATAATTTAAAATAAATATAATATAAATTATGTATAAACAACACTAATTTTAAAATAAATCTAATAACTTTAACTCCAGCTTATGTCATAGACGCGAAATTATTGCCTAAGCTAAGCCCGCATTAACCCAAGCTTTGCATGCGCATATATATATTCAATTTTTTTATAAAAAAAAGTAGTGATGACAAAAACAATGCTCATTGCATATATAATGCATTGTTTTTATGTTCACATGATTCTCATTTTAAAAAGTGTAGGTAGCATCCATCCAATAACAAATATGGACTTTTAGATGTTTGTCAAAGATGTTTTCATCATCGGCAACCATCAGCAGAGTAGTGATGAAAGTCATTAAAAGAGCAGCTCACCGCTCTCACCGACAACTATACGGACAACAACAAACTAAATAATCAGCCACCATTCACAGCTAACAAACCTTGAAATCCTAGCTCTACACGTGGACATCTATTTCTATATAAACCATGTAATGAGATGAATAGTGTATGCAAAACTCTTATAGTAAAATGTGTTATACTCTACTGTAGTTTTTATTTCTTTGTTACACTTCTTTAATTAGCTCACGAAGTGCTTAGCAAGCATTGTCTTCATGGTATCAGATCCTGCACAGGAGAAAGCTTGAGTTTTTTTTTTCTCCAATGGCTCATTCATCGTCCTCTCAGATAACAAAGCATGTTGCAGACAACTCTACCGAACCCACCCACATTTCCTCATCCCTGAAACTTGTTCTTTCTAACATCAAAACCTTAGTACCCATCTCCCTATCTAATGATAATTACCCTATGTGGCGATCTCAGATTCTCAAGTTGTTCAGAGCAAATAGATTCGCCGGGTATTTAGATAACACGTATGTTCGACCCTCGCATCTTCTTCATCAACTAGATGGAAATACTACAGTTAACCCATTCTATACCCAGTGGCTTCTCATAGACCAGAACTTAGCGGCTGCCATATGCTCTACTATCTCACCTTCCATTTTACCCTATGTGCTTCACCTTGAAAGCTGTTATGAGATATGGACTACGCTTGAACAGCGACTTCAAGCCTCCAATCGTTCACGGGTCATCCAACTGAAGAATGAGCTCCACAATATCTCAATGAAGAACCTTACCATGGCACAGTACCTCACGACCATCAAAACTATAGTAGACAACATCGTCGCAGCCGGCTCCACCATTGATCTGGAAGATATTATACTTTACATACTCAACGGACTACCTCCTACATACCAAGCTTTAAAGACCTCAATCCACACCAAACTCACCACAACAAGCTTGGACAATCTCTACTCTTTGCTCATTAGTGAGGAGATTAATATAGCAGCTGAATCTACTAGAGAATTTCAAAATGCTGATCAGCATACCGCCCTGTATGCCTTTCGAGGTCGAGGTCGTGGTGGCAGAGGAAGATTCTCGACATCCTCGTCCACTGGTGGTCGCTCTACACCCTCCTCCCTAACTATGTGCCAAATTTGCAATAAACGTGGTCACACAGCACCACAATGTTGGCATCGACTCAACATAAATTACATACCCAACTCCTCGATGGTGTCATCTAAGGCTCTGGTCGCATATTCCTCCACTCCAGCACGCAATTGGTACATTGATTCAGGTGCTTCGTCCCACCTCGCTCATTCATTGGACAACAGAGCTCATCCGTTTACCTATCAGGGAATGGATAGCATCATTGTTGGCAATGGAACTAACCTTCCCATAGTTCACTCCGACGCCGGTCTCCTTCCCACACCAACACGTAAGCTCTCTCTCTCAAATCTATCATATTCCCACCATATCACACAATCTACTATCTGTTTCTAACCTTACTCATGACAACAATGTTTTTCTTGTCTTCTCCCCACCAATTTTTCCATATAGGATTTGAAGACCCAACAAAATCTTCTTCAGGGCCCATGTTGAAATGGCCTCTACACCATTAAAATCCCAACATCAGCAACTCCTACATCAGCACTCTCGGCTACCTCCTCTTCCGCACTACGATGGCATAATCGCCTTAGCCAGCCGCATCATCAAATCGTCCAAATCACTTCTGCTCTAATTCTAAGGTTGCTAAAATCCATAAGCTTGTTTTTCCCCAGTCTAAACATATTGTAAATTCTCCTTTAGCGTTACTTCACTCTGATGTATGGGGACCATCCCCAAGTTTTATCTCATCAAGGATACATATATTATCTTTTACTCATTGACGATTTCTCGCGATTCACTTGGCCCTTTCCCATGTTTCATAAAACTAAAGTTTCTCAAATTTTCATTAAATTTAAAACCTTCATTGAACAACAATTGTCTCACAAAATTAAATGTTTAAGAACTGACAATGACACTGAATTCTTAAAGTTGGAGCTGAAGTATTTTCTCCAAAATAATGGCATTCACCACCAAATCTAATGCACGTATACTCCAAAGCAAAATGGCATCGTCGAACATAAAAATTGCCATATCATAAAAACTACACAAACATTACTTCACACTGTTAAACTTCCTTATAAATTTTGTCCTGATGCAGCCCTCATCACTATTCATCTAATTAATCGAATGTCGTCACTCAACACCCACAACAAATCACCACTTCAAATACTCTACAATCAAAAGCAAGATTACTCCCACCTACGCACCTTTGGGTTTGCATGCTACCCATGGTTGCCACCATCCCAACGACACAAGCTATCTCCACGAGCTCCAACTTGCATATTTCTTGGCTACTCTGACTCATACAAAGGATACAAATGCCTTAATCTCTCCACAAATAAAATTCTCATCTCTCTCCATGTCGTATTCGATGAAAACACCTTTCCCTAATCCTCTCTCTTGTCCCAGCCTCCCAATACCCTATCACAACAAGTTCACTCCTTCAATCCATCTCTATTACTTCCAACATCCCACCTTCCAACAACCAACTCCAATTCACCAACCCCCACTATAGCAGCTTCCAATAGCTCCTCAACTGTATCATCTGATCTCCCACCGCAAGCTTCTCTCCCACCTGCACCATCAATTCCAAACATCCATCTTATAGTTACCCGTCTCAAAACGGGCTCCCCTAAACCCCGAACTCTGCTTAACCTACTTCATACTCTTCAAACAGCCAATAACACTTCCATTCCCGATCCTACCACATACTTGGAGGTAGCCAAACATCCTCAATGAAGGGAAGCAATGGCTCTTAAATTTTTGGCATTACAACAACTGGGCACCTGGTCACTTGTCCCTCCTCCACCCAAGGCCAATATTCATAGTTGTCGCTGGATCTATCGTACCAAATATCATTCCAATGGAACTCTTGCCTGCTATAAAGCACATCTCGTAACGCAAGGTTACCGTCAAGAATTTGGTCTTGGCTATTACGACACCTTCAACCCTATCGCCAAAATGCCAACAATCTGTGTCCTACTCATAGTGGCATTATATCATGGCTGGCCAGTGCATCAATGAGATGTGGTCAATGCCTTCCTCCATGGAGTTCTCCATGAAACCATATACATGTCTCAACCTCACGGCTTTGAAGACTCCATGCATCCTAATCATGTCTGTCTATTACACAAAGCCAAATACAGCCTCAAACAAGCCCCATAATAATGGTTTAATACATTCTCCAAATATCTCTAATCTCTGGGCTTTCATCACAGCAAATCAGATCACTCTCTTCTCATTCTATCCAAAGGGAAAATCCAAATATATCTTCTTATTTATGTAGATTATATTCTACTTACCGACAATAATTCCATGGAAATTCATCACTTCATCGACCAAATCAGCCATCAATTCACCATGAAATACCTTGGTACATCTCATAACTTCATGGGTATTCAAATTCACACCTCTTCCCAAGCATATTTCCTTTCATATGCTGCCTATTCTCTCTCGATTCTCAGACAAGCGGGACTTCAATCCTGTAATCCTATCTTAAATCCAAATTCCTCAAAACCCATCCTCACCTCCTTTCAGATCCTGTAGTCAGCAATTCTCTCATCTATAGGAAAATCATCGGCTCTCTACAATATCTAACCATAATGAGACTTGACATAGCTTTTTCGGTTAATCTCCTATGCCAACATATGCACGATCCTCAGCCTCAACATCTACACTAACTGAAATGGCTGCTGCGATATATCAAGAGGACCTATCAGTTTAATTTTCCCATCACCTCGGGTTCCCTACAACTCACCTCGCTTTTCGATGTCGATTGGGCAAGTGATCAAACAACAAGACGATCTACCTCCGGCAACTGTTCATTTCTTGGCAACATGCTTATTTTTTGGAGCGTTAAGAAATAGCACACCGTCGCCCGCTCCTCTATAGATGCTGAATACAGGCCCATTGCAGCTGCTACAGCAAATATCTTATGACTAAGATGCTTACTAGAAGACTTCCACATATCTACAACACACCCAACAACCTCTTCTATGATAATATGTCAGCAATTGCTCTGGCTAATAAACCCGTCTTTCACGCTAGGACCAAACATATTGAAATAGATCATAACTTTATCAGAGATCATATAGGCAAAGCACATCAACATCCACCCCATTAGCACAATCGATCAAATTGCTGACATCCTCACTAAACCACTATCTACTAAAAGATTTTAGAACCTCAGATTCAAATTAACGGTTCAACCAAACCCGTCACTTTGCAGGGGAGTAAAAGAGCAGCTCACCACTCTCACAGACAACTATACTGACATCAACAAACTAAATAATTAGTCACCATTCACAGCTAACAAACCTTGAAATCCCAACTCTACACGTGGATAACTGTTTTTATATAAACCTTGTAATGAGATGAATAGTGTATGCAGAACTCTTATACTAAAATGTGTTATACTCTGCTGTAGCTTTTCCTTTCTCTATTACACTTAGATTTATGAATTAGAAACTTGCTTTAAGAAGCAGTAAAAAGGTCATTCCAAAGGAAACCTTAGTATAGCTTTGATTAAAGAAAGATGCCACTTATATTATTTACTGAAAGTCTAAACTCATTTAATCACATATAATAAGCTGAAGAGTTCAATAAGTAACTAAATCTTACAACAAAACTTAAAGCACAATAAAGGAGGAATATGCATGTCAGCAATCAAATCATAACAATAACATTTATATGATTATGAATATGTGCAGAAATAGTAAACCTCATATGTAAGAGCAGTAGAATCTGTAAATGATAAAATAATATGGTCCGAAAGCTAATAAAACAATACGGTGGGGAAACCATTAAACCAGTATATGTGTTGAATTGATAAAGCAACCGTCGTATTAGTATTATGAAACAGTAAAGAAATCATATAAAATAGAAAAATCAAAGCATCAGTAAAGACTGTCGAAATTATATCAATACAATAAAATCCTATAATGATGTACACATGTTATCTTATTATTCTATATTATTATCAAATTAATATTTTAATCACATGCTCAGTGTATCACGTGCTTATTATACATTGTACTTAGTATTAGTACAGTGAATCAATATTAATAATAGTAGCAATGAATCAGTAGTAATATCAAATAATATCGATATCAATATCAGTAACAATATCATTATAGTATCGTTAGAAAAATTGGTGGTAGTAACAGTAAAGCAATGCAGTACTAGTAAATATGTATCATGACATCAAATCAATATAATATCAGCAAAGCCGTACAATAATAATAAATCTGTAATATGCATTTTGGTGATCACACTTAAATAAGTAAGAAGTCCTGGCTATCACGATATTTTTCAGTAGTCGATAATCAATAATTAGTAACCGTTGGCTTAGTAAACAGAGTAATTATTCTTTGCTCCTCAGTATAATAATAACTCCTTATAACTCCCAATCGTTATATCACGTGAATTAGTAGGGGATAACACCCAACTATAGTATTTAAAAGAAAGTCTATCGGCCCATCATCCTATACAAGTCAATCAATCTTCAACCAACAGGTCAACCAATATTTACTTATCTTTTACACACATTGCTATTGCTCAATCACATATACATTTTCATTCTAAACGGTTGTATTAACAGTATGCTTAAACATAAGAAATCTTTAATTTCTATACAGTGTAAATTATACAAAATTTAATTAACTTCTATTTACTTCGGTGAAATTCATAAATAATACAGTCAAAATATTCAGGATAATCAATATGATAACATACAAAAAATTATGTTATAAAAGTTCAGTAAAGTAAAGAAAAAAATAGTAAAATCGATTTTGAGGAGAAGTCAGCGGTCAAAATGGAAAATTTTTAAAATAGACATGGACAAGAATCATCTACTTAGATCTGAATAATTTTTGTAAAAGCGGCAAAGCGATCCAAAGCAAAAATCCATATTTCCCTTTCTCTTTCCTCCTTCTCTTAGGAAAAATTAATTGTAATAGTTTATAAGTCATGAAAATAAAATGCGCTCTAGGTCTAATGCCACAATGCTCCAGTTCAAACAAAAATTCAGATATATTTCTGTTTTAAAATATTTTCAAAAATTTACGTTATTGCATAAAGGGGTTAGAAGGACTATAGTCACACGACTGAGGTCGAAGGAACGTAGTCAGCGGACAGTGGGGGTCGAAAGGACCATAGTTAGTGGGTGACGAGGGTCAAAAGGACTGTAGTCAGGTGGCTGAAGTAAAAGGATTGTAGTCAGTAGGAGACAAAGGTTAGAAGGATCATAGTAGGTGGGCGACGGGGATTAAAAAGTGTAGTCTGGCGACTAAGATCAAAGGATTATAGTCAACGAGTGACGGAGGTCAGAAGGACCATAGTCAGCGGGTAACGGGGGTTAGAAGAATAATAGTTGAGCAACTGAGGTCGAAGAATTGTAATCGGTGGGCAAAGAAGGTCGGAAGGACCCTAATTGTCAGGCAACTATGATCAGAAGGACCGTAATCGATGGTGTTAGACGTCAGAAGGATCGTAGTTGGACGATAGAGGTTGATTGAATTGTATTCAATGGGTTATGGGGGTTAGAAGGACTATAGTTGAGAAATGGTGGTCCAAGGATCGTAGTCGGGTCCGACGGTGATGATGGTTCACCTGCAGTGGTGCTCGGGTGGAGCTCAGAGATTCTTCAAGCTTGAGAGCTCTCTTGAATCTCTAGCCCAATGTCCAAGCCTCCTAATCCCAAAAGTCCCCTCAAGCTGGGAGATGGGGACTATTTATAGATTTTGAGAGTGACATGCTCCATAAATATGAAGAAGATCAATGACAAATTCGGAGTGCTCCATCGAATGACTCATAATAATTCTCTTGATCATAGAGCGTTTATCAAATATTTAAGTGTCTTAATGATGTCAGAATTAAGCAATATTGGGCTCGTTGGACTTGTATTGTCGAGCCGCTCGATTCAACTATAAGCATGCCATATTTAAAGAGCATTTGATCATCCAATTAATATTCAGAAGCTTCCAAATATGTATTAAGTCATCATTTTGGACCCATTTGGGCTCGGATTGGACCGATTTTGGTGTTGTTGGGTTCATATCGCATGACGTTTAGTTTGACTATAAGTTAGCAAAAATTGAAGTTGAGATGTGTTGACCTCATTATTCGAGGTCAATTTCCCTAGAATTAATCTCTAGTACCCAGGTCTTCATAGCCTAGTATAGACGTCGCCCTTAGGATTTCTCTTAGGTGGATGCCCACTGACGTAGCATCGTCTCGGCCCTGTTATTTAATTTGTATCAAATCAATTCAATCCAATATAGTAATCTAATTGAACACTATGGATCTTAGTTAGGTTCAACTCGACTTGATAACTCGACCTAAATCAAAATCAATTCAATCCAAATCTAATTTTGATTCCAAACTAAATCCAAATCGACTTGTCTCAAATCGACTCTTTTAAACCGAAGTTTACTATACTAATTAAAGCAAAATTGAATCAAATTAACTCATGTCGAGTTTGATCTAAGTGATAATATCTCTGATTAGCTCGATCTGACTCGTCACAAGCTAATGTCATCAGTTAAATTAAATAAAAGAATTTAAATTAATCTATTATAAAAATATTTACTAATTTCATTTAAAATAAATTTATATTAATTCCATCTAATAAAACTTGTCATAAATTATAAGTAAAACATATCCTAATAACTACTAACTCATTTTAAATTCAAGCCAAAAGGAGATAGAGAGGTGCGGTTAGGGCCAAACCAGGACCCACGATCTCCCCTCCCTCAAATTAGCAAAACGAACCCGAACTGCCCCACTCTCTCATTCGGACACACAGAACGAAAGCCCGATCTCCCGCTCGTCTCCCAGTTCGCGAACCCCCTACTCGCCGGCTCTTCAGTTCGCAACTTCCCCACTCCGGGTCTTGCTCTCTCTCTCGCGTGAAGACCAGCCCTTCGCCTCCTCCCTATTCGCACCTCCTCAAGGACTGTTGCCCAGCCCGGCATCGCCGGCCCTAACCCCGATCGAACCCCTCTCCGCTGCAATTTATTTGGCCAAAGATGAGAGGAAGTGGTAAACCTTCTCTTCTTCCCGATTCTTCTCCTCTACTTCTTTCCCTCTATTAATTTCTTCTAGTTCTTGGTTTCATGAGGGAAGAAATGAGGAATTTATTTCCTGCATTTATTGAGATCTAAGGACTCTTTGAAAGATCTCCTAAAATCCCTCTTCTTCTTCCCTTCTATGTTCTTCTTCTTTATTTAGAAAATTAGAGCAAATGTATCTTTCATTCATTCTTTCCTTCTCAAGAAAGCAATAATGAGGGGCTGATTTATCAAGTGAATCATACAACGAAGAGTTATACGATTCGGTCTTTGGTGTGTGAAATTTAAATGTCATATACAAAATCTGTAGGATTATATATATATATATATATATATATATATATATATATATATATATATATATATATAAATCTATACCATATAATAGGCAATCTAAAGCTTCATGTTCAATTTTTGGGAAAGTTATATTATCTTTTAACAAATGCATGAAAGACGTTTGCACTAATGTCTATGAAGGATTGATATAAATTTTGGTTATGTAAAGAACTTTGCGAACATGGATGCTTTACAAACATACCTGCATGGAGAATGGAAATGTTTTTTTTATCTGTTACATATAAATTTCAATGCCTATCTTTCTATATCACATCAGTTTCTTTTTGTTGCAAGTTGGGTTTGTAATGAGGTGAGAAGTGTAAGTTTGAATTTAGACAATGTTGATTATGGGAGTAAGATGTGTGCATAGTTATGTTTCATTTTATATATGTATGATTTCTTCTCATATTTTGGGAAAAGAAAGGGGTTTGGAAAAGTGAATTTTATATCGTTTTGCTCAAATGAAGTTTGTGACGTTGAAAGATAAAGTGTGTATATTTTGAGTAGTAAAGCGTGTGTAAATGTGGAAAAGTGAATTTGTGATTTTGGAAACTGAAGAATGCATGTTTAAATGAAAAAAGTTTGGCATGTGATCTTTAAGTGGTAAGGTGTGTGGTTTTTGAATGGTAAACTATATTGATGAGCATGTCTTTTGAAAGGTAGTTCGTATATGTTTTGAAAAAAAAAATAAAAAATAAAAAATAAAATGTGTTGGAAAGTAAGGCATATAATTTTGAAAAGCTGTGTTTTGATAAGTATATATTGAGAGGTGAATGTGTATGTTTTAAAAAGTGATTTTCGTGACCTTTGGAAGGTGAAGTAACACATGTATGTGCGTTTTAAAAAGTAAAAAAAATGGGTGTTTTGAATGGTAGAACTTGAGGTGTTTGAAGTGGGAAATGAAAAGTGTTTTTGTTTTGAAAGGTCAAAGATGTGTGCTTTGAAAAGTGTTCGTTATGTGAAAATTAAGAGGTGGAATGTATAAGTGTGAGAAGTAAATTGCTTTAATGAGTGTATGTTTTGAGAGTTGATTTGTGTGATCTTTGAAAAGCAAAAGTGTTGGCATTTGAAAAGAGAAGTGTTTGGTTTTGAAAAGCAAAGTGTGTGTATATGTATCGAAAAATTATTTTGTGGGTGTGTGTGTGTGTGTTGGAAAGTGAAATGAAGTGTTTTGAAAAGTGAAATGTTGATTATTGAAAGATAAAGTGTGTGTTGTGTGAAAAGTGGGAAGTAGAGATTGTATATCTTAAAAGTGAAAGTGCAGGTTGGAAATGTATTGTGTGAAAAATGTGAAAAGTAAAGTGTTGGGATGTTGAAAAGTGACATGTGCGTATGTGTATTTGGAAAGTGGAGTGGGTGAATTTTGAATAGTAAAGTGTAAATGTTGGAGGTGGATTTTGAAAGGTGAAAAGAGAAATGTGGGGTTTCAAAGAGTAGTGTGTTGAAAGTGCTTGTATTAGAGAATAGTTGGTTTGGGTAAAGGTTGAAAAGCAATGACTCTCTCTCTCTACCTCTCTTTTCCTTCTTCTACTACTCTCCTTTGTTGTGCCTCGAGGTAAATGTTGGAAAAACAAATAGTCTGCTTTCAAAAGGGAACTGCTTAAAAGGTTGACAGCTTGCGCCGGTCTTCAAGCCCGAAGAAAGGTACGTTTTTATTTTTAGTAAATTTCAATTATTTTGTTGTTAATCATTAAATGTGCTTCTAATCCCCATTCTATTATCTTTATTTGCATGAACTGCGAGAAATGGTATCGGTCGAGTGAACAAAAAGACAAGGGACAATGACGTTAGTCGCCTCTATCCAACCGGGTAGATGTGCTACGGGCAAAATCCACCGGGTCATAGCCCCCGGTGTTGTAAGTTTTCTTAAAACATAGAAAGCCCCTAGGAGGCCGTGGTGTGTTTTGTGCGAACTCCTCCCCTCTAGGTCCCTATAGCAACTTAATTTTATTAGGATTATTTATTTTATTTTAGATCCTTAAACCTCTTTACACGTGCGCAAAGTCCTAAGAGTTAGTGACAATAAAATTCTTTTCATTCCATATAACATTAGTGACATCTAAAGACAAAAATTAGGATTGAGTCCTAGAGAACTTAGACTTAGGATGCATGCACACTTTAGGGTAGAAATACATAACATAGAAAATTTAGTGATATTCCCCTTAGGATTATTGTATGTCATTAATACAACCTTAATCAAGTATAATTAAACTTAAATAATCAATTAATGAGAATTTCAAATATACTAATGATAATCCAAATAAAAATATACGAGAATCACATAACCTCTAATAACTAAGTCATAATTAACACACATAACCACTAGGAGATTAAATTTGAACATAAAAATAAAATTGAATCTAATTAATATGTTAATCATCTTATAATCAAATAATAACTAAATAAAATTTTTAAACTTCAATAAATCATCAACAATTTAATAAATCATTAACAAATTAAATAAAATCATTAAAATTTTAAATAAAACACTAACACTGTAATAAGTCAATTAAAATTTCAATAAATAATTTAAAATTAACAAAACATTAAGATGTTTAATAAATCATTAAAAATTCAATAAATCATTAATTAAATAATTTAAATTAAAAAAATGGTTAATTCAAATGCACTAAAGAACCAATTATATTAATCAACTTCAACAATTAAAAATCAATCTAAAGCAAACTTCAAAACAGTAAAGACACTAAAATTTAAATCTGAACTAAAGTTCCCTTTTGACCATTCAACAAACTAATTTCAATCAATTAGACAACTTTAACTAATAGTAAACCCAGGATATCTTTAAACCACACGACCTGCCGCACACACTTAGATTTATTTTCTAGGACAACCGACTTTAGCTCTAGGTTAGGCCGGTGTTTACTTTCTTGTTACTGTGTGACGGACTTTCTCGTGGTTTTCATTGCATGCTATTTGTAAAAAATGATTTGTGTGTATGTTTATTTATTTATATCTGCAATCTGAGATATGACGTGATGGGCGATAGATTACCTTTAGGTTAGGAATGATCTGGATGCTCACATAATTTTCTGCAGGTGGCCATGCTCGTGCAGGGCCAAATTAAAGGGGGCAAATTAAAGATTTAAATTAACATAAAATTTCTGCATGTGCTTCAGAAAATACTAAGCCCCCTTAAAATTAAAAGAGCATGGTCAACTGTGGCTGATAAATTTAATATGAATATATAACAGCTTGGGAATGGTTTTATTATAAATGTCTAGAATAACCCTGCAGGTGTGTTTAAATTTTCTTTTTCTTTCTGAGATGTAAATGTAATTATTAGTTAAAGTCAAGTGTTGTGAAAGTGATTCAAAAGTGGGATATCACACCCAACTCGGAATCCAAAGAGAAGAGAATGTCCCTTAGGGAGTATTCTCTTCTATTTGGAAAGCTAAGTTAGGGTGGTTCTAATATCCAAAGAGAAAAGAAAATATCCCTTCAGAGATGAGTTTCTTTTCATTTGGATATCCAAGCTCGACGAACCCAAGGAGCTCGTAACGGATTCAAGGAGCTCGTAGAGAAAGAGAAGATGAAATGAGGAGATGAATAGAAGAAGACGAAGAAATGAAGATAAGAAGAAAAGTATATCCCATTTTGAAATCACTTACGTCAGTCTTAGGATTAGAATCCGGGTTTGTTGTCAGTGGTACCCGGCTACTTTACATTTTCAGCAGACCCTGGGTTGTAAATAAACTGGACATTGGACATTATATTTTTGGATAATTTAATTTGAGTGTTTATATTATTTGTGCAGTAGCTTTTTTTAGGACTCTTGTATGCCGTATTTTGTTTTAGCCTGGATACGAATCGGAGTATTTTTTTTTAAGGACCACGATAAACTTTTTCTACTTGAAATTTAAAATAAAATTTTTTAGGCTCACATAGAAACTCTAACGAATCTAAGAAGTAAGCTCGGACCGCCGAGAGTCAGCATAAGCATATTATTACTTTCTCTTCCTTGTTAGGCACCTCCCCGCCTGCGGGTTCTGGCAGACCACCTGACCTATTAGGGTGCAGTTCTATCAAGGAGATGTTGTGTAATCTCTAGGGAAAAATCTATTTTCTAAGCCTGATTTTAAAACTGCTTCATAAATCATTTTTTATGCATTCGAGTCAATTAACATGCATTGCATTAGATACAAATTAAAAGAGTCTAAAATTTTAATTGCATTATGCTCCTAGGCATCATTTACCCTACATAAGTAAAGGGGCCTATTAGGTTTTGTCATAGATGTCGGCCCCGATTCCTCAAAATTTAAATAACGTCCCTACCCATCTTTCATAATAGACTGGACACATGGATTTGAAGCGCCTAGGTGGTTAGCTGGCTCCCCAATCCAGGCCAGGGTAAGTCCAGATTTGCACTGCATTAGCTAGGTTCGGGTCACTACTTTGTAGTACCCAATTTAGTTTTAGGTTTTGAGGCAGATTGCTAAATCTTAAGTCCTCACTCTCTGGGAATATGATCCTAAATTTCTAATAAAATGTCAATTCAAACCTAAAAATTTTTCTCTTAAAATGTAAAGCCCAACATTGGGTAGATTGAGGTTGCCTCTGAGCTTCTCAGAATCCGGCACCTCTTACTTTTCTTCCTTTGGCTCGTTAATAAATGTTCAATGTTGAGTTTTCTCCTTGAAAATTCCTACTTCTTTTCATGTCTTCTACTTTGTAATCAGAGGGTATGAAATCACAGCTTTAATCGAGAGTTTTTTTAGGAGTACCGCTTCTAGGATGTAATTAACTATAGGGGCTTGCCCCTATAGGGATTTGAGAACCCCAGATTAAAATAAACCTTATTTTATTTTTATAAAATAAGGGAAAAATCTTTGGGAACGCAGACATATTTTAAAACCTCATTTCTAATTTTAAATATATTTATAGAATATTATTATTATCTTTCCAGGTAATATAATATTCTATTTATTATATTCAATTTTAAAAATGATGACTTTTATAAAATCCATTTCTTTATTCTGGGTGTTTTTTGAAGAATGTTATGTTCGTCTTTTTAGATGATACAATATTCTCATTATTACACCTAAATAAAGGGATGGATGTACTTTTCAAAACTATATTTCTATTTTTAAACACATTCTACAGAATTTCATGTTCATCTCTCGAGATGATATGTTATTCGTAGAATTGTGTTTGACTATAGAAATATTATTTTCTAAAACCATGTTTTGATATTGAATCCATTATAGAATATTGTGTCAGTCTCCCGAGACTGTATTTTATTATGGATGCAGTATTCGATTACAAAACAGGAGAAATCAAAATCTGCGTGGCGACATAAATTTTCCCACCAAGATGGTTCCGTATTTAATTTTGAAAGTTTTCAATTGAGTTATACGTCAAGATTCATGCCCGATGAAGCCGATTTTTGGCACTATATTAACTATAAAAATGTTAAAAAGAATGAAAATTTATAAGATAAATAATATGAAATTACTTTATAGTGATATATAATTTTTAAGTATTATTAATAATTTTGTGCTTAAATTTTAAAATATTAATTTATTTTAAGTAAATTATATCCAATATTTTTTAAACGAGTATGCTAGAGCTAACAAATCGAGTCAGAATTAATTCAAAATTATCTCTCTTACTCATCAAAATACATCTCATAAGATATTTATTAAGTCGAGCAAGGAATCAGCTTAACTCAGTTATACCTCTAATCCCAGGCAACAAGAGTGGCATTTAGAACTTAAAAATAAGAACTATTAACAATCTTCTACAAGAAAAAGTACAATAATGTATCAAACTCTATATTACTATAGAGTGAAAAAAAATATTACTGTAGTACATAAGGAATTATACTCAAATATATAAAACATTTTTTAATGTAATGAATATGATTTTATTAAAAACTTTATAATTAAATTCTCTCGAGATGGTGCCCTCCTATGCTTATTAGTGAAGTGGCATTAAAAATAAAAGAAATTTAAGAAATTATACTAAGAACTAGATGGTTTGGGCCACAACGACAATGTAATGTGGAACTAATTGAGCAATTAGGGCTAGTGGATCCAGTGGAGCCGAATTAAGACTTTTGTAGCAGGAACGGCCCGTTTAACTGGCCCATTTTTTGGTCAAATGCTCAATTTGTTAACATTCGACAAAAATCACCATGAAGGGTACTTTTTTTAAAGAAATTTAATCACAAATTCATTTATGACCAAAATATTGAATCTGACACAAAGACACACAAAGGAAAAAAAAAATCTAATATAAAACTTTAGGATTTCCTTTTATCCCACTACAAAACTTTAGGATATTTCTAAATATGAAAAATATAAGAGTTGAGTTACGTTAACTTAATATGTTTAAGAAAAGCGACTTTTAGATTATATGAATAAAAAAGTGCATAAGAGATTGTCGCTAACTAACTGTGTGAAATCATCAACTTGTTTGGATGAAGTCATGGACTTCTTGGATAAAATTGACGACTTAGTGGTTGAAATCACTAACTTATTTGAATGAATTTATGGGTGAGAGGCCTTTGAGTTTGGGTAGATAGCCCGATTCGGCCTTATATTGAATGTTCCATGGTTTTGAAATTTGGACTATCAAAACAGTCGTTTTCATTTATACTACAATCTACAATGAACTAGAAATAATACTTATTTTAAGAATCTGCTGAAATGCTCGAAGAATTATCAGACGGTTTTTTCCTCTTTTTGTCTATTCTGAAATAGATGGGAAGATTCTTGGTGAAATGTTGATTGGAAAATAATTCAGATAAAAGCTTCTGATTGGGTAGTAAGTAAGAGGAAATTAACTAATCAAGTGCGCACTTACAACTTAAAATGTTATCAGAAATCCCAAAAAAGTTAAAAGTCCAATTGACCATTTGAATGAGATTCACAAGCCTATTCACCAATAATCGATTATTCAAAAGTTGAAGTTGTTGGGTAACAATCAATTACTAGATATCTTTACATTTCTAACCAAACATGCCTCCCTCAAAAGAGAATTGCACTAACTTCAAGTGCTGATCATGAGCTAGATGTCTTCTTTTGGTAATGGAGAGAAGACGATCATAGAATATACTAGTTGTAACAAGCAGCTGGACCAAAAGTATTCCTGTCACTATGGACAAGGTAAGCCTGTATGTCCATTAAGTACACAGTCGACCTTTTGATTCCCCTATGAAGGGCATCAGGATAGAGCATTTTATTCAAAAATACAGTCCCAAACTCCCAATCATATCATATTTGTTGCTCAAACTTATTTGGGCTCCTTCGAGCAGGTTACCGATTATTTTCATTTGAGCTTACGAAACCAATACAATCAAAGTTTCTGTATAGAGTTGTTCTCTCTAATTATACTTATTGATTAGTCTCATTTTATTTCTCAATGAAGTGCAGTTTAGTTTTGTTGTAATTTTTTATGAAAATATAGAAGCACTTCATAAGCACTTCATAAATTTTTGAATTGTCAGTGCAGTATGATGAGTGATTTCTTTTTAACAAAATTTATGAATATTTTTGTTTGAGTTTTAATTATTTTATAATTTAATTGATTATTAATTCATCATTCAAAAATTTATTCGATCAACTATGAAACTTAATGCAATTTTTAATTGAAAGTTTATGAATTAATTTTAGGGTTATTTGACTTCCAATTCTAGGGATGACTTTTTTATTGCTTCTTAGAGTAGCTTTATAGTACAAAAATTTTAATTTTTATACTAAAATGTGGTCACACTCCAGGATCTATATTCGAAAAATTATATTTGTCTTTCATTTTAATCATTTAACTAGAGCTTATCAATAAACAGCGAAAAAAAACATGATTGTATTTTTGTCTTGCCCGAAGCATCATATCATAGGATATTTACCCTTTCCTGAAAATATAAAACTACGTAATGAGCACATAGCCTAGCAAATAACTAAAATCTTACAACTGAAATCAATGCGAGATAAAAGAGAATAATATGTTATAAATTATATAAAAAATATATGCATCAATGTTTATACTGATTATCTGTATTAGTTTATCCTTCTATAGTTCATCATATTTCAATCCATTATATCATTAGTCACAGTAATAGTAACAGTCAACAGTACTAACTAATAACGTTAAATAGTGATAATGACAGAAAATAATATTAGTGATAGTCACAATATCAATGTTTGTAGTAATGTCAGTATCAATATTCAGATATTCAATGAGTATATTTTAAGGATATCTTGCTCCTGCATTTATGACTCTCAATCAATCTCCCCTTATAACTCTTAATTAATGTACTCCTTATAACTTCCATTGAATCATGTGAATCAGTCGCCCCAACTCCTTATAACTCCCAATCAATCTCCAGGTCCTTATAACTCTCAATCAGTGAATCTCGTGGATCAATAGGATATCACGTGAAGTTATCATATCATATATCTGATATCATTCAGTACTTCATTTAAAATGTAATAAAATCATATCAAATCGTTCAGAACGGTCAAATTTATAACATATCTAAATTTGTATGATGAATACTTATAAAATCAGGAGATAATGTATTTTTGACTAATCTAGTAGAAATCAAAATCATTGAAAACAAAAGAAAGATATTAGTCACTTATAATGAAGAGAACAAAATCTGTAAGAGGAATGACTGACAAATATGATCCAAAGAACTTTTTCTATCCTCTCTCTTCTTTCATCTTTCAATTTCTTATGGCCAAACAACCAAGTGAGGGAGTCGGTGGGGTGAGGCAATGATATATATATTAAATACTATTCATGGCCTAACACCACAGTGCTCACGAAATCAGTGCCAAAATGTTCTACTTCAGAATTTTCATGTTTTTCAGATAAATTTATTTTAAATATTTGAGTTATTACAAAAGTTATTCTAAGAAGCAGTAAAAAAGCCATCTCAAACAAAGCCTTATAATGGAAATGAGCATTTTGGAGAGACGAACTTCAAGGCACCAAAGGTGGTCTAATCCGAGTAAAAATGAGCCCAAATTAGGATTCAAAGTGTGGTTGAAAACTTTGGGATGTTAATTGATGGATTAAATGATATCTAAATTTTCATACTTATTGTCAAATAGTGTGTTTTGACGAGACAAATCCAACAAGCCCAACATTAAGACATTTAAATACTAAATAAATGACTAATGATCAAGTGATTCAATATAAGCCGTCAATTGAATGTTAATAAATTTTGATCAAATTTATTAAAATGAATCTAAAAAAATAAATAAAGATCCAATTATTTACAATAAATGGGCCTTGACTTGCATTTGATGATAACTTAGATATCTGAAGGACACTAGAGCTGTAACTAACGCTGAACATTTACAATCACCTCTAGCTACCAATAGTATTTGAATAGAATCACACTATCAATGCCATCCAATTATTATCTTCTAAACATTATCACTCATTTATCATAAACTATTTTACTATCATTCAACCAATGCCATTAGACTGTCATTACTTAGTCACCATCGCCTCTCTATCATTTTCTGATTGTCATCGACCAACCGTCGTGGTCCGACCACTATTGTCTAACAATTGTTGTACTACTATTATTATTTGACTGTCATTGCCCCCACAATATCATGCGATTATATCATATCTAGACTACTTTGATTGGAGTCTGTCCAGACTTCGCACATAATAATTTTTTCAAGATTGGACCGGGTCTATCTACGAGCCCTTAGTTTAGAGATTGCTTCGGATTCTTTATAGCTGAAGCATCAACTGCACCAACAATTATCACATCCCAATCGTTCGATCAAAATTGAGCAGTTGAAACTTAATTTAGATAAATCACAGTGATTTTGCATAAATTGCCTAAGAGTTAAGTGAAAGAAAAAAAAAGGCTAGACATGGCCATTTTGGCTGAAATAGACTAAGATTTCTTTTGGGACAGCTTTCTTATTAATTTTTTTAAAGCCGCTTTCTAGCACACAATTTTCTAGTAAGAAAATTGTCCCAAAGGATCCTAAGGATTTATTTGGAAGAACTTTCTAGCTACTTTATTTTTCAGATAACAATTATAATTTTATTTGGCTACTATTTTATTATTATTTTCTCACTGTTCTTTCAAAAAAATTTGCAATGGAAAGCTGCATTTTACAACAATAGCCAATAAATTACTTTTTCGCACAGCAACTTCAAAACTAACTTTATAAAAAGCTACAATTGCTCCAAACCGATCCTATGTTTTTTTTTTTTGATAAATGAAATATATTAAGTGTCTGTCTTGAACAACTTTTTAATGCTCAAATTTTTTAGACCGCAATCATAATTTTATTTAGTTACTATTTTCTTATTATTTAAAAAAAAATTGTGCCAGAGAACTGTTTTTTTTTTAAACACAATTTATAAAATTACCTCATAAGAATTTTTGTGACAACATTTATTAAAAAAGTTGTAAGTGCTCCAAGCAAAGTCTAATTTTCTATCGAAACATTGCATCATTGAATAAACTAAATATATGCTTATTTTATTTTTATAAGATTCTTTGTGACCTGAGCGAATATGGGCCCTTATTATAACAGATACACCATGCATATATTTGGTTTACGAAATCGATTAGTTTACATTATTGTTACATAATATATTTTTTATCTAATGGGATAGCTCTAATAGAAAACAAATTATGTCAGAATATTTTTATAAATCAATGCACTATAAAATTTATATATAATAATAATTTTAAAATAAGTTTAATAAATTTAAACTCATTTTAATATATTTACTGCAACAGAAGCCATGGATAGATTTTTTTTTTTTTTGGGGGCTATGACCTTTAGAGCATTACAAGAGATGATTAGATGGACATCCAATGAAGGATAGGTGGAGAAACAATATGACCTTTAGGGTATCTTCAGCCAAAAAATTTATTATTTACTCCAAAATACAGCAATACTTTAAAATACAATAACTTATCTCCAATCGAACTCCATTTCTAACAAAAAAAAAAAAGAATATTTTGTGTATAATCTTTCTCAACAGAACTTCACGCACCTTTTTTTGCCTTCGTCTTTCTCTGCTTCTGCCATTTGCATTTGTGAATAGTGCGATGTCAATATTGACATGATGTATTGCCAAAAAGAATATTGGCATCACACTGTTCACCCTGCAAAAATGCCACTATAAATAGAGTTCGGGTGGAGCTTGAGGCGGACGGCAAATACCTATTTGTAGTTCGATTAGAGATGATCTTAGAAGTTGATTTGTACGTTGAGATTCCACTTTTAGATGACATTTGCCAATTCATTAAATTTTAGAAATTTTTTTTTGATGAAATGCTATAATATATAATGTTCTATTAGAAATATTTTAAAAATATTATACATTTTTTATTTACATTTAGGTATACGAATAAACTTCTAAAAAAGTTGAGGCTTATTATTAAATGAAAAAAGAAAAATAAATTATGTATTTGAGTAGTAAATTTCTATCAACAGCAGAGACTAATTTATAATTTTTTTTTCCATCCCATAATAAAGCGTAATCTATAATATAGATTTCACCATAAAGGTGCATACCATTTATTAAAAAAACAGGAAAATTTTTTGAAAGAATTGACCGAGAAAAAAAAAAGAAAAAGAAAAATTAAAAAGATAAATAAATCAAATTGATGAGATTAATTTTCATCGCTTATTTAGTTGTGTAGAAACTAAGTAATTTTTTTCCTTCATAATTAGAAAATGAGTATTTATTTCTTGTGAGGAGATATATTATTCATCATAATGATCTATGTTAAATTACTGCTCTTATTTTTATTAGAGTTGGAAAGAATTGTCAATAAGATATATTTATTAATTCTATATTTTTTATAATTTTAATTACCTATTAATTATAATAAAATTAAATATTTAATTTATAATAATAAATTAATACATTTTGTTAGTTCTGTGTGGAATTTAATTGTGCCGATAAATCGTTTTGAAGTGTTGACTCAAACTTTGATTCCATCGGTCGAACACGTCAGGGGTTTGCAGGGGTCCTTCCCTAATTTTTTTTCCATACAATTGTACAACACTACGATGTTGTACATTCAAGCGTTGCTACGCTATATTATCTGGTTGGAGACAAATAGAGAAAGGAGTGCCGCGGCGCTCCAAATTCCAGCGCTTCGACGCTTCAACTCAAATTGGAGACAAAGAGTTGGGGCATCGCGGCATTCCACATATGACGTGCGAGTCAGGTTGAGTATGAGTAATTTTCTTTCTCATTTTTCTTGCTTAACTTGAAGGATTGCGTCACTTCGGTTAAGGTTGCTTTTTTGCCATTTCTGTGTAGAACTGTACAAGAGTGAAGAGAGATAATAAGAGAGATATAAAGAGATATGTACGCATTCTCTCAATTTTTATAGAGAATTTTTTGATGAGATGTGACTCCGTAATTTTGTATCAATTAAAAAAAAAATTCACGTTAAATCTTAATATTCTTTTTTTTTAATTTTGAATATCAACTAATAAATTTAAAATTCGTCTTAATTGGCCTAAATGTAAAAAAAAAAAAAAATCTCGGATTCCTTCGCATTAATCATACCACGGGAGTATTTTTTAACAGAATAATTTTTGACCGAATTCTGGGAGGGACAAGCTAAAAGGTTTGGAAGGGGATTGACAAATGAAAGGTTGGTGAGGACCAATTTGCATTCCAAGATATTTGTACTCCAAATCTTGGCTTTACACGTGGCCATGAAAAGGAGATAATTGTATTCACATTTAATGTTAGAAGTAGACAGCGTAATGGCCGACTGGCTGTTTACAAAACAAGTGTCCTGAAAGATTTTATTTTTCTTCCCCCAAAATTTTTTTTTTTAATTTTGTTTTAGTTTTCTATATGGCTTGGTTTCAAAAACGAAATAATCGAAAATGAATTATGCGCTATTTGATTGGAATAAAATGGTTAAAAAAAAGTATTCAATGTAATGTATGTGATATGACAGCATGAATATTTGGTTTCAAGTAAAAAAAAAAGAGTAAAAGTTTAAAAAAATTAAAATTGTTCTACAATTTAATTTTAGTGTACTTAGAAATCATTAGATATGATCTAATTTCAAATGCATTATAATTTGCTTGCCTTTGTCGGCCCGACTGCCTCCTGTTTGTCGTCGTCCCCGCCACTCAATAGTGCTGTAATTCGTTGTCACTGTTGGTTGGTTGGTGATCGCGGTCATTTGCTGCCACCTGCCATCATTATCATTGGCTGGTGTCATTATCGTCGGCCACTGACCACCTCCATCATAGGATTTACATTATATTTATTTTATTTCAAGCTAAAAAAAGTAATTATCTACATTTATTTTACACATTAAAATAGTTTCAAAATATTTCAAATGCGTTGTATTCTTTTTACATTGCATTTTTTTAGTAAATCAAAGAGTCCCTTAAACTGAAGTGAGCTAGAGATTTTTTTTTTCAAAGTTGTCTGTGTTTTAGTTTAACATTATAAGTTAAAATACAAAAGAATATAAGGAAATAGGTAGAAGGTCAAATAAAAAAAAAAGGCGATAAAAATATATGAACTAAATATGTGGATAATCCTAAAAATATAGATTTTTCTGGGGGCAAGAGTCCTCCAAAATTTGCATTCATATGAAATAAGCATCTAAACAAGATGAAACTAATGAAGCCAAATTAACGCTTAATTTTGAGACCATATACACAAAAATGTCCAAAAAATATAACATAAGTGTGCATGATCTTTCCAAACTATTTGATAAAGTATTATTATTTTTTATAAAAAATGATAAAAATACCCTCTCTAAAATTTGTAATTATTTCATATTTCTATACATTCAATAGGAATCTAGGGTGAAAAGAATTCTCAAACCTAGAGAATTTTAGAGCTTTGTTCGACATCACCCATGATGCATGAGAAACAAGCTATTCATTGCGTCAGTATTCACAATCATGGATATTCATCAACAAATATGTCCAACCCCCATATTCTTAGTCACTTGAGCCCTATCATGAGAATGATTAAGCCGATTGTTGATCATCACTCTTGCCAATATTCCCCATCGATTATCATCCAACTCCCACTAATGAGTGATGTATTACATCTGTTATTCATTGATGCCTGACATTCATCGACCATTGACATCAACCACTAATGTTCAAATACTTATCTTTTTTTGTCGCTTAATATACACTATATTAGGAGATCAGTCAAGTTCATCATAGACCATTTCTTCAACCTCCTATATCTGATGTCTGCTTAAATTTTGACATTTCTCCTCTACCATTATTTAATGCATACCATCTATTGATATCATATTTCAATTAGCCTATTAAGCCCGATATTACTGATTTCTAACTTATCATGTCTAATATTATTCACTCGTAAAAATAATGATCATCCTTGATATATCATCGAAAAGTTATCTTGTTTGGGCACGAATCTTGAGGTAAAAATAATGTTGGAAACTTTAAAAACTAATTCGGAGACCATCTGAACTATGATTTCAGCAAACTTATAGTCGAACTGAACGTCTCAGAAATACGAACCCAACGACACCAAATTCAACTAAATCTGAGCCCAAATGAGTCCAAATCAAAGACCCAAAGCACGTTTGGAAGGTTCAATCCATAATTCAGATTACCAAACAATCTGCAAACTTGACATGCTTATAGTCGAATCGAGCGGCTCGACGAGACGAATCCAACTAGCCCAAGATAATCGAATTCTGATATCATTAAAGCCTTCGAATGCTCAATAAATGGTCTATGATCAAGGGATTCAACATCGACCGTCCATTCAAACCACTCCCAACATGCCCATGATCTTCTCCTTATTTACTGGCCATGCCACTCTTAGAAAACTATAAATAGACCCCTCATTTCTCCTGAAGGGGGACGGGACCTAAGCAAGAGGAGGAAGAAGGAGCCAAGGAAGAAGAGGAGGAAGAGCTCTCTTGCCACCAAACTCCTCCTCAACCACCGCCCTGCCACCAAGTGACGCCGGACTTCCACCCGACCACCAAGTAACGTCGGACTCCTATTCGGCCACCGACGAACTCCAGAGTTTTGCCCGGCCTCCAAGTGACGCCAGGTTTCAGCCCGACTTCCACACGACATCATAATTCTATTCGATGTCGAACTTCTGCCCATCGCCGGACATTTATCGGCTTCTACCCGACGTTGGACTTCTACCCGACACCGAACTTCTACCTGAAGTCGGACCTCCGCTCATCGACAGATTTCTACCTGACGTCGGACCTCTGCCCATCGCCAGAGTGCTACCTGACACAGGATTTCTACCTGATGCCAGACTTTCTTCAGATTCCTACCAGATATCAGACTTTTGCTCATCGCCGGACTTCTATCCAGCCACCAACTAACATCGGACTTTTGCATGGCCTCCAATTGATTCTGGACCTTCATCGCCCTCCGACAACAATCTTTCTAACCATTGCTGTTCGTCGACTATGGTTTTTCCTACCTCTGTCGCCCGCCGACACAGTCCTTCCAACTTATGTCGCCCACCGACTACGACCCTTCCGAACCAAGCGAACACATCAACAATGATTCTCTATATTACCACCATATATTGTACTTCAAATGATGTACATCAAGTCAAGGCCTTCCCCCCAATGAAGGGCTTTATTTGTAATCAACTGTAAACACTAGGGGATTCATTCAAATTGGGCTAGGCCCCGTAATTTTTCCCTTTTTAAGGGGTTTTCCACGTAAAAATATTAGTGTCCCTTATTAATTCCGCACCCTCTCTTTTATCTGATTGCGTGCTGGATCTTCGTACAATGCTAAGACGTTAAACTTTATGTTTCTCTACAACCGCGATTACTCCAGGACGCAACAATCCTAACCATTGACAACCATCACCTAATACCTATCAGTGATAGCATTCATATCACTAGATCCCCGATATTAGTCAAATAGTGCACGGTATTTAAGGAAAAAAATTATCACTAGATCTCCGATCTCACCCAATAATAATTCATGAATCTTAAAATCCTAATACCATTATATGAGATCCCTTCCTTCCTCATTCATATGTACTAAATACTATTAGTATTCTCAAGTTGTGAGGAAACACGAGGCTTCTAATACTTAAATTTACACCTTTAAATAATGTAATAAATTTAGTGCCTCACAGGTGTTACTCTTAAATTGTCGATATCTCCATTATAAATTCATAAAGAAATACGTACTTGAAGTTTTATTTTAGCAAAACAAATAAAAATATGGAAATCAGTTAAATTATAAAAGAGTGGCGAAGGAGACAGCCGACCGCGACAATACACTATTCAAAGAATAACCCCTCAAAGCCTCAATCCATTTTCCTCTGTACGCGTGTCTACGCTTACTTCAAGTCTCCTCAACGTGCCGCTCTCGCAATCCTCAGCTCTTCTGTTCTCATTCGACCAGCAGGGGGCCACCGGGGCTGGGACCGATCGAGATATTTGAGCTTCACTCTCTCTTTTTGTATCCCTCTCTCCGAAGCATCGAAGATATTTGATTCTTCTACATTTATTGGAGGTAAGGGTGTGCTGTATTTTTCAGGTAAGAGGGATGGAGGAGAGATACGAGCCTTTGAAGGAATTAGGCGCAGGGAACTTCGGCGTAGCAAGGCTGGTCAGGGACAAGAAGACCAAGGAGCTAGTGGCCGTGAAGTACATCGAGAGGGGGAAGAAGGTATTAGATAAATATCGATTGTCGCTGCAGAACTTGATTTGTTTTTAGGCTGTTTTACTTTTTAGTCTGAGATCTCTAGTTGCTTTTGTTTTTTAGAACAGCATTCTATGTCTTTTTATTTGATATTGTTTCAATTATAGGTATTGTATTGTCAGTTTAGTAGGAGGGAAAAGATGTTTTCTTTGATATACTATTCGTGCGATTGAAGGCTGGTTATTTGGAGTCTGGATTTTCCTTGGAGTCATGGTTATACGTTTTATGTAGTTCGTCCAACAAGGTTTTCTTTGCTCTTCGATGAGGGGGGACACTTGGTCTTTTTAATTAAATACCCAAGATTTAAGTTTACAATATTCCTTTAAGCTTCAGGACAATCGCAATCAACAATGTAATTTGTTATGATGCTTTGTTTGATTATGGTTTGAGTCTGATGAATTGAATTTTTAGTTTTGGGTTGAGCAATGTTAATTTGGGAAATTTCTTCTTATTTTACTTAATGATGCTGCTCGTTTTGGATACCAGGTTATCTTTCTTACCATTTTGAACTGAACTAGTTGCATTTCCAACTACTTTAAGCTGAGATTGGATCTCACTCTTTGCATTTGATTGTTGTTGTTAATGTACTTAAATGTAATTTGTTTCTGATGTCGATTTAATTATTTCATTCAGATTGATGAGAATGTTCAGCGAGAAATTATTAATCATAGATCATTGAGGCACCCCAACATTATTCGATTTAGAGAGGTAAGCGTATATGCCTTTGCTTCTATGCTTTTGTTTTCTTCCTTTTGGCTTTCTCTTTTATTTTGTTAGGCACTTCTTAAATAATTTTAGTATTGCCATGCGTAGGTCCAACAATCAAGTTGCAGCACCTTAATGATGTATCAAATAGGAATGCCATCATAATTCATCACATAAACTAACGATTATAATCAGATTTTTCTTTCATTTTTTGGCAGTTAGGTCCATTATTTGAAGATTGAACATATGGCATAGACTAGAGCCAGCTGTATATGTTAAAAAGCTTAACTCAAACATATTGATGGTCCCTGCTTTAGTGAGAACGTTTAATATGGTTTGAAATATTTGCAAGTGCACCATCTCCAAAAAATTTTAGTTCAATATTGAGGAGTGCACCTTATAGTCCATATTTCCTAAATAAGCCTTCCTAATTCACTTCTAAATCTGAATTCAAATCAATCATCTTTCCTTAAATAAATCTTCCTAATTTTCTTCCAATCAAATCATCCCTCTTTTCCTAAATAAACTTTCCTAATTTCCTCCCAATCAAATAAACCCTCTTTCTCTAAATAAACCTTCCTAATTCCCTCCCAATCAAATCAGCCTTTCCATCAGTTTACCGGCCTGAAATTCTATGCTGGTCACTCCCATATAGTTATCATAGCATATCCATGATCTTTTGGAGGAGTTTATTTCAACTTGGCTATTCAGCCCAAACATGTTGCATTTTATATGAAGTGTAGGGATTCAACTTGTGACTTTACCATCTGCATGTGATAAGTATGAGTGTATGACACTGGAGATGAATGGAATTGTTGTGCCGTATCCACAAGTAACTATACCATGCATGTTTTATAAAAAAATAATATATAGTCTGCAAATGTTTTTTAAAAATTACCTCAAAATTCTAATGATTGTTGTTTTGATATGGTACAAAGTCAGGCTTCCCTTAATTAGGCTAAATGTTTTATAAATTGTAGCTTGCATTTCCCAAAATTCAAACCTAATGACAGGGATAAAGAAAAGAAGGCAATGAAAGGGTTGTGGTGCAATCAACACTTTTAAAAGATTTAGTGATAACGAATGTCTGAAAGGGATTTTGAAATTTAAGATTTTAGCTAATTGGTTAAATTTCAAGGTACATAATCACCGCTATTGATATTTAATTCATTGGAGCTAGTATTTTTTAAAGTGATCGTTTGCCAATGTAGACATATTATATATGTTTTGTTTGTTTGCTATTAGAAGTGGATTGGGGCTGGGAAAATGGAGTCAAAGCAAACAGGCCGAGGTTGGGCTTTAATACCAAGTTGATAAGGATGAGGCATGGTAGGATGAGAACTAGTGAAGTGGAGTGAAGAAAATGATAAAGATATTGGATAAATGGTCTCCTCAAAAGGAGAGAGACAAGAAGAGTAGAGATAAAGCAACATGCAGAAACCTTAGAAGGGGGAGAATCCATAAAGGGGAGGCCATATAAAGTTTTAAATCTCAATTCATCATGTGGTAATTCTCCAATGCGAGTATGACACTCCTTTTATGAACTAAAGACTTAAAATATTTTTCTAAATTACATTATCTCTAGAATAAAGGAAATAATTCATCCATTATTATATATGGAACTTATTTAAAACAATCTTAAAATTAAATGGACATATATCAAAGTCTATCTTGCATCATATAAAATCATATAATTTATTTTGATGAGTGCTTACTAGTTAGAAATATTAGATAACTTAAGTAAAACTCTAATATTTAATGTATTTGATTTGACTTTATGTCCAAGAAGGAGAGTATTTGTGCGCAGGTATTTGCATATAATTTTCACAAGTCTCTTTTAACTCAGTTTGTTCATCTGTGGAGGCCAATTTTTTTGAATAGCTAGATCTGTACTTGTACATGACAGTTTCATTGAATGTAACGCTCGTACTCATGATGATCGTTTGATTATCACCAAGATCACAAGCTTCATATCTAATGAAGTAGCATTCAATAGGTTCCACGTCCATATAAGAAAGGCAAATGAATGCATATAAAGGGGAAAACTTTGCCTCTTTTTCATTCCACACTTCTTCAGGTAGCTTATAATCCAAAGCAATTGAGGATTCTTTGTTGTTTTTGTTAAACCACAATTCTCACATCTAGCCGGAAATTTCGAAATACCTGGCGTACAAAGCAATGCTTTTAGCTCTCATTCAGAGTTTGTTTATTTGTTCATCAATCTCATCTTATTATGGTGTTCCCAGACATGTCATCTCCTTATGCATTTCACCGATTGGGCAAAATTTTATGAAGTCATTATTGTTGTATTTCCTTCTCTATCTGTAAGGCACTTTATCTTCACACCTGGCTCATTCCATGTCAAGTATTTCTTGCTTTTGAAACAGGCAGATACTTTATATTTTTATAGAATATAAACCAATGCCTCTTTTGGTGGAATCATCGATGAAGGGGATAATGTATAATACCCAAATGATGCTATTGGGGATGGTTCCTTGATGTGGATGTGTGCAAGATCCAACTTCTGAGTTTTGGGTTCCGTTCCTTTAAGTTATTGTGGAACTGACATTTCTTCGCTTGCCAAAGATGGATTCTTCACAGAAATCAAAATCCATAAACTTCAAATATGAAAGCTTACCATTTAAATGTAATATCCTTATCCCTATCTCACTTATATGTGTCTTACTATCAATTTTGTATATTTAAGTTAGGATTGTTGTTCCATTGTTTTGATGTTTAAATTCATACACAAAGTGTCATAATACTTTTTTATGCCATCACCAAATCACCTTCGGTCATCATTCAAGTATCAATACTAAAGGTCGGAATATATTTGTCTTCATCTAATAGTCAACTTGGGATCAACTTTTTCATCAAGCCATGAATATGCTGATAGGAAGTGCATGTAGAAACAAAATAAACCCTTGGTTGAAATTTAATTTCAACAAAACCAGAGAACAAACACAAGGAAACTATGAAGAAGAACACACATGAACTCTTTATTTATTGAAAGAACTAAGAAGAAAAACTTAAGATAAAGTTGGATCTTCAATTGGAGAGGAAGATCCGGCTCTCTCAAATCTCTAGCCATCGGCTAGAGCCCATTCAACCTTAGCAAAATTAATTTTAGTAAAATCAAGCATAATCTGAAATCACCCCATAGTTAGCCTTAAATAGGTTCTCCTAATTCAATCCCAAATCAGTCCCCTTTCCCTAAATAATTCCCTCTTAGATTTGAGTTCATCTCTTTCTCTAATTAATTCCCTCCCAATTATAATTAAAATTTTTCTAAATAAATCCCCCTTAATTCCTCCTAGCATAATGAAAATTAACTGCCCCAGGCTTTCCCTAAATAATTTTATCTCATATTTGAATTCAAATTAGACTTCTTTTCTTAATTAATTCCCTCCCAATTGTAATTAAACAATTTCTCCTCTCTCTTCTTGCCCGCCGCCCACTCTAGTGGGGCCCACTGGCTCAGCCGCTGGTCGATCAATGCTCCCTTCCCAAAGAACCACCTTATCCTCAAGGTGAAACGAAGGAAACTATTGCTGAAGCACTGGAGTAATAACAGTGGACTAGAAAATGGACTGACACTAGGTCGAACCTGAGCATGCTATCATCTTGAAGGAGTCTCACCTATCAGTGTTCAACAGAGTTTAAAAGGAGAAATTTAGGAAGAAAAATGCACATAAACTCTTTTTTTATTAAAAGAACTAAGAAGTAAAACACAAGATATAGTTGGATTTTCAATTGGAGAGGAAGACCTGGTTCTCCCAAATGCCTAGCTGTCGGCTAAAGCCCACTCAACCTAAGCAAAATTAATTCCACCAAAATCAAGCATAATCTAAAATCACCCCATAGTTAGCCTTAAATAGCTCCCCTAATTCCCTCCCAAATCAGCCCCATTTTCCTAAATAATTCCCTCTCAGATTTGAATTCAAATTAGCTCTCTTTCCCTAATTAATTCCCTCCCAATTGTAATTAAAAATTTCCTAAAAAAATCCCCCTTGATTCCTTCTTACATAATGAATATTAACTCCCCTGAGCTTTTCCTAAAAAATTCTCTCATATTTGAATTCAAATTAGATTTCTTTCCCTAATTAATTCCCTTCCAATTGCAATTAAAACTTTTCAAAACAATTCTCCCTCTCTTCTTGCCAGTCGCCCACCCTAGTGGGCCCACCGGCTCAGCCACCGGTCCATCAATAGTCTCTCCCCTCAAGGGAATAACCAAGGTGGCTACTCTCATTATTTAGTAGATCCGCCCTAATCCTTCTCAGTTCCTCGTCCCGCACACTCTCCTCTTTAATAGCCCCCCAATCAAACATCAGTCTATCAAAATGGCCAACTCCTAGAGCTCCCCCACACATCTGGACAAGGCATCGGCCGCCTTGTTCTCCAACCCTGCCCTATACTGGATCTGAAAATCATAACCCAACAACATGGACAACCACCTCTAATGCTTCTTGATCACCATCCTCTGCTCTAACTGGTACTTCAAGCTCCTCTGGTTTGTTCTGATGATGAAATGTCAGACCGAAAAGTAAGGCCACCACTTTTGAATAGCTAACACGATGGACATCAACTCTCTTTTATAGACTGACTTAAGCCTAGCTCTGGCTGTCAACACCTTGCTGAAGTAAGCTATGAGCATGTGATTCTGCATGAGCACTGCTCCCAATCCATACCCTTATGCATCAGTCTCTATCATGAAACTCTGGCTGAAATCTGGTAGGGTCAGGGCCGAAATCGTGGTCATGGCCTACTTCAATCTCTCAAAGACCTGGGTAACTGCTCCTCCCCATAAGAAGCTATCCTTCTTCAGCTGCTCTGTCAGTGGCCAGCTATGGTGTTGTATCCCCTCACAAATCTCTTGTAGTACATAGTCAACCCTAGGAAATCTCTCAACTCCCTCATATTCCTAGGTAGAGGCCATTTCAGTATTGCCTCAATTTGGCTTGATCAGTGACCACCCCCTCCTTGGATAACATGTGCCCTAAGTACTCCATACTTGCCTGTGCTAAACAAAACATATTCAGGTTGGCCCTTAACTGATGCTTCTGTAGTACCTCTAATACCACTATCAAGTGCTCCAAATGCTCCTCACCCAACCTATTGTACACTAGGATGTCATAAAAAAAATCAGTATAATTTTTTTGAGGTATAGTTGGAACACCCTGTTCATAGGGGACTGGAATGTAGCATGGGCGTTGGTGAGGCCAAATGACATCACCAAGAACTCATAGTATCCCTCATGTGTCCTGAATGTTGTCTTCAGAACATCCTTCTCTCTCATCCTAATCTGATGGTACCCAGACTTCAGATCCATCTTTGTGAATATCACCACTCCACAAAGCTTGTCAAGCAACTCATCTATCACTGGAATAGGAAACTTGTCTGACACAGTCTCCTTGTTCAGGGCTCGGTAATCCATGCAAAATTTTTAGCTCCCATTCTTCTTCTTGACCAGTAAGACTAGGCTAAAAAAAGGCCCACTGTCAGCCTGATTATTCATGCCTCTAACATTTCCTAGATCAGCTTCTCAATCTTATCCTTTTGGATCTGAGGGTAGCGGTAAGGCCTGACACTTATTGGTGACACCCCATCCCTCAAGGTGATAGCGTGCTTATGCTCCCTCTATGGTGGCAATCCCTACGGTGGCTGAAAAACATCATTGAACTTCTATATAAATGGTTGTACTGAAGGAGGAATATCTCCCCCTTCCTCCAATCTGCTCCCCTCTGAGCTCTACAGCTCTACCAGAAATCCTCCTCCCACCTCCTGTAGGGCCCTCATTATGGTTTGGAGAGACACAATGACTTTGGATTATCCTATATCTTCCTTGATCACCACCCTTTCTTCCCTCCACCACTAGTTCTATCATCAGTGCTTCCCAATTGACCTTGGTATCTCCGAAGGTCTGTAGTCATTTCATCCCTAGGATATCAGTGCTCTCTAGCTCCAATGGAAAGAAGTCCCCCCCCACCTGAACCCCCTGTATGATTAAAATCACTTCCCTACATACTTCTCTGCCCGTCTCCACCTTCCCAGTGCCCATCATCACTTTATAACACCCTTTACCCATCATGTTCGCCACCAATTGGTCTACGACCTAGTTGGAGATGAAATTATGGGTAGCTTCATTGTCTATCAACACCACCACCTGCCTGTTTGCTATTTCTTCCTTCACTTTCATAGTGTGATTTGGAGTGAATCCCACCACTGAGTTCAAGGAGATCTCCGCCATGTCTAGATGTAGCTCTTCCTCCTCCTCTACCAATGCCTCACTTCCACCTCCCTCCTCAGCTCCCTCGTCATCACAGATAGTGAGAATATGAAGAGTTTAGTCCTTGCACCGATGCCCCGACGTATACCTCTCATCACATCTAAAGCACAGTCCCTTCGTCCTCTTCTCCTGTGGATCCTTTTTAGTGAGCTTCTTGAAGCTTCCCTCAATTTTCCTTCCTACAGGCTTCTCCTTTGGGTCTCTTTAAGGCTGCCCGGTGTTGGCCCCTTGGGTGTTAAAAGGTGGTGTTCATCCTATACGAGCCTCCCAAATTGCTGCCTCTGGCCCCTCTTCCAATACATCTACCTTTCTTCTTGTCATAGGTACCCAGATCTATACTTTGATACCAATTTGATAGAAATAAATGCACTTTTAAAAAATTAGTGGATGAAACACGAAAAATTAAGGAGAGAAATGCCCAAAATAATTTTTATTGGAAGAACTATGAAGAGAAAAGCAAGATACCGTTGGATCTTTAATTGGAGAGGAAGATTCGGCTTTCCCAAATCTCTAGCAGTCAGCTAGAGCCAAATTAATCTAGGAATAAACTAAATTCAGCAAACAAGTCATAACTCTAACCCTAGGAAAATCCCCTACTTAAAGCATACAATAATCATGTAAATCCTAAAACAGCCCCTCTTTTGAATTTTCCCTCATAATCTTCCCTTAATTTCCTCTCTAATTGGTTGCTGGACCCGATATGTAGAGGGGGCGGGAGTCCTGGGCGAAACTTTTGTTTTGCCTCTTGTACACAAGAGCCGGTCCAGGATGGCTGGACCTGTCTAGGGGGGACTAGTATAAATTTCTTGTGCCGTTATTTGATTTTGCTAAAATTGTATCCACTTCCTATCAAATTGGCTCTGATATCAATTTGATAGGAAGTGCTTGTAGAAACAAAATAAACTCTTGGTTGAAATTTAATTTCAGCAAAACCAGAGAACAAACACAAGGAAACTATGAAGAAGAACACGCATGAACTCTTTTTTTATTGAAAGAACTAAGAAGAAAAACTTAAGATAAAGTTGGATCTTCAATTGGAGGGGAAGATCCAGCTCTCTCAAATCTCTAGCCGTCGGCTAGAGCCTATTTAACCTAAGCAAAATTAATTCTAGCAAAATCAAGCATAATCTGAAATCAACCCATAGTTAGCCTTAAATAAGCTCTCATAATTCTCTTCCAAATCATTCCCCTTTCCCTAAATAATTCCCTCTCAGATTTGAGCTCAAATTAGCTCTCTTTCTCTAGTTAATTCCCTCCCAATTATAGTTAAAACTTTTCTAAGCAAACCTCCCTTGATTTTCCTTACATAATGAATATTAACTCCCCTGGGCTTTCCCTAAATAATTCCCTCTCAGATTTGAATTCCAATTAGATTTCTTTTCCTAATTAATTACCTCCCAATTGTAATTAAAATTTTCCTAAACAATTCTCTCTCTCTTCTTGGCCACCACCCACCCTAGTAGGGCCCACTGGCTCAGTCGCCGGTCCATCACATGCCTAACCTTATGAGGCTTTCACATAGTCCCATTAGTAGTTTTGACTTGAATATCACTTAACTACCTTAATACTTGAGGGCTGATCATCTCCAAGATAAACAATCATCTAAACTTTTGCAAAATAGTTATGTATAAGTTATTTATGTGGTGTAGAGTGAAAAGATGCACCTAAGTCCAAAATCCATGACTCCTTTGTACTATCAATACTAAAGATTAATGAATTATAGATCTCTTGTATGACGAAATACTCATATTTATCCATCTGATTCACTCTGGATTCATTTTCTGTCGCCCATCTCTTTTTAGGTGGAGCTCATCTCTTTTATGTGGCCAATCTCACCGCATTATCAACATGCTCTATTGTGATCTTTTGATTGATTTTTCATGTTATATTTGAAAAAATACATTTATTTTTTCCCCATCTTTGTAGTTCTCCCTCTGCTTTTGGTGTATGGAACACACGAAACCTGCAACAAAAACAAGAAGAACAGGAGAATAGGAGAAAAGGAAGAAGAACAGAGGAGATACGGGAAGGGTTTGAAAAAAAAATTCAATATTTTCATCTATGCCATACTACAGCCCTCATACCAGTATATTACTAAGAGTCTTTTGCTAAAAACGGGAGAATATACTTAACGATGCCGCTATGCGGCACATGCATAAAAACAGGAAAAATAGTGATGACTAATAATGGCAAGTGGTAGTGAATTCTGTAGTTTGTTAGAAAAGCAGAACAATTGTTTTGGTAGTCCTCTGATGCAGCGTAATCCATAACAGGTTCCACATCAGGTCTCCCCGGCTGCAGGAATTTCCTCACCAGAGGAAATGCATTGAACTGCTCCTGTATCAGGCGGTGTATAAGCAAAAATATCTGAGACATTAAAGGTGGATGGAGTAAGGAAATTTGGTGGGAGATCAACGACATAAGCATTGTCGTTGATTCGTCGAGTGATCGGTACGGGCCCAATTTTGCGAGGACTAAGCTTTGAATAAGCGCCCTGTGGAAATCTTTCCTTGCGGAGACGAACCATCACAAGATCGCCAGGATTGAACAACTTATGGCGTCACTTGGAGTCAGCAAACTGTTTGTATTTATTATTGGATGCTTCCAATTTAGCTTTAACATCTGCTAACATATTTGTGTAAGTTTCAGAAGTCTCGGCAGCCACCTTGCTTCGACATTTTGGAAGGATTGTAATATCGACTACATGGTTGGGTGTCTTTGTATAAACTATGCTGAATGGGCATTGTCCGGTGGACCGATTTGCCATGGAATTATAGGCGAATTCAGCTTGGCCCAAGTAGTCATCCCATTGCTTGGGGTGCTCATGGGCTAGACAACGTAGCATATTCCCTAGTGTGCGGTTGGCGACTTCAGTCTGGCCATCAGATTGTGGATGGTAGGCGGAGCTCAGTTTGATTTCAGTTTGTAATCTCTTCCAAAGTTCCTTCCAAAAGTGACTAATAAACTTAACGTCGCGATCAGAAGTGATACTGCGAGGTAATCCGTGTAAACGGACAATTTCCTTGAAGAACAGAATGGCGACGTTTAATGCATCAAAAGTCTTCTTACAAGGAAGAAAATGGGCAATCTTAGAAAACCTATCCACGACCACCATAATCGAATCGGCACCCTGTTTAGTTCGTGGCAATCCCAAAACAAAATCCATACTCAAGTCTTCCCATATGGATTGAGGCACCGATAAGGGGGTATAGAGTCCCGTATTTTGCGAATTGCCTTTATAAATTTGACAGACTGGACAGCGTTCGACAAAACGGATTACATCACGGCGTAAATGTGGCCAGTAGAATCTGTGTTGCATTTTCTCTAGAGTTTTTGCCTGCCCCACATGTGCCGCTAGCCCTCCACTGTGTAGTTATTTAATGAGATGTTCCCTCCATGAAGAGTCTGGTACACATAATTGATTTCCTTTAAAAAGGAAGTCATGCCTGATTGAAAAGTCACGGACTGGGCTAGTGGGGTTTTGCATCAGGTTTGTCCAAGGCTTGGCGAAGTCTTTGTCTGTAGCATACAGTTCTCGCAATGTCTGGATGCCTTGCACATCAGTTTGTAGCTGTGTGAGCAGAATTGTACGCCGGTTAAGAGCGTCGGCAACGCGATTTTGGGCCCCGGACTTGTGGCGCAACACAAAACTAAATCTTTGTAAGAAAGTTGTCCATCGGGCATGCATTTTGTTCACTGTCTTCTGACTGTTGATGAATTGGAGGGCGTGGTTGTCGGTGCTAAGAACAAAATCCTGATGGCGGAGGTAATGCTCCCACTGTTTTAGTGCTCGGATAACAGCATACAGTTCCTGCTCATATGCAGACCAATTCTGGCGAGCGGGGCTCAATTTCTCGCTAAAGAACTCAATTGGTCGACCCTCCTGAGATAAAACAGCTCCAACGCCTATTACAGAGGCGTTGGTGTCAACCTGAAATGGCTTGGTGAAATCCGGTACTGCCAGGATGGGATCCGAGCTTAATGCGGCCTTGAGAGTTTCGAAGCTTTGCTGTTGTACAGACGTCCATTGAAGTATCTTCTTCTTGAGGCATTCTGTAATTGGTGCAACAATGAGGCTGAATCCCCTTATAAATCGGCGATAGAAATTCGCCAAGCCCAGGAAACTTCGGACTTCAGTCAGTGAACGTGGAGTAGGCCAGTTGGTAATAGCATTTACTTTTTGGGGATCCATCTGAACACCAGCGTTAGACACAATAAAGCCTAGGAAATGTACTGAACCTGTTGCAAACTCACATTTAGGAAGATTAAGGTAGAGTTTATGAGTTCGTAGGATTTCAAAAATAGAGGTAAGATGTTGTAAATGGTCTTGAAGTGTTGAACTGTAAACAAGGATGTCGTCAAAATAGACGACGCAATACTTCCCCAAAGCAGGCTTTAAAATCTCATTCATCAGCCTCATAAAGGTGGCCGGTGCATTGCAAAGACCAAAGGGTATGACTCGCCATTCGAACAAGCCATCCCGAGTCTTGAATGCAGTCTTCCATTCGTCTCCCGGCCTAATACGGATCTGGTGGTAACTGCTTCTGAGGTCGAGCTTGGAGAACAAGGTGGCACCCGCGAGCTTGTCTAGCATATCCTCGAGACGGGGAACAGGGAAGCGGTACTTTACCGTAATTTTATTGATAGCCCGACTGTCGATGCACATTCGCCAACTACCGTCTTTCTTTGGCACCAGTAAGGCCGGAACAGCACAGGGGCTTAAACTTGGTTGGACCAGCTTCTTCTGCAACAGCTCGTCGACAATGTTCTGTAATGGCAGATGTTCTTGCGGACTCATTTTGTAATGCGGTAGATTAGGGAGTGTTGCTCCGGGTTGGAAATCAATTTGATGCTGTAGATCACGTAGAGGAGGAAGTGAATCAGGAAATTCGTCTGGCCAGACATCAACAAATTGTTGGAGTATGAGTTGGACGGTGGCAGGAATGTCAGGTGGAAGAATGACTTGTTCAATTGCTGATGCTATGAGTGCAAACATGGCTGAATTTTCCTTCCAAGAGTGGATGAGGCTGGATCCCGACACTACATACATGGCAGCCGAGTCCGCAGGATCTTTGCTAATATTGTTTATAGTTTGAGGCAGTAATACGATTTTATGATTCTTCCAGTCAAACGTGTACGTATTGTTGCGGCCATCATGTATAGCCCCCACGTCGAACTGCCAAGGTTGCCCCAAAATGATGTGGCAAATATCCATTTCAAGGACATCACATAATACCTCGCAAACATAATTTTTGCCAATAGAGAAAGTGACTCTGCACATTTCGGATACAAGTATATCAACTCCCTTTTTCACCCAGCTTATCTTATATGGATTGGGATTCTTTGTCGTCTTCAGCTGCAGCTTTTGAACTACGGATCGCGAGACAATATTTTCTGTGCACCCGCTATCGATTAGCATGTTACAAACCTTTCCACTGATGGTGCAGCGGGTGCAGAAAATTGAATGCCGTTGAGAATTGTTAGTCTGTCGCGGTGCTAGTAGCAATTTTTCTAAAACACAAGCAATTGTTTCTCCTTCATCTGCTTGAAGATATTCAAAGTCCTGTTCATTAATAGCTTCCGCAGGCTCAAGTTCTTGCTCACCTTCTTGTTCCCCTTCAATTAATTGGAGTTGTTGGCGATTGGGACATTCATTTGACTTATGTCCCGGTTGAAAACAACGGTAGCATTTAAGCGTCGCTGGTTTGGCATATGGATTTGTATCTCTAGCTGGAGCTCGGGGGCGAAAAGTGGACTTCGGCTCTGCTCCCAGGATTCCAGCTCCTCCTGGTTGAGGCGTTACTGGCTTATTTGAACTGGTGGCTGCTTGCTTGTTAACATCTCCAATCGGGTCTGTAGTAAAACGGCGAGTGAGATGGCCTCTCGGATGTCGGTTGAGTTGCATTTCGACCTTTAGCGCGTAATTCACAGCTTGCTATAGTGACCAAACTGAATTCAATTCAAGTTTGTCTTGAATAACTTCTTTCAATCCTCCAATGTACCGTGCTACAAGTTGGTTCTCCGTTTCATTCAAGTTGTTCCTAGCACTTAGTCTATAGAACTCCTCTGTGTATTCATTCACTGTTCTATTACCTTGCGAACAATGTTGGTATTGGAGGTAGAGCATTTGCTCGAAATCGGTGGGTAGAAAGTGTCCTCGCAACAATCGCTTCATCCGATACCAACTCGTGATGGGGCCTTTACCTTCTCGTCTTCGAGATTGCAGCAATTGCATCCACCATGCTCCGGCTCCACCCTTTAGGCGACAGGCAACATACTTCACTTGCCTTTCAGGAGCAATTTCCATGTAATCGAAGAAGGAATCAACCGCTCGTTCCCAGTCTAGATAGTCTTCTATGTGCAGTCGGCCATCAAAGAAAGGAATATCTAGTTTTACGCGAAACTCCCCATGTTGACGGTGATGTGCCTGATGTCTTCTTGGATGCTCATAGTATGCTGGGTGTTCATCTTCCGCTGTGTCCGATGCATCCAGTTGCTGCTGCAGTTCCAGTTCATTATCAGAATCCGATACAATGGGAACGGCTGGGGGGGTGCGACGTGCAGGATGGTGACGTTGTGCCGGTATGGTTGCCGGCGCCACCGGTCGCACCGTCGCTGGGTTTGGACGATTCGTCCTTAGGGATCGAATCTCATTGCACATTTCTGCTGAGAATCGGAAGAACTCAGTGGTGAGTGCCTCCATTTGACGTGCCATGCTCGTCCCATAAGGCTTCCAAGCTTCGGCTATCATCGAGACTTGGATGCTTACTACCTTCCGCCATTGAAGCTCGTAGCCGAGTTTTGATACCAGTTGGTGTATGGAACACATGAAACCTGCAACAAAAACAAGAAGAACAGGAGAATAGGAGAAAAAGAAGAAGAACAGAGGAGGTACGAGAAGGGTTTGAAACCGAAATTCAGTATTTTCATCTATGCCATACTACAACCCTCATACCAGTATATTACTAAGAGTCTTTTGCTAAAAACGGGAGAATATACTTAACGATGCCGCTATGCGGCACATGCATAAAAATAGGAAAAGTAGTGATGACTAATAACGGCAAGTGGTAGTGAATTCTGTAGTTTGTTAGAAAAGCAGAACAATTGTTGTGGTAGTCCTCTGGTGCAGCGTAATCCATAACAGGTTCCACATCAGCTCTGAAGAGTTAAAGCTAAGGATGGCCTTTCACCTGTTCCCATCCTCGGATGCCCTCATTTAGGATCAAGACATCAAGTCATGAACATCATTGAGTTTTAGCTTAATGCAATCATAGAAACTATTGATCATCATCATAGTGCCACACCATCTCTTCTTTGGTGATGAGAACAAGCTCAATGCATGAATTTCATCATTAAAGTTGAGATCATTTTTAATTCAACTAAAATTTGATCATATTGAATTTAAGGATATGTTATATTATAAGAAATCCTTTCATAATCTTGAGATTAAAAATTGTCTCACCAGATACATTTTGTTCACCACCGAAGGCTTCTTGCATGTGTTTGAGGAAGCTTTTGTCACTCCAAATGTGATATTTGTTGTGAAAATCAGGTGTGTGAGAACGAGAAATCAAATGTCGCCCAAAGTCAAAAAATAAGGGAAAAGTATTAAATGGTTTGACAAAGGTTCATCTATATATCTTCATGACCGCAAAAAATAGTAAAAAAGGAATAATTTCTAGATATTTTCGTTTCCTAACTTTTGTCGTTTTTTCTTTTTTTCTTTAAAATAATTTTAAATCCTAACAATCCAGTTTTATAAGCCCAAAAAAGAAGAAACCCACTACATTCACTTATGAGCTTTTCTAGGCATATCGCAATCGTTTAAAGGGTACTCGAGAATCTTCAAACCTTTATACCAACTACAGATTCCTCTGCAGCTTCCAATTGACCTGCCTCAACAACCTCTTGCTGACAACTAACCTGCACCTTGCTTCGCTGGCTCGGATCATTGGTTACCATCAATAGCTGCATTCTTTTGTTCTTGTTGCTACAATGTTGAAAGAAAGCCTTTTGTCTGGAACTCAACAGTGGAGGAGAACCGAAGAATCACTTATATTGTTGATGATGATGCAACGACAGAGTACTTCTGGGTATTTAAAGGTGAGAAGGATGGTGGAGTCCTCAGGAACAGTAGGATATTCGCAACGAATCTAGTGGATAATCTATGGCCTATTCAAAATCAGATTTGTTGAGATTTTCAAGGGTTGAATATTTGGTAACCACTTTTAATTGATAAAAATAGAATTTTAATTCAAAGAATCACAAGGAAAAAATCCATAATTTCGGGGTTTGAGGAAACTGAACTCCTTTATTTTAATATTTTTGTCGTACAGTTTGTTGCAAGCAATATTCTTCACAAATTTTGGACAACATTCTTCATATATTGCATCGACCCTTCTTCATTACTGTCTGACATACAACTATCAATATTTGTTTACCCCAGATATTATTGCCTTTTTACCTCATGGTTGTTCAATTTGCCTCCAAGTGAGGCGTAACATTTTAATCTCCATCTACTAGTATTTGAAGTTTTTCCCAATAAGAATCGATCTTCCCCTTTGTCCTTTCATATTCATCCAACAATAATTTTATTTATCCATCTGATGGGTGTATTTTTTTATCATTTCTTGTAAATATCCAGATCATCCAAGTCTAGCCAAAATATTCAACGAGGAAAAATAAGTCTAGCCAAAATATTCAACAAACTCGAGATTTTGAATTATTATTAGGTTATTGTTGTGTGTGAAAGAGATGAATCAACTACCCAAACCTAATATATATGTAAATATTTTGATCGTAGTTTTTAATATTAATTGCAAAAGCTCTCCAATAAAATTTTTTTCAAAGCAAAATAGTAAGCTTATATTTATTGAATTTAAATAAGCATGTTTAAACAATTGAAAGAAATGAAAACAAGCATACACAAAATTTACGTAGTTCGAGTTCAACGAACTCTACATCCACGGGGCAACCTCAATCTTAATTCTTTTATTCAATATGTGAAGGAAACAAGATACAAGACAATATATATTCAGCTAATAGCTTTCCAAAACCAATGCCAACAATAGTGACTACAAGCTGAAGGCACAATAATCTCAAACAGTAAATAACTAATCCACCATTCAGATCTATAAGATCTTTAACCAAAAAACAACAAAATAAACAACTAATCCTAAAAGGGGATAGTGCCAAAATCGGGAAACAGAGAGCAATAACCACAAACTGAGAGCAGCTCTACAATGCAACACTATCTTCCTAAACTAAATAAGAAAGATATACATGCACATCCTGCTTATAGCAAAAGAATAAGATCTTACGACACAAGATAACCCTTGCTTCCAACAACAATCCTTGCGATTGTTTCGGGAAACAAGATAGAGGAGAATACAAGAAGGATTCACTTTCTTCACACACACAGAAATTCAAAGATTTCAACGCCTCCCTTTCTCTCTCGCACAAGCAGCCAAGCACCAAGAACCCAAGCCCTAGATTTCACTCGGAAGAAACCCTTCTGCTCGCACACTCGAACGCAAGCAAAAGCCATCAGAGAAAATGGAGGCGATCTGAGAGTGAGGAAGCTGAAGATGCCCATCTTTGAGGGAGATGATGCACATTGGTGGATCTACAAGTTGGAGAGGTATTTCGCCGTCAACGGTTTGACGGAGAATGAGAGGTTGAAGGTAGCGGGCCTATATTTGGAGAGGAAGGCCTTGGCTTGCTACCAGTGGAGGGACATGCGACGACTCATACGAAGCTGGAGGGAGTTCAATGATTGCTTGTTGGAACGTTTCTGACTCAACAAGGGAGGAGACTTCTACGAGCAGTTTTTTGCCTTGACACAGGAGAGTTTAGTGGTAGATTACCGGGAGAGATTCGAGTATCTCGCTAGCCGTTTGGATCGCCTTTCAGAGACGGTGTTAGAGGGGAACTTTATGAAGACATTCTGATGGGGACATCAGAGCATGTAAAGTGTATCTGGGCGTGGCCGTCGATCTACGGCCATGATCGAGTCGATGTATTTTTGAGTCATTTCATGTATTTGTTTTCTTTTATTATTATGTTATTTGACTTTTATTATGTTGTAGCTGTTTTTCGTTTTTACCCGTTACTTAAGGGAGGTCGTATGTAAGCCCTGAGGGCATTGTCATCTTTCTTATTTTGAGTCCTTTGTATGAGGCTATTTATAGCCGCTATGTGTCTCTTTGAAAGTTTAATGAATGAATAATAAAATTTTCCGTTGCTTGATTTCTTTGTGAGATCTTGAGAGTGTTTGGGAGAAGGATCCCTAGGAGAGGGAGAATCGCGCATCACCCACCAACCTTGAAGAGTCGGGTTCATGGCTTCAATCTTTCTATTTCCTTCCTTTCTTCCTTCCACAACCCGCCGGCCCTATCTTCCCCTCCCCCACCCACGTTTCAAGTTCCACCCGAGCCCTTGAACCGCCGGCTCCTCCCTCACGGTCCCCTCCAAAGCCCTACATAGGGTCCTGGTTGGGTACCCATTGAGTACCTACGCTCTGCCCAGGCGGGCTTCGTCCACCCATGGTGACTTTCGGGATGCCGTACCCACCCATACCCACCCACTTTTCACGCTTTTTGAATGCAGTCCACCACGAACTGATGTCCTTGAGGCTTGTTACCCTTTGCTCTGACTGCAAACTTTCAACCTGCATATTAGAATTTACCGTTGTCACAACACAGTTGAGTGTTGCGCACTGCGTAATGAGAATTGTAGTAATATACAACATACAATGATTAGTAATGTAAATCACTTTATATCCCCTGATGTTAAGTACCCACCCATACTCTCCCATGAGATCATGGCTTACCCATACCCACCCATACCCATTGGGTATGGGTGGGTACGTGGGTGGGTGTGGGTATGGGTACCCAATGCAGGGCTCTGGTTCCCTCCCCCTTGGGTACCCAATGCAGGGCTCTGGTCCCCTCCCCCTTTGCCCACTGACGCCTCACAACCACCACAACCCGCCGGCCCCTCCCCTTCCCCACCAAGCCGCCGCCCCACACATCTTCCCTTTTCAAAGTATTTCCTAAAGCCCCACTTTCCATATTTAACTCCACTTATTTTTGGAAAAGATTTGAAATTTGAAATAAATCAATTTTAAATTCCAAATCTTTTCTTTTCTCTTAATCCTATTTTTGGAAAGACTCTTAATTGAATTTGCAATAAATTAAATTCAGATTTCCAATCTTTCCTTTCTCTTTACTCCTATTTTTGGAAAGGTGCTTATTTAAATCAATTAATCAAATCATGATGAATTGATTAATTGGAGCCTTAATTCCAAATACATTGCATCTAGACACTTGCCCCCTCCCCCCCCAGCCGAAATTTACCCATGCCCCACCTCCTTAATTCTTTCCATAAAATCAGCCCACCTCTCTTGGAAATAATTCAAACTACCCCTTTCTCTCTCCAATCCCCATCCCCTCACATTAATTCCTAACTCCTTAGGAATTAAATTCAAATTTCTAATTCCCAATATCCCTCCAAATCTAGATCTGAAAATAACTTCAGATTTTGAAGCCTTGTCCTCTCTAAACCCTAACCCTAACTCCACCAAAACCTGAACCTAAATCTCCCAAGATTTTTCCCCTTGGCCGGCCACCTCTTTTACCTCCTCCGACTTGGATTTTGGGAAAAAACCCCTCTTCTCTCAAGGAAGAACAACAAGGACAGCAAAGGATCATTACCTTCAACACGCCAACGCTGTGGAGAGACTTCTTTCTCTCCTATTGAACCTTTAAGAGAGGCTACGACGAACTTCTTCCACATCTTGATTACTTATTTCCGGATCTTGACAAAGGTGAATCTCTTCCCCTTTCAATTACTTTCCTATTCCTCTAATCTTGTAGGTGATGATGAATCACAAGGAGCCGTGCTTCGCCTTGTGCCTAAGCTTAGTAAATGTAGGATTGAGTATGCTTTCTATGCTCCTAATCTTATTGTTAGATTAGGGATTTTGTTGAAAGCTATTTACTTTGCATGTTGTTGAACTTCTAACTTGTTTTGATAATCCAAGTGTTTAGCATGTGGCTTGGCCTAAGTGTAGCTACCTCTCTTACGTTTTATGTTATTGTTTCAATCGCTAATAGTCTAATCATAATTGTTTTATCAAAGAATCGTGCAAATTCCTAACACTTGCATTTAAAAACATCTTAGTCCTGATCTGGGCAGCAGTTAGAGTGATGAGGACTCGGGACTTGGGAGAGGCTATGGAGCTAGCATAGTTAGTGCAGGATCAAAAGCACCTAGATGGGGGGACTAGAGGCAGCAATTCAGGAGGCCCTTACAGGATGACCACTACATTCCTAGCTCATAAAGGACCAGCACCGGCAAACTTTCATGAGGCCACAAAGGAGAAGCCTTTAGGAGGGGGATTTGGGAAAAATTTCGAGAAATCACTAAGGAGCTGCAAGAGAAGCGGGCGAAGGGATTGTGCTTTAGATATGATGAGAGGTACACACCAGGGCACAGGTGTAAGGATTGAACTCTTCAGGTTCTCACCGCCTGTGATGAAGAGGAAGTTGAGGAGGGAGGTGAGAGTGGGGCAGTGGTGGAAGAGGAGGAAGAGTTGCATCTTGAAGTCTCCTTAAACCCAGTGGTGGGTTTCACCCTGAATCACACCATGAAAGTGAAAGGAGAAATAGTATACAGAGAGGTGGTGGTGCTGATCGACCATGGGGCTACTTACAATTTTATCTCCAATCAGGTCTTTGACCAGTTGGGGGTGAACTTGGTGGACACAAGGGGCTATGGGGTGATGATAGGCACTAGGAAGGTGGAGATGGGGAGAGGAGTGTGTAGGGGAGTTGTGATGATGATAGAGGGGGTTTAGGTGAGGGAGAATTTTCTTCCATTAGAGTTAGGAAGCACTGGTGTCATCTTGGGGATGAAGTGGCTGTAGACTTTGGGAGATACCAAGATTATTGAGGAGCACTGACGATGGAACTGGTGGTGGAGGGAGAAGGGTGATGATCAGGGGAGATGTGGGTTGTCTAAAGCTATGGTGTTCTCAAAACCATGGTAAGGACCATACAGGAGGTGGGAGGAGGATTCTTGGTGGAACTATAGAGTCTAGAAGGGATCATAATAGGAGGGGGCATTCCCCTTTTGGTGCAGCCACTCATATAACAGTTCAATGAGGTCTTTCAGCCACCTCAAGGCTTACCACCACCATGGTAGCAGGAGCATGCCATCACCTTAAGGGAGGGGGTTTCCTCAATCAGTGTCTGACTGTACCATTAGCCTCAAATTCAGAAGGACGAGATTGAGAATCATATCCGAGAGATGTTGGAGGCGGGGATCATCAGGCCGAATGTGAGTCCTTTTTTAGTCCAGTTTTGCTGGTCAAAAAGAATGATGGGAGCTAGAGATTCTGTGTTGACTACCAGATCCTGAATAAAGAGACTGCGTCGGACAAGTTCCCCATATTAGTGATCAATGAGCTACTGGATGAGCTGTGGGGAACAGTGGTGTTCACAAAGATGGATTTGAAGTCGGGTTACCATCAAATCAGGATGAGAGAGCAGGATATCCCGAAGATTGCATTCAGGACACATGAAGGGCATTACGAGTTCTTAGTGATGTTCGGCCTCACAAACGCCCCTGCTACATTCTAGTCGTTGATGAATTGGATATTCTAACCATACCTCCGGAAGTTTGTAATTGTTTTCTTTGACAACATCCTAATGTACAACAGATCTGAGGAGGAGCATTTGGATCACTTAAGGGTGGTCTTGAGAGTTTTACAGGAGAGCAGTTGTGGGCCAACCTAAAGAAGTGTTACTTTGCACAGGCTAGGGTGTATTACTTAGGGCACGTGTTATCCCTAGATGGAGTGGCGGCTGATCAAGCCAAGATTGAGGCCATGTTGAGATAGCACCAACCTAGGAGTCTGAGAGAGTTGAGGGTTTTCTTTGGATTGACGGGGTACTATAGACGATTTGTGAGAGGGTACAGTACCACAGACTGGCCATTGATAGAAAAGTTGAAGAAAGATAGCTTTTTATGGGGGGAGGCAGCTATACAAGCTTTTGAGAGGTTGAAAAATGTCATGACCACTATACCAATCCTTGCCTTACCTGATTTCAACTAGAACTTCATGGTGGAGACAGATGCATCCGGGTATGGGCTGGGGTGGCTATCCAAGCTGTTGGTTTATGACTTTGAAATCCAGTACAGGCCAGGATTAGAGAATAAGGCGGCTGACGCATTATCCAAATGCATGGGGGAGCTCCAAGGGATGGCTATTTCGATACCATTGATGGTAGATTGGGGAGCAATTAAAGAGGAGAGTGTGCAAAATGAAGAGATGAGGAAGATCAAGATGGATCTACTAAGGGATGAGAATAACCACCCTAGTTATTCCATAGAGGGAGAGCGATTACTATACCAAGGGAGGTTTGTGCTGCCACGGATCTCGGTTCATATTCCTCGCCTGCTACAGGAATTCCATGGGAGTGCTATTGGGGGCTATTCTGGGGTGTAGAAGACATATAGGAGATTGACTATGGAAGTGTATTGGAAGGGGATGTATAGGGATGTGGAGGAGATGATGGCTACGTGTGAGATATGCCAAAGAAACAAGTACATGGCTATGGCTCCCCGGGGATTACTTCAACCTCTGACTCTTCCAGACAGAGTATGGTAGGAGGTCATCATGGACTTCATAGATGGGCTACCCTGATCTGAGGGGTTTACAGTGATTCTGGTAGTAGTGGACAGGTTGAGCAAGTATGCTAATTTCATCCCTTTACGGCACCCCTACACGGCAATGACAGTAGCAACATCATTCATCAGAGAAGTGCTTAGACTGCATGGAATTCCAGAGTCGATAGTATCTGATCGGGATAAGGTGTTTCTTAGTCAGTTCTAAAGCAAAGCACTGCTTATCACCCTCTGACAGATGGGCAGACGGAGGTAGTCAATAGGAGCCTGGAAACTTATCTGCGATGTTTTACTTCAGAGACACCTCGACTGTGGGCCAAATGACTAGCGTGGGCAGATTATTGGTACAACATTTCTTATCACTCAGCTTCACAGATAGCCCCTTTCAAGGTATTGTATGGAAAAGAAACACCCCCCACCCCCCCCCCCCCCCCCAACAACAACAACAACACACACACGCATGGTGCATTTTTGGCAGAGGAGCAAACCAGTCTCTTCAGTAGAACAGTACTTGGAGGAAAGAGATATGGTGTTAGAGGAATGGAAGAGGCACCTGCTAAGGGTACAACTGATCACGAAGAAGCAGGCAGATGCACACATGAAGGATATATAGTTCAAAGTTGGAGGGAAGGTGTTTTTAAAATGACGACTCTACAGACAGAGGATAGTGGCGAACAGGAGGAACGAGAAACTTGCCTAGAGGTACTTGGGCCCTTACGAGATATTGGAGAAGGTTGGAGAGTGGCTTATCGCTTGAGGTTGCCCCTGACCACCACCATATATCTAGTGTTCCATGTGTCATAATTTAGGAGAGCTCTGGGGGAGCATGTAGCTAGTTATGAGTTACTTGAGACACTGACTGAGAAATTGGAGGTGGCATTGGTTGGAGCTTAAAGGTGTACGACAAGGAGAAGGGAGGATCAAGGAAGTGGTGATTAAATGGAAGAGCCTATCCAACTATGGCGCCATCTGGGAACCATATGAGAGGGTGAAGCAGCAGTTCCCCTCCTTTCACCTTGAGGACATGGTGAGTCTTTGGGAGGGGGGTATTATTAGACCGGTCCAGTGATCGACTAAACCGGTCCATCCTGGATCGATTCACGTGAATGCGAGGCGGACAAAAGTTCTGCTATTAGGGGGGCAGACAGCATGGTGGGGCCCAACAGCAGTAATTAAGCACTAATTATGCATGGTTTTGGGAGGAAAAATTCAAAATTAAGGGCTGTTTAGGTATTAGTTAAATGTAATTTTGCTTTAAGTAGATTTCTTTCCCTAGGGTTTGTTTTATCTTGAATTTGGTCTGAAATGTGTGATCTCTTGGAGATTGCTTGGGCTCTACTTGTCGGCTAGAGATTGGGAGAGACGGATCTTTCTCTCGAATTGAAAATTCATTATACCTTGTTTGTTTTCTTTCATCTACTATTAAATCAAGAGTGTCTCCTTGTTATTTCTCTACAAAATTCTCAAAAATTGGCTCAACGAAGTGCTGAATTTCTGATTTTAGTATAGTTTTTTTCAAGGTTATTATTATTATTATTTCCTATCATAATCTTGGTGTGGATCCTTGTGCACAAGGGTTAAAGGTTCTATCCATTGAATAGATTCTCTTGTAGCTCTTAGATTGCAATCCATATGTCTTTTCTTTCTTTGCTTGCGATCAGCTCCTTTTAGGGATTTTTTTTCCTTTTTTGAATTGCTTTAATTTGTTGCCATTGTAGGACTTTGGAGAAGTCAATATATTCTTTCACACTTTGTACATAATCAAATAATAAAATTCATAGTAGCTTTTCTACTTTTCTACACAAACTAGCCATTAAGCCAAAGTATTGCACGTTGTATGCAGGATCATTTCAAATTCTAATAAATTTTATTCTAATCATATGTATGATTTACAAACTGCGTGTACAATTGACTTTTAAAAGAAGATGGCAATAGCTTCTGGAAGTTACTACCCAATCAGATTTATAAAAGCTACAAAATCTCCAATTGTATGATCGTACGTAAAATTCTAAATTGTATAGTACGATCAGGTGGCAAGTATAATTTTCATACTGTCAAATTTTTTTTTTTCAAATTTAATATACTTAGTTATCTCTCTGTCTCCCTGCTCTCTCTGTCTCTCTCTCTTCTCTTCTCTGTGAGATCCTAGTTACTGCATGTGTAATCTTACTAACCTTACCATGAGACTTCCCTCTCAGATTTTTGAGGCTCTATAACCAATAAACAATGGACACCAGGAAAGTGCAGGAAATACATTTTATACCTTGGTGGAGTCCTAGATTACCTATTTACTTCGATAATCTCATGCTCCTCAGTTTTTGGCTTATGACTATTTATGTTTGCTGTTTGTAGGTTCAGCTTACTCCTACACACCTAGCTATTATCATGGAATATGCTGCTGGTGGGGAGCTATTTGAAAGAATATGCAATGCTGGCCGATTTAGCGAGGATGAGGTTTTACGTTTCACTCTTGAATCGTATGCTTCCTTGATGTTATTTCTTTGTTGAGCAATCTTCTGACTTGAGAGATTGTCTGGCTTAATCTTCTTGGTTAAAAGGCAAGGTTTTTCTTCCAGCAGCTGATATCAGGGGTCAGCTATTGCCATTCAATGGTATTTTATCTAGCTAATTGCATTTTATGCTATTGAGTTTAGAACAGAGACTAATTTTGGCATCTATCATTGTGTAGGAGATTTGTCACCGTGACCTTAAGCTGGAGAACACATTATTGGATGGAAGTCCTGCACCCCGCGTTAAAATATGCGATTTTGGCTACTCAAAGGTAGTATCTCATATTTGAACTCCTTTCTTTTGGCAAACGTTTTTCTCTTATAAACTGTCAGCTTGGTTCTGTGGAATGTAGTCTGCCCTGTTGCATTCACAACCCAAGTCAACTGTTGGTACCCCAGCTTATATAGCACCAGAGGTTCTTTCGCGAAAGGAATATGATGGCAAGGTGCTCTTTTTAAGATGATTTCTATTATCTTTTACCTTTTTTAGTGCATTTCATTTTTTATGTCGTAGAATTATTGAATTTAGGTAGTTTCTTCGTTCGTGAAGTTATTCTTTTATGATTAATTTTGCATTGTTCAACAATGATGTGATGATTTGCTGTTTGCTATCATATTATTTTCTCAGATTGCTGATGTTTGGTCTTGCGGTGTCACGCTTTATGTAATGCTGGTGGGATCATATCCATTCGAGGAACCTGATGATCCCAAAAATTTTCGAAAAACAATCAGTGTAAGCTTGCAAATTCTTACCTCACACTCTTTGTACTCTTTCTTAACCATGGAGCTGAACTGGTGTTCTGTGGCAGCGAATCTTGGCAGTTCAATACTCCATTCCTGAATATGTTCGAGTATCTGCTGACTGTAGGCAGCTTCTCTCTCGCATCTTCGTTTCCAACCCTTCTAAGGTATTGTGTTCATATTCTGCAGATCTACATTTTTTTCTTCATGGTATATGTATATACTGAAATCACAATCTTCCGAGTATTTTTATGAAGAGAATCACAATTCCTGACATAAAGAAGAATCCGTGGTTTCTGAAGAACTTGCCGAGGGAGCTTGCGGATGGAGAGAAGAACTTCGAAAAAGGATATGGTGATAATGAGATGCAGAGCGTCGAAGAGATAATGAGGATCATTCAAGAGGCCAAAACTCCGGGTGTTGCATCCCAGTCAGTAGACCAATCTGCATCAGGCCTAGATGATACTGATGCAGATACTGAAGAAGTTGATGACAGTGGTGATTTCTTGGCGCTCATTTGAAAAATGAATTTCATCGAACAGCAAGAGGAAATCTCAACGCAGAAAGAAGACTGATATAATGCAGAGTAACTGTCGATTCAAGCATTACAAATTCTACAAGCGCTCCTGCTTTTTGCTTGTGTTAAATACTGTACAGTGTTAAATTGTATGTACGCTGCTTTTTTTATTAATATAACTGTTGCATTCAATAGGTGATTATTACAAATTTTAGTTGGTTCTTAAAATTTAAATGAGTTCACACGTTAGTGTTATATCGATTATGGCCCGCTTTTGGCAAAGCTGATGTTATAAGCGGAGCGCCCCCGAAGAGCTCTAGAAAAAGGATAAAAGGATAACCCTTTCTTCGCTTTCCTAGCTTTCTACCCCCTTCATCCATCCAAGATAAAGAGCTCCGTCAATCTCTTCAAGGTGAAAGATCGGTACCTTCGTTAGCGAGACGATCGCTGCAATTGCGAGCTCCCGTTCGAGTTATTATCGAGGCGACAGGCAAAGAGCCTTTCGCAATTAGGCAGGCCAGGGAGGCAGAGGGTATATATACAGGTGACGAGGCAGGAGTTTAAGAAAAGAAAGAAGCAGATTTTTAAGGAAATATAAAAATTCGCAAATGAGGCGGTTAAGGCCATTTGTTTAACCGGTAAGACAGGAAATTCCCCTAGAAGTTTTTTTGTTCTTCATATTCCCTCCTAGCAATTTTTTTTTATTGATACATTATTATTTTTATTGATTGGGTCGAATTAGATTTCGTTGGGTCCATCTTTTCGAGATGTTTGGATCGACTATAAGTTTGCTGAAATTGGAGTTCGGATGGCCTTGAATTTAATTTTGGAAGTTTATAATGTGATTTTTTTTTTGAGATTTTTGTTTGATCAAGATAATTTTTATTGATATATTAAGAATGATTTTATATTAATTAATTAATTTTGAGATGAGTGTAATTTGAAAATTAATAGATTAAATATGTATTACATTCATCTTAAAATAAATTAACAACAACAAGCCTTTATCCAACTATGTGGGGTCGGCTACATGAATCATTTTTCTCCATTGTGTCTTGTTAATGGTCAAATTCTCATCTAAATTTAAAAAAGAAAGGTCATTTTTTATATTTTCTAATCAAGTCTTTTTAGATCTACCTCTATTTTTCTTAACATAAGTTCAATCTAATACATCTACTTTCCTAATTGGGTCATCGGAAGGCTGTTGTTTTATGTGACCAAACTATCTAAGGCGACTCTCTCTAATCATATCTTCCACTGGAGCAACTCCAATCTTTTCACGTATATATTAATTTCATATCCTGTCTTTAAGAGTAAAGCCACTTATGCACCTGAGCATCCTCATCTCTGCAACACTTATGCTTCTCTTTTTATGGCCAACATTCTGCATCAACATAAAGCATTACATGTCTCACTACCATCTTATAGAATTTTCCCTTAAGTTTGAGAGGGACTTTTATGTCACACAACAAACCTGATGCAATCCTCCACTTCAACCATCCAACTTGAATTCTACTAATAATATCTTCATCTATTTCACTATCACTCTGAACAATAAACCCAAGATATCTAAAATGAGTACTCTTATTACTGATTTGATCGCCCAAAGTCACAATCCCCCCACTAGACTACTAATAATATCCCCATGTATTTCATTATCATTCTAAACAATAGACCCAAGATATCTAAAACGAGTGCTCTTATTAATGACTTGATCGCCCAAAGTCACAATCCCCCCACTAGATCTATTAATACTAAAATTACACTCAATATATTCAATTTTAGATCTATTAAAACGAAAGCCTTTAGATGCTAAGGTTGACCTCCATAATCCAAGTTTACCTTCAACTCCCTCTCTAATTTTATCAACAAGAAGAATATCATCAGCGAAAAGCATACACCAGGGTACAACCTCTTGCAAATATCTAGTGAGAACATCCATGACTAAAGCAAAAAGATATGGGATTAAGGCTGATCCTTGATGTGATCCAACAGAAATAGGAAAATAGTTGGTCAAACCACCCTGTGTTTGAACACAAGTAATAGCTCCTGCATACATATCTTTAATGACTTGAATATAAGCATTATTAACCCCTTTTTTATGTAGAACTCTCCATAGCACTTCTCTTGGAACTGTATCATATGTTTTCTCTAAATCAATACAAATCATATGTAGATCCTCCTTCTTCTTTCTATACTTCTCCATCAAACCTCTCAATAAATGTATAGCTTCCATAGTAGACCTACCTTACATGAATCCAAATTGATTTTGAGAAACATTAGTGTCACGCTGCAACCTATGCTCCATAACTCTCTCCCATAGTTTTAAAGTATGACACATTAACTTAATTCCTATATAATGCGCACAATCTTGTGCATCACCTTTATTCTTAAAAATAAGAATCAACACACTCTTTCTCCCCTATTCTAGCATCTTTTTAGTCTTCAAAATAGTATTAAAAAGTTTAGTAAGCCAAGAAAGTTCTTCATCTCCTAAGCATTTCCACACTTCTATTGGAATATCATCAGGTCCAACATCTTTTTCATACTTCATTTTCTGTAAAGCCTCTTTAACTTAGGTTTTACTAATACGTCGATAAAAACAAAAAAAAAATTATTTTCATTTAGGATGCTAAAGTCACTAAAGTCAATTGCATTCTCATAATCTTCATTGAAAAGTTTATCAAAATACCTCATCCACCTTTGTTGAATATCCTCTTCTAATAAAAATATTTTTTGATCTTCATCCTTAATACACTTCACTTGAACTAAATCATTACTATTCCTATCTTTTTGTTTAGCTAACTTATACATGTATCTTTCGCCATCCTTAGTATATAATATATTATATAAGTCATTAAAAGCTAATTACAAATTATAATCTTAGACTCCTTACGGGCCTCTTTATATCTTTCCCAATTATCAGAGTTTTTACAGCTAAATTAATTTTTATAACAAACTTTCTTATTTTTTATCTTTTCCTACATATTTTGATTTCACCACTAACTATTTTTACTATTAGTAATTTTTCCTTTTGATACTCCAAATACATCTTTTATAATATTCTTAATATCACTAGTTACTTTTTCTCATATAACATTAGCATTAGCAACTTCATGCACAAACTAAATCTTAAGATCTAGAAATTTACTCTCAAAAATATTTTTTAAATGCCTACATCTAATCCTAAAACAACGATTTACTTTACTTTTAATTTTATGTCACTTCATCTTAAAATCCAAAACTGATAAACAATATTGGTTACATAAACTTTCACTCGGAATAACTTTACAATATTTATAATTTAAATGATCTATTTTTCTTATAAGAAAATAATCAATATGTATTTTATTACATCCATTCTAATAAAATAAATCAAATAACTAAAAAATCAATCTGATTAAATTTAAGTCAACATATTCTAATTGTTATTTTTTTTTTCAAAAACAAACCATAAAAAATTAACTGAGGACCTTCTCACAAGTTCGTTCTTACAACATTAATAAAGTCTTTCGGAGGTTGTTAAAGCGTCTTATTAGTTTAATTAAGTTCTCAGCCGAGAACATATCACCATAGGATCCGTGGCGCAATGGTAGCGCGTCTGACTCCAGATCAGAAGGTTGCGTGTTCGATTCACGTCGGGTTCAAAATCCCGTAAAATACGATCCGTTTTTTCTCTTGGGAAATTATTTTTAATAAGTCGATCAAAATCCCTCTAACTTTTTATTATTATTATTTAAATTAATTTTTAAATAGCAAATTTTTTGTATTTTTTGAAATATTTAGGCCAATTAAAATAAATTCACATGCATAAGACTCAAATTCAAAATCTAGAAAGAATAAATAGATGACTATAATTCTTTTTTTTTTCCTTCTTTTATTTTTCTCACTAATCATCGTCCGACTACTATTGCTCATCCAACATAGTATGGCCACTGGCATTCTACTGTAAACTCCCAATATGCATAATATGACCGCTAGTATCACCCATCAATACTTCACCAACATTCTTCTAATAGTAATTTGAAACCAAAATACATCATTTAATTATTAAAAGTCAATAATTAGCCATGTATGCATCAATTCATCCTAAAAGAGCAAAAATGTGATACTTATAAAGAAGTATACAATTATAAAGAAAAGAACATAGAAAGCATCATAGTTCTTACATATAAAATTGTGAAGAAAAAAATCAGGGGATTTATCCTAATTGAGATTTTTCACTAGTAAAGTGAGTTTACACAAATGTATCTTTCCCTTTAATTATAGAATGCATGATTATAAAGTATGTTCACCAACTCAATCTCATATGATAGCTGAGATTGTAGTTAAGTATTGGAAGATGATGACATAATTGTGACGATGTCAGTTGAGAGTTTGCAACATAGCAAAATTGGTCAAACTATGACAGTTGGATGAACTTTTTTGACAACCCTACCTTTTGGAGTGTAAAAAATTGACGCAACACAAAAACTCGACTCAAACCTGACTTGAAAATTTTTTGTTAGGGTCAACCTGCTTGAAAAACGAGTTGGGTTCGGGTCAACCCAATAACCCAATAGTTACCTGGAACAACCCGCATGGTTAGGTTTACGGCAAGAAAATATAATATATCGCATTAGGTATTAACGCATTTTAACAGCCACAATGCGTCTCATGCTTTGTTTCGTCATTTTATTCTGTTTGTTTAGGGTTTCCTCTCAAGTTCTTCTCGATTCCTTCAATTTTTTCATCGCTTAGTTGTTGTTGCATGCTTGCGTTCATAAGTTCACCTCTCCTCATCGTAATCTCAAGAGAAATTTATCTATTTGTATCTCTCTGTTTATCTTACCATTTAGGGTTTTCTATTTTTGATTTTTTGCTATTTTGGAAGTTGAATCTTGGAATTATTCTATGGGTTTTAGTGGATCTCTGTTAGATTTTCTGAGTTTAGGGTTTTTTCATTTGAGTTTAGGGGTTTTTTTTCAGCTTGGAACTATTCCATGTTTTAGGGTTTTGCATTGAAGCAATTAGGGCTTTAATTTTAGTGCGATGATCTGCTGTTTGGTCTTTGGTGCACTTCAGTGTTCAACTGTTCATTATTTAGGCCCTTTAGGGTTATTTGATTTTTTAAGTTAGGGTTATTTATTTATTTCGTAAATGGATTGTACTTCTTGTTCCCTTTATACATGTAGTCTACATTCTGCAAGTATCAATGTATCATTATGGATTTCTGGTGCTTGTCACTACCAGTTGGCTTGCCTTACACCTGTAGCATGCATTGGTGGATAAATGTTGAATCATTGATCGGCATTTATTATGTAATAAATGATTTATATTTTCTTGTTGAAGTGAGAGACATTGATTAAATGTGGAATCATTGTTCTTAATTGATTATACTTAGATGCCCAATATTGACTATTGTATTGCCCTACACTACAGCTGTTGCAACTGCTTGTGCTAAAAGTAAAAATTCTTTGTCCTCTGTTATAAATGCTTTATATGTTACATACTTATATTTTCTTGTTTTAGTTGACTTTGAATAAATGGAAATGTTGTAAGAAAAAAAGGTTATGAAGTACTTCCCAGTCTTTTGTTATTGAATAATCCATTTCATCAATGAGATCAAGCTGTTACAAAATTTCATTGATAGTTAAAATCTTAAAGCAGTAACATTATTAGCATGGAAATATCAAACTATGCTATATTTAACATTGCATAGCTTATAGCAAATGATAAGAAACTGAAATGTGCATCTGTATATAGGAGATATGGTCTTACAACATTGTTCCATAAATTGCATTACTTTTTTGAGAAAATAAGTCCTGCAGGTGTTGAAGAGGTGTCAAGCAGCCCTTTCTCTCTTTAGAAGGATTAAGTTTTCCAGAATCTACAAAGGAGATGCGATAATACTTTGGGAAATTACTGCATAGTTATATGTTACAGTTTTTTTTTCTGTTTAGGGTTTGACATTTAAGAAATGATTAAAGGCCTTTTCATATTTGGCTTCTGTGCGGTTTTGGTGCTTTGCTGAAATAATGCTTAGTTATGTGTTATATACTTACATTTTCTTATTTTAGTTTGACTTTGAATAAATTCAGTTATGTTTCAGTTTCAGTTTGCTAAAATAATACTTACATTTTATATTTCAATTTAACATTTAAGAAATTGTTAAATATTTGCATTATAATGTGGTTTAATTGCCCGACTAGATGGAGGATTCTAACACAATTCCTGAGAAATTTTCTTTTGATGAAAATGAATAAGTAGGGGTTGTGAAAATATGATAGAGCCATCTAACGATGCATGTATACGAACTACTCTTTATTCGTTCTGCTGTTTATTTCTGTTCCCTTGGTTGGCACTACTCAAGAGCATTTGGCGTCTTGTTCTGATCTGGATGGTTCTTCGCTGGCTGATGAGTTTCTATATTCTTCTTGTACAAATTTTTGTGATCTTTGCAATTTTGGGCATCCTGGATGGTCTCTCTTGGCAACCAGGGTGGGGTTTTTTTGAAGGACGGTGATGAATGCAAATTTATCTTTGCTCCCTCCTTGGATGGCTGGTTTTTTTGGCAACCAGGGGGTTTTCTAGGCCCGGGTGATCTCAACGAGATTTAAAACCCGAGTCTTTGGTTTTTAGTATATTGATTTTTGTATTCCTCTTCTTTCATTATAGGTTTTTCCTTTCTTCACCAGCCTTGCTGTTAGAGCTTTTCCTTCTACAGTAATTTTGTTTTTTAGCTGCATCTATTTTTGATTTTATACCTCCCTGTAATCTTTTATTCTATTAATGGAATGGGCTCCGGCCACAATTACACAAAAAGAAAAAAATTTATTAATTATATTTTTTCTATTTTAATTTGAAATTGATTTATTATATTTTTTTATTAGATATGTGTGTATATATTTTATTTGACGTTGTTAAGAAGTGGAGAAGGATGGCTTCAGCTGTCTAAGATCATTTTGAGATATTACCTAATCAAAAAAGATGGCAAGCAAAGATGTAAATATAAGAAATGTGACATTATGTATTTATGTGATAACAAAAATGACACTGATAATTTAAGGTGCCATACAAAAAATTGCAATGGAAGAGATATGCATGATATATGACAGCAAACTATGATTCATCCATGTCTATGTGATAGCTCATCTTGCAAATATTCAGTTTGTTTTCTAGTTGGTTGTTGGTTGTTGCTAAATAGAGGATTCTAATGTCTTTCATTCATTAATTTGTGGTTTCTTGGTTGCTTACTTGCTTGAATAACACAATCAGTTATGTTGCTAAAACCTGATGTCTGTTTGTTGATATGTTGTGGGTTGTTGACATGCTATTTGGCTCAAACTTGTTGTATAGCTGTTATTGGAACCTTGAGGGTTGGCGGGTTGCAATATTGCTGAAACCTACTGTTATATTTCATTTTATTTTATGAAACAATGATGATAAACCTTATGAACTGAATGTGGGAATCCATTTGAGGGTAAGTGCTATTACAACCAGGTGGTATTTATATTCTCTTAGAATGAATATATATTACCTAATTAAATAGATACTAACTAAGCTAATACAAGTTGCCACCTTGGATGGTAATATTTATTACACTTGCTTTTTATTAGTTGATCAATGATTTGGATGGTTAATTTGAGTTATGTAATCAAGTTTTTTAGCAATTTAATTGGTTTTGTTATAGTTAAATCTATATGAAGATAGATTCTTCTCAAGCAGTTATTTGGGCAGCAATTGAGTAAATCAGTAAAGTGTAAATTGATGTATTCCATATTTAAATTTGTTGTAAACTATTTTATATTTTGTAAATTGATTTGTAATTGAGCAAAGCAGTAAACTGTAAACGTATGTCCAATTTTAATTTCCTATAAATTGTTTTGTATTTTGTAACTTGATTTGAAAATTTTGATTTATAATGTATAATTTGTAGTTTGTAAACTGTTTATTGTTTAATTAGTGTTAAATATCAAATATTTAAATTATTTTTTTAATTTTTTGTACATAAATGAAATATCGAAACTTGTTGCATGTCTGCTAAATCCTGTTGTGTGCTGTTATTTGCTTAATGTGAAAGTGTGAAACTTGCTGTCTGTCGGTTCAGGTCCGGGTTGACGGATTGTGTCAGTTGACCCAAGTCAGGTTCGGAATCAAGTTGGCGATTGATTTCCGTAAACAAGTCAGGTCAAATAATGACAGGTCCTTTTTCAAGTTGAATATGAACCCGATCTAAAAATTCATTTTGGCACCCCTACTTGTCATAGCGGAGATCCACCACCGCTAACTAGGGGTGTCAAAATCGGGTTTCGGGTTGGGTTCGGGTCGAACCCGCAATGATCCGCAGCTAAACGGGTTGACCCTAACCCGACCCGGGTAGGGAAACGGGTCAGAAAACCGGACCCGGACACGACCCGTCGGGTTGGCGGGTCAACCCGATCCGACCCGGGTCAGGAAGGCGGACGCGAGGCGGGCGCGCGCGGGCGGGCATGGGCGCGCGCGGGCGCGCGTGGGCGCGCGCGGTCGAGCGCGCGGGTGCGGGGCGAGCGAGCGTGCGGCGCGGGTGCGGGCGAGCGCAGGCGCGGGCGAGCGCGGGCGCGGGCGAGCGAGGCGAGCCCGGGCGAGGGCGCGGGCGTGCGGGCGCGCTGCTGGCGTTCGCGGATGCGCGCGGGCAGGGCAGGCAGAGCGGGCAGGCTTCTCGGGCAGGGCCTTAAACAGGTAAACGGGTTGACCCGGCAACCCGTCGGGTCAACCCGAACCCGACCCGTTTTTCAAACGGGTCGAATTCCTGAACCCGAACCCGACCCGTTTTGAACTCGGGTCGGGTTCGAGTCAGATTTTCCGGGTCGGGTTCGAGTCGGGTTGTCGTGTCGTGTCAAATATTGACACCTTGACCGCTAATATTTCCTTCTATGACTCATAGACACTATTTTATTCAGATACACGTAGAGCTATGTGCAAATTTATTGGAGTATGCACTAAATAAATACTAGAATACTTTTTTCTTTAATAAGCAGCGAGTACACATTATGTTTTCAAATTTACCGACGTACAAAATTATATACTAATTTTGTACTCTAATATCTTTTTATAAGCCGAAAATATTACTGGGACTTAATAATTTCTCCAGTAATTGCCCTCATTGCACCTAAGCTGTTATTGGCAAATATATCTTCTTATCACCATCAGAAGATCTGTTGTAGACAAATCGTTCTTCGACGGTGATGGATTTGTAGCCAAATTCTTAAAAAAAATTTAACAAATTTAAACCAATTCTTTTATATTGTAATAATTTTTATCTGATTATCATATTATAAATAAATGATTTTAAATGATAAAATATTTCAAAAAAAGTAAATAAGGAATAAATGACTTATTTTTTCGTATAATAGCTATATCAAATCTTTAGCCAAACTGAAAAGTGCCCATTTATGACACTGTTAATCAAATATAAGATAATCTATAAATAAATCTCTATTCGTGAGAGACTTATTAATTATTATTGAAAGTTTCAGTAGTAGAAATTGATATGATCATTATCAATTTTGGTAAAAAAATTTATAAAAAAATTTTGAAAAAATATTTAATATTTTTGATAGAATTTCTATAAAATATTCCACATTTTTAAATAATTTTTCATAAAATTTCTATAAAATAGTAATGGAATTCCTAAATAAAAAAAGAGGAAATGAAAGATTCTTTTCTTCCGAGCAAAATCCACTGAACATCTAATATGAAATAGCAACTAATTATGAGTCACACAAGTCACCTTGGTTTGTTAGCTGGGAGCTTTGGTTACCAACCAAGAGGTCTTGGGTTCAAATCTTACGTATGTGAAGCACTTGAGTTTGTCTTAATTGACCTAAATGTAAAAAAAGAAAGAAATAAATGAAATGAGTACAACTATCTCAAAAAAAATTGGGCACCACTATAACATACATTAATTAACAAATAATATATTTTTAAATGTGCTTAATCAGCTAATTATATTCTTAATGATGCTTAGTTTAAAAATTTTCTGTCAGGATATTCTGATTTTTATTTTATTTTATTTCTCTACTTCTCTAGCAGTAAATGGAATCTTCATAGATATCATTGTGGTCAAAACTAATCCAAAAATTAGAAGCCCTGTTAATAATCGGAGGACTATCATTGTCAATAGACAAAGAATACTCAGGTTTTATTTGGGACAGCTTTCACTGCTTCTTAAAGCAGTTTTGAAGTACAAAAATTTTAATTTTTATAGTAGAAAGCTGCTTTAAGAAGCAGTAAGAAAGCTATCCAAAACAAAATCTCATTCATACTCTCGTCAACTGTAGTTAAGATAGTAAGAACCACTCTAATCAAATATTTCTAAGGATTGATGTTAAGAAGCTTAATCAATATAGTATCAATAAGATCAAGAAAGAGAAAGAAAGATAGATCCCATCAAAATTTCTGCTAACCAGAACGTTAGGATGAATTTCAGTAATCAACTAGTACTAAGAAGGATTGGATAAAGTGCTCAGTTGAGCCAATATCTTAACAACAACCCTAGCCAGTGAAGGTAAAATGCCAGATCGAATAAGGAGGAAGAGGAGGGTTATGAGGCTTATCCCCAACAGATCTTCTAGTTTAGGTGTTTAAACTTTTGCTTAGTAAGTGATAAAGGGATAAGACCTTGGCAAATGAACACACAAAGTTCTCATTCAATGATCTGAAATAGAAATCTTTCCTTTCAATCATTTCTATCCCAGCATATCATGTCATCTTTATCAGTATGATTTGCTTTTCATCCTCTCCTTTCACATCTGAGTGAGGCCATTCTGTCAAAAAAGCACAAAACAACAAATTTGATTCCTCTCAGTTGATTATTTTTCCTGGCTTGGATTCCCTTTATGCTAATGCTCTTCCCCATCCATACTTTGCATCACACATTTTTTTTCTTTTGACCATAAAACAAACAGCCAATTTATCTGTGATATAATAAACCAAACTAAACCAATCAAATGATAAAGTATAATGCACCATAGGCAATCTAATCCATGTTGTTTTATGCTTTTGAGATGATCCTACTTTAATTAATCTTATTGGGCTATTCAATTTAAATCATAATTAGAGGACTTATCTTGGTAAAATATTTAATTAGAATATCTGATCTATTTTTTTTCCGGTGGCTCTATTCTTTATTCAATCAGTATAGTTACCTAATAATAAAACAGAAGTGATGTATTTTTTTGGGGGACATATAGACCAATTAAGACAAATTCACACACATCGCATACATGAGATTAGAATCCAAGACTTCTTAGTTGATAGCCAAAGCTCCTAACCAATAGACTAACGTGAGCTGCGTAACAAAAATGATGTCAATCACTCAATCAACATTATATTCGTATATTGACGTTTACTCTTCTGTGTTATTGTCTAAAAGTGAGGACAAATAGTAGGAACAAGTGTGAATATGTTTGATAACAGTATTGCAAGCTTGGAATGGATGAGGACATGTATAGTAGGTGTAATTTGACGTTGGGTTAAAAAATACTCATACTTTTTAATATTCTGATTGAAACGGGCTATATAGTGAAAGAGGCGATGATCTAAAATTTTTAAATCCCCTATGCTTTATTTTGATGACTTTTATGAGGGATAATGCTGTGCTACCTAACCAATAAAGTGCCTTTGTTAAATCACTAACTGAAACGCATGGCCTATTCAAATGGAAATTATCTTTAAAAGTATTTACCAACGTAGATTAAGGCTTCGCTTCGTTTGTGACAGTTTTTTTACTATTTTTTAGAGTGGCTTTTCTCGTACAAAAATTCCTAATTTAAAAATTTTTGTACTAAAAAGCTGTTTTAAAAAACAGTAAGAAAGCAGTCCCAAACGAAGACTAAGACCATTTGTTTTCCTGGTAATCTTCCGCAATAAGAAAAAATGTGAAAATGACTGTCCAAGACAACCTCAATTTCAGTCACCATTAACTCCCAAAAAATTACTTAAACTCAATAAATCCTAATAATATATATGTTAATATTTGATCTTCCTCCTCAAGAAATTCTAACAATATACTTTGTGTAAATCCAAATATTTAGAAATTTTGATTCAAGTTAAGTTGACCCAATTCATGATAAATCTACCTGGTTAAGCAAAAGCTAATTTCGGCTACTCAGTCTTAACTTAAGAGAGACTAATCAACCTATAAGAGAACTCGCTCAAGTAAGTGACTATGATCTAAAAATCCACTCCGGTTGGGTTAGCATGGCCTATCAATTGGCCCTATCGACTGTTATCTATGAAGATGACCTGAGGACTCTACTCAAGGACAGATGATTGCTTAAGGCAAACTATTTAGCTATTTAGCTATCAATACAACTCAAGCCATAACTTTTAAAAAGCTTTGCAAACGATTTCATCAAGTCAGACACTTTGATCAAGTTATATAATTATTATATTTTTTCTTATTTTTTAAAGGCATGTATGTAACTAATTCTATAATGCTCAAATCCTAACCCAAATTTATAAACAGGAGCTCAAGAGGTGAGCCCAGTTTAAATACTTTTCTATAAACATTCATATTTTTCAAAAAATTTAGAATTTCTTACCCCATATTTCTTTCTATTTCTTTGTTCTCTTATTCACTCAGTATCGTCTATACAATTAGGTGTGATTCGTGGAGCTCAGCATTTTGAATTTGGACAATTCGAATCCCTATGAATGAAACGGATGTAATTCTATACAATTATGAAAGTTCTTTTTCTGTGGGAGTAAATTTGGATGGTTAGAACTCCATCCAAATAGCATCAGCCATGTACCAAATTTAATTTCTCGATTCATGTAGAGGTAAGGTCTAAAGTCTTTGGACAGGATAACATTCAAGTCATCCTAATTTCTGACAAACTTTTATTAGGGTAGTAATCATTATTCTAAGTTTTATCCCAACTATTAGAGGTTAGCATTATAAATTCTCATTTTGATTCACTTCCATTGAGTGTTGTTTGTTGGGTTAGACATATTTTAAAAAAAAAAATCATTTTGAATAAATTGTATTCATAACATTAGGTTTATCCCTAATGTTCTAGCACTAATTGATATGTCATTTATCCAGCACGAATCTCGAGATATATGTTAGTTGACAAGTTCAAAAATTAAATTCGGGACCATCCAAACACCAATTTCAGCAAACCTATGGTTGAACTGAACATCTCAAAGAGACGAATCCAATGACACCAAAATCGGTCCAATCTGAGCCAAAATAGGTCCAAATTGAGGGGCTAAAGCGCATTTTGAAAGTTCAAAGCACAAATTGGATGAGCAAATGATATCCAAATATAGCATGCTTATAGTCAAATTGAGCGGCTCATTCAATGAGACGAATCAACGAGCCTAAGAACACTCAATTCTGATATCATTTAGGCATATAAATGCTTAACAAATGCTCTATGACTGAGGGGATCAATATCGACCGTATGATGGTGAACTCCGAATTTGTCTCAGATCTTCTCTGTATTTACGGGGCATGCCACTCCTAAGAATCTCTAAATAGAATCCCTCTTGCTACATGAAAGTAGGCTTAGAACCTTTCTCTGGAGATTAGAGAGAGCTGTGAGGCTTTAAGGATGTAGAGCTTCACCTAAGCACCATCGCAAGTGAACTTCCGTCGGCTGACTGGACCATCGTCAAACCTCCGCTCGGCTACCAATCATCGACTATCACCAGACTTCCACCAAACCACCGACCGCCGCCTAACCATCGTCAAACCACCGCCCGGCCACTGACAGCAAGCGAACCACTGTTAAGCCACCAACCTTCGTAGGACCTCCGTCCGACTGTCAATAGTCGTCGGACCATCGCTCGTCTGCCGATCACATCCGGTCCCTCTAACCATCATCGAACCACCACCAAATCGCCAAACCACCGCCCTGCCGCCGATCATCGTCGACCATCGCCGGGCTGCCAACAGTAGTAGGACCTCCACTCGGCTGCCAACTGTCAGCAAACCATCGCTCGTCCGTCGATCACTGTTGGTCCCTCTAACCATTCTCGCTCGTCGACTACAGTCCCTCTGACCACCATCGCCCGTCAACTACAGTTCCTCCGACCACCGCAATCTGCCTACTACGGTCCCTCCGACCACCATCGCCTGCCGATTATAGTCCCTACGACCACCGTCGTCAGCCAAATGCGGTCCACTCTGACCTCCGTTGCATGTCGACTACGGTCTCTCCAACCAGCATCGCCCATCCAACGTGGTCCCTTCGACCACCATCGCTTGCCGACTATTGTCCCTCCAACGACCTTCACCCACCAACTATAGTCCCTTAGACCACCGACTACGATCCCTTCGACGGCCATTGCCCATTGACTATGGTCCCTCTGACAACTGTCGATCGACGACTATGGTCCCTTCGACCTCCGTCGCACTGGAAACTACGGTCCCTCCAACCACCGTCTCCCGTTGATTACAATCCCTCCGACATCTGTCTCCTGAGGACTATGGTCATCATCGGATCTCCGCCCAGCATGAAACCATCGCTTGTTGACTACGATCCCTCCAACCACTATCGCCCGCCGACTACAATCCCTCCAGCCAGTGTCGCCTATTGACTACAGTCCCTCCGACCACCATTGCCCACCGATTATAGTCCCTCCAACCTCTGTCTCATGCTGACTACGGTCACCGCCAAACCTCTGCTCGGCCGCCAACCGTCGCCGACCGACTATGATCCCTCCGACCACTGTCGCCCGCCGACTACGGTGCCTCCAACCAGCATCACCCGTCCACTACAGTCCCTCCAACCATGGTCATCCGCCAACTCCGGTCCCTTCGACCACCGTTGCCTGCCGACTACGGTCCCTCTGACCACCTTCGCCTGCCGACTACGGTCCCTCCGACCATCATTGCCTGTCGATTACGGTCCCTCTGATCTCCGTCTCATGACGACCAGTATCACCGCCAGACTTCCACTCAACCACCAACCGTCGCCCACCAACTACAATCCATTCAACTATTATCGCTCGCCGACTACGATCCATTCGACCACCGTCGCCTGCCAACTCTAGTCCCTTCGACCACCATCACCCATCGACTACGGTCCCTCTGACCACTGTCGCCCGCCGACCACTGTCCCTCCTACCTCCGTCGCCTATAGAGTATGGTCCCTTTGACCACCATGGCTCGCCGATTACGGTCCCTCCAACCTCCGTCTCCTACCGACTACGGTCACTACTAGACCTCTACCCAGCCGACGACCGTCGCCCACCGACTATGATCCCCCCGACCACCGTCGCCCGCCGACCACGGTCCCTCCGACCTCAGTTGCCCGATTACGGCCCCTTCAACATTCAAGATATTCAGTTTGACTATAAGTTTGCTGAAATTGGAGTTCAGATGGTCCCAGATTTAATTTGGAAGTTTTTGATTCATATTTACATCGAGATTTGTGCCTAATTAAAATAATTTTTTGTGACGTATCAAAATTAATTTTAAAGTGACAATAATATATGATTAATTAATTCAAATTTAAATAATCTAACATTTAAGTAAATTTAATTATTTTGAAATTCATTTTGATTCGAAAAATTTTTGCTTTAAATTAGGGAGACTGGAGGAAATGAAAGCGAGACATGAAGGAAAACAGAGAGCAGTGAAAAATACTATTGAGATTATTGTAATAGGCTTTACTTTGTAAGAAAATCTGAGAAAGTTTAAGATTGCAATATTTAGAATACATTATAATTTTATTTTACATCAACTTTACTCCAAAAACTAAGTTCAAGATTCGGCTGTGTAGCATCAAAATATATGATATTAATAAAATTATCGCCCAACTATCTCTATAAAATTATCACTCAAAATCTCTAAGCACAGTCTATAAATTACATTGTTTCATCACTTGTTCTTAGGGGTGTTCATTACAAAATGGAATTTAGGTTTGACCTTTGAAACTTCAGCTATGTAAACGAGCTTGATAATAGGTTTGACTTTTGAGCTCGAACTCAAAACTTGATAAGCTCGACTCGCGAGCTCATTAGCGAGTCGAGTTCGAGCTGGCTCGGCTCACTTACACCCCTTAGTGCATAGTTTGATCAACAAACTAAAATGCTCTATTTAATACTTAAACATCACTACATATCATCCTTAAGTGGACAACTAGTAGCTTTAGGTCACTTCATAATGCAAACCTTTTTCAGAAGTCAAAAAATAATAATCAATCCAAAGATCAGCAATAGGCCCTTATTTTAGTGGACTAAATTAGATGGACAATTACATTCAAAGCATTAAAAAGGATTGGATGGACTTTTTTTTTTTAATATTTAGACCAATTAAAGCAAAGTTATACACATATCACATACATAAGCTTCAAACTCAAAACCTCTTAATTGATAGCAAAGCTCCCACCCAACAACAGATCAAAGAAAGCTATGTGATTAGATGGACAAAATTATCACTTACATTCTCAATATTTAATTAATTTGTCATAATTTTACTAATTCTTCTACTTTTTTCATTAAATGCAAGATGAGATGTTCATTACACATATGTTAATGAATCATTTTGAGTAAATCCCCTCTATATAATCTTACATCAATGATTTTCTTAATTTTATGTCACTAATTTTATCTTAATATGTATTAAAATTTATAAATATATCAATACAAAATAATAAAGAGCAAAACAAATAATAATATAATCTAACTCAAAAAATAAAAGAACTATGTCCAAGAATTACATAATTGTCCTTTAAAATAATATTGTTAAAGTAGCTAAAAAAATTGAAAGTCCATGCACGTTTTGTTCCTTTTATGTAATCAAATCAAAAGGTTAAGAAAAAGAATAAAATTACCCTCGAACTAGCAAGTCACCTTTTTTTTAAAGTTGGTGGGGGCGGTTTCTACTTTCTATGCTATTTTATTTTTTAGTTGTTAGATTTGATAAGTACAACTTGGTCGAAAAAGATAGGGGTTAAATCAAATTTTAGCCAAAGCTCACTCATTATGATCTATAATCACATGTCAGAATGAGCCTATTGTTATTATATTCTCTTACAACAAAGTTGATCATCTTAGCTTGTTGACTGAGATTTTAGACTTCCAGTCAAGAGCTTTTGAGTTCGAGAGCTTTAGGCTTCATTTGGGACAGCTTTAAATTACTATTTTTTCATATTTTTAAGATATTTTTTAACGAAAAAATAGCTTTGTAAAGTAATAAAAAAGTCATACCAAACAAAACTTTAATATGTGATGTCCGTAAGCTTTAGATTAAATTTGCTCAAATTTTCAAAAAAAAAAGTCTCATGAAAATTGCTATTAGGATAAATTTATTTAAAATAAAACATATATTTTCATGTCTATATTTTGATATGATTTAGGTATTAAATTGATAAAAAAATAATTTTTTTAATTATTAGATATATAAATATATAAAACTTTTTTGTGATTTTCCCTATTTTTTATTTCCATCAAGCAGGCAAATATTTTATTTTTCACTGTAGACCTGTTTAGCTCCTTGCAAAATAAATAAATATAAAGTAAATTATTATAGAAGAAATATGACAAAATTTATCGTTTTTACTTAACAACTCTGAATGATTGATTTATGAACCTATTTTTCTTATTGTAGGAAAATTTAGAGCCAATTAAGGCAATTTAGAGCCAATTAAGTCCACCTAAAACAAAAAGTAAGTACAATTTATAACAAATTGCCATCAAATCGATCATTTTTTTTTGAGAAATCAAATCAATCATTTTTTAAAATCTTTTTTTTTAGAACGAAGGTATCTACCCGTTGCCACTCTCTTAGGAGGTGCTTGGCGGCGTAACTAATCCTTCGGCTGACCTAGAAGAGGCATCCACCCTAGTAACCTCTTGACCCGCACTTGATTCAAGCACGAGTTAGAAGATTCTCAACCGTAGTCACTCACCAATCAAGTTAAGCAACCGTCCTTACACATTTAAAAAAATTGATCATCATAAATCATCCAAAATATTTACAACTTTATCTATCAATAATTTATTTATTTTTTTGAGGAAGTACCAATATTTTTTAATAAAATATTTAACGCTTGGTGGCAGCCTTTGGATGACTTGACCTACCTATGATTTATTTACTAAAAACTTGGCTTTCATGCCAGTATGGCAGTTTGGCCACACTAAGCAGGGTCAAAGGGCTAAACAATTAATTATATAAATTATGTCTTCTGAACATTTTCCTGGAAGACATTTAGAGAAAAACAGAGAGAGTGGGAGGATGGATATACAAAGCTTTAATCAGCTACACCATAAATGCAAAGCTCATCAAGAACCTAGCATGATCATGAAGGCAGACTATATATCAGAATCTCACCAAAACAGAAGAAATAAGGTATAAAACTTGCAGGTTACCTGATCGTATACTCAATAATCCTGTATGCTTGAACTGTTAAAGTTGTCGTATCAAAGGCTTGCTCTTTCTACTGCTACAGATAATTGAATCTGTTCGACATTATAATCAGAAAATTTTTCATATTAACTACTGTAAATGCTCCCACGAGATTCTGTAAGATCTGCACGAGTAAAAATAGAATAGGAACTTTTCTAAAAAACAAAAGTGTAAAAATAGAATAGGAAAGCAATCTTTTCTATTTATAGTGATACTAATCAACCATTTCTGATAGGATTACACCTTAATAGGGATAGTTGTTAGTACCATAGAAAGGCAGCTCTCTTCGGGATTTTAACAATGACTAATCACTGAAAAAAAGCAAAAAAAAAACTAATCACTGAGAACATGCTCAAACAAGTCTCCAATTAACCTATCTAGCAAGCCAACGGACTGATCAAGAAGTGAAGAATGAAGGATGAGAATTTTCAATATTGGCTCTTGAAAATTTTTCCATCCATGAGGGTTTTGCAGTTATTTTATCATATATTTCCACGTACAAGCTTTGATAGATAGCTAATCCGTCATCTTACGGATTTTCTAACCCTGAAGAACTACTAAATCTTTCTTAAGGAATTTTATTCTTTATCTTATGTTTAATTTTCTTTTTCAGATTTTTCTTCTATTATAGTAGTGTACAAATGAGGATTCCTTTCTGAGAGGTTTACACTTTTCCAGCAGCCATACAGTCGAAATGTCTTCCAAGGAGCAGTAAGTAAATCTTCTATTCTCAACAACCATTATAAACTAGCATAGGAAGAATTATTTATCACCATCATTAGTCTTAACCCAACAAATTAGTTTGGTTTTATGAATCCTCTATGGTCATTCTGTCCAAATGACTAACATGAGGTGCTTTTATGTGGATAAGTCTTCTAACACAACTTCTAATCATATTGGCACAAAAAGAACTGCATCATCCAAACATATTGTGCTGGCTGTTGAAATTCAAACTTATCAGTACTGGATTAAAAATAAGCTGCAAAATGCTTCAATGAGCTTGCAAACTTAAAGCAATTGCTGAGAAAAATAAAGTAGCATGCACAGCGGGGTATGACTTGCCAATTCCTATGAAGGTAGCGGTTTATATAGTCATTTTAATAAAAAGCTAAAGCGTGTGATATTCAAACATTTCAGAAACCTCCCCACGTCGATAAAAATCCCTTATACGCAACTACTTGCATGGGAGCTAAGAATGTCCTCTCCAGCTGCAACACCCCACCACCACCACTCGCCCTTCTCCTCTATCCTTCATTCTCTCTCCCAAACTCCCTACAGACTCAGAAGAAGATTGCTAGCAACATGGACCCCAGACCAAGAGCTCAATCAAGTCAGAGAAAGATCAGGAGCAGACATGAAGAAGAAGCTAGAGTGGTATGATCTCGTGGCACTTGGTGTAGGGGGGATGCTTGGAGCTGGAGTTTTTGTCACCACAGGTCTAGTGGCCAACAAGTACTCTGGCCCAGCGGTCTGCATATCCTATCTTATAGCTGGAATCTCTGCTTTCCTTTCATCTCTTTGTTATACTGAATTCTCTGTGGAGATTCCAGTTGCTGGTGGTGCTTTTAGCTACCTTAGAGTAACCTTCGGTATGAAAAATCTACTTGTACAAGTTAATTTTGAATCTTTTACCGTTTGACTTAGTTTTGCATGTCATGGTTGATGTCACAGGTGAGTTTGTGGGATACTTTGGAGGAGCAAACATACTGCTTGAGTATGTCTTATCCAATGCTGCTGTGGCGCGAAGTTTTACCGAGTATTTAAGCACCGCCTTTGGTTTTGATGATCCAAACTCTTGGAGGATTGCAGTTGGAGGCTTGCCTAAGGACTACAACAATTTGGATATTCCTGCAGTTGTTCTTGTTATTCTTCTCACTTTATGCTTGTGTCACAGGTTATAACCATGTGCCTAAATTTCAAGGTTTTGTTGGGTATTTTGATAGTGCTGTCCGCTCACCAGTTTACTGTTTTGGTTTTTTATGCCTTTCATTTCTCTTGATATCATTCCACTGGATTCTAATCTAGCATATCATTCTTTATTTTTTACTTACATTGTGTATCACGATGCCAGTATTTCATGCTAATATAATGGTCCAAGTATTGTTGATCATGGCCACTTCTCTTGAGATTACAGTACCAAGGAGAGCTCCATACTCAACCTAGTTATGACGGTGTTCCATGTGATCTTCTTTGGGTTTGTGATTGGTGCTGGCTTCTACAATGGAACCCCAACAAACCTGGTAGAGCCTAAAGGGTTTGCTCCTTTTGGTGTAAGAGGAGTTGTGGATGGAGCTGCTTTAGTGTACTTCAGCTACATTGGTTATGACTCTGTATCAACAATGGCTGAAGAGATCAAATACCCCTCCAAAAGCCTTCCTATTGGCATCGGCGGATCAGTGCTGATTGTCTCTGCATTATATTGCCTCATGGCCTTATCTCTTTCTTCCATGATTCCGTATTATATGGTAATGACCAGCCCCAATTTGCAAGAATATCACTCTATGATAAAAGATCGAAACAACAAGAATTTAAGTGCATTCTGCAAAATCCTACAATTCATCAAAACATTGTCACCAACATTTCTCATACCTTTACGAATCCTTTGCTCATCTTCATATAGTTAATACCAGCATTTTTTTGCTAATTTTTGTTTTGTTAAACTGACCTAATAATTAAAAATTCTGATGAACATATACAGATATCTGAAGGCGCGTCATTTTCTTCAGCCTTCCAGAGTAAGGTCGGCTGGAACTGGGCAGGCAATGTTGTTGGCGTAGGAGCCAGCCTTGGAATTGTGGCATCACTCCTAGTTGCCATGCTTGGGCAGGCTCGATATCTTTGTGTCATAGGTAGGGCTCGGCTCATGCCATCTTGGCTTGCTAAGGTGCATCCTTCTACCGGGACCCCAATGAATGCAACCATCATTTTAGGTAGGTGATAGTTATGCATAATCTTTTCATTAAAGAATTTCAACGAAATTCACATAGAGGATTGGTATTGCTTCACAATTGCCTTTGATAAAAGAGCAATGTACTGTTCAGTCCAAAATATCTTATAACCAACTTGCATTTCACATTTCAACCATTAACATGTCAATTATTTTGTGCAGGGATGTGCACAGCATCCATTGCTCTATTCACAGACCTTGAGATTGTGCTCGAGATTATTTCTATCGGTACCTTATTTGTGTTCTACTTAGTCGCCAATGCGCTCATATACCGGCGATATGTGAGCCTTGGTGCAAACAAGCCTCTCCCTATCCTGCTCTTCTTGCTAATCTTCACAGCAAGCTCAATAGGCTTTTCCATAAGCTGGAGGCTTAAAAGAAGCTATTGGTGGTTGATGGTTTTGTTTGGGGGATTGTCAATAGCAATCACTGCATTATTTCAATGCAAAGTTCCCTGTCATCACCGGCCATTAAAGTGGTCAGTGCCTTTGATGCCATGGCCAGCAGCAGCTTCAATATTTCTCAATCTTTTCCTTATGAGCTCTCTGAAGAAGAAGTCCTTCCAGAGGTTTGGTGTGTGGAATTGCATCATTGTGTTGGTCTACCTGCTTTATGGGGTTCATTCAACATTTCAGGCAGAAGAGGAGGAGATGAACATGGAGAGGGAAATGACTTCGGTTATTGGCAATGACCCAAATTCATCTTCCCAACTGGATAAGCTAGAAGCATAGGTTTCTTGTGCGGCCAGTCATCTCAACTACGAGACTAAGCTAACTTTTCTTTCGCAAGGATTGGTTGGTTTCGTGCTGAGTATGAGTTAAGATCTATCACCATGAACACTGGTAATTACAGTTTTTTTTTAAAGAGTGATCTCATTCTGCTTGAAACTAAAATCTATCTTTTCTATGCACAAGAACCATATACTTAATATGACACGAGAAAAGCCATCTTTTATTTTCACCTTAGTTTTCAGTAGTCCCTAGAAGGCCAACCGTCATCCGCATTTGAAATAAAAATATCCAGCTTATAGCTAAGGACGGACTCTTGTAATCCAATAAAGTATAGTACTACCTTATATAATACAGATTGATTGCATACTCCTTTTTAATTCATGTCGTCCACAAAAAATGGTTCTTTAAGAAAAAAAATTTTCAAAAAAATTTATGCCTTGAAGATTAAGGTTTTGTTTGGAAGAGCTTTTTCAACTGCTTTTCTTATCAGAAAAGCAGTTTGTGAAAAATAATTTTTATTTAGAAGATAACTTTTTCATTGCTTTTTCGAGTTTATTTTTGAAGAAACATTTTTGAAATTGTGGTTGAAAAAGGAGCTCTTAAAAATAGCCAAAATTGCCCCAAACAAAGCCTAAGCCTAGAACATTGGTACCTTTACATGGATATGGTACACCTAGTTACTTTACAACCAAGCAAGGATGCATCTCTTTTTAGTCCTTGCAGCATCTCAATCCAAATCCCATAGGAAGACAACCTTCAAGAGCTGCCTATTTTTTAAGGATTAACTATTCACATTCTGAATCAAAGCAAGATTTTTTTTAAGCTTGGATTCCCTCTTTTCCCGTATCTAACAGGGCATGGATATGCCTTCTTCAAATTGCTTTTACAAAACAGGTTTTCATCAAACATCATCAAAATATCCAGCTAGAGTCTCTTACGCTTTTTCTTTAAACTTAAACGTGAGAAAAATTTTCAAAACTTTATGGTGGCTTAAGGGAAAATTCTATAAGATGGTGGTTAGATCTGCAATGCTTTATGATGCAGAATATTGGCCATTAAAAGAGAAGCATAATACTAAGTTAAGTGTTGCATATATGAGGATGCTCAGATGGATGAGTAACTTTACTCTTAAAGATAGGATACGAAATGAGCATATATGTGAAAAGGTATGGAGTAGCTCCAATGGAAGATAAGATTAGAGAGAGTCGTCTTAGATGGTTTGGTCATATAAAACGGCGGCCTTCCGATGACCCGGTTAAGAAAGTAGGTGTATTAGATTTGACTTATGTTAAGAAAGGTAAACATAGACCTAGAAAGACTTGGTTAGAAAATATTAAAAATGACCTTTCTTTCTTAGATTTAAATGAGAAAAATTATTCATATAGCTGACCCCACATAGTGGGATAAAGGTTTGATGTTGTTGTTGTTTGTTGTTGTATGGTGGCTTAGACTTGGGACCAGTTTAGTGCTGTTAGGTGTTAAAAATTTCTTCCTACAAGAATCATCTAAAGAACATAATTTTTAATGCAGTTGATGCTAGGACAAGGCAACCATGCCTGAATTTAAATGGAATTTTTAATTATCAATTCTTCAAAGAGACAAAGTATTTCCTTTCGAAATGTTCTCTCTAAAGATGTTTATAAGTTATAAAAGATTTAAAAAAAGAAGAAGAATTTAATTGTGGAAACTTTAAATAATTAATAAGAATTTAATTGTGCATCAGTCATCCGCATTTGAAAGTCTAATCAATATTGTTTCTACATCCTCTATCTCTTACGAAAAAATCTATAAGGTACAATCCGAGCATGTAGGACATTTCTCATAGAACAGCAATCAACAACAAAGCCAGAAGAATAAAATATCCTGCCAGAATATAAACATTTCTAAGATTAAATCAGCTAAAAGAAACAAAAGTCACATTACACCACCCTTCAGTTACTGTACTTGTTAAAGTTTAGAATCTCTTCTAAGTTACATGACAGTAAACTGGAGCTTTGTTTGGATTGAAGGGAAATGAAGGAAATTAATGAAATCCAAATAATTTATGGGGTTGTTTATTCACCCAAATCCATTAATTTAGAGTTTTTAGCGTTTTCAACACTTGCTTTCATTCAAATTCCTAGCATTCAAATACAAACCGAATGACATGTCGGCTAAGAAATGGTAAGGTCCAAGAGCACAGAGGGTGAGAACTAAGCTAGCTCAAACTCCAAACTTTCAACATAAAAGCCCTTCATCTAAAATTATACAGCAACCTGATGCACGAATAAGATGCTGGATGAATAAATAATACCTTAGGCAATTCAATCACTGGAAACTTGAGCCTGCCTAGAAAGGCATACAAACAGGAGGCATCTGTTAATAAAAAGGCACACCCCAAAACAGAATGACCATGGTTTTGGGTAAACAAATTCCTTGTTCAAAAATATGCCTAAATCGACCATCAACTTGGTTGAGAGACATTTGCTCTGAGTTCTAAAATGGAGATCTAAGGTTGTAATTCTTGCAAAATAAAAATAAAAAAAGCCTAAATCGACGTCATAAAATAAGTATAAGCTATGGCGGCATTTTCATACAAGTATAAGAGTTGATAGTCGAAAGGGTTTAATACCAATAATCACCGGAAGACTTTCCTCAGTTAAAGAACCAATAAAATGCAACGGAATCTAGCACCTACTCCCATTTGCTCCTCTTAACCCTAGCATCAATTCGGGAATCGTTAAATCTTCATAAACGAACCTTGACAATGCATAATGCGGATGGCATCTCTCCTCTCCACTGCGTTTGCCTCCTAATAGAGCGATAGGACTCCTATCGCTCTCTTCCCTCCTCTTCCTCTCCAGTCCCCGCCTTTATGCCTCCATCGCAAGGTTCACAGCTGTCACAGCCTAGCATGAACTCAGCTTCGCTACCCACCGGCCACCACAGACGCCAGCGTAAGACAGCGGAAACTAGCTGAGCAAACTGTAGATTTATTTTTAATTTTCGTGGAGTATTATGATTTTTCTTGAGGACATTCATCATATTTATCAACACTGGCTAGTGAAGATTGTGCAGTGGTAGAACGTTTGATCGGATAGGCTTTTCACTTTTGTTTAGGTTCACGTGTATATGTTAGAATCAAAATTTATCAAAGCAGATAAAAAAATATCAAAGTCAAATTTTTTGAAAAAAAAAATTGAATTTAACTCAACCTTGTTTCAAACGTAAATCAGCAAAAAATTAGAACATTTACAATCTTATCTACACAAATAAATAGAGTGATGAGTGACGAACAAGAGTTTATCCAATCGCCCATATTTTTTAAGCAAAGTCCTGCATTTGGTACTCATACCCACAACCACCCACATATGGGTGGGTATGGGCACGTCTATGACCGCATGAGTGGGTATGGGTGGGTACTCAACATCGGGGGATAAATTGATTTACATTGCTAATTACCGTATGTTGTATATTACCGTAATCCTCACTACGCAGTGCGCAGCACTGAATCGCGCTGCGACCATGATAAATTCTGATATACGGCTTAAAAGTTTGTAGTCAGAGCAAAGCACAACAAGCCTCAAGGCCATCAGTCTGTGGCTAACTGCGTTCAAAAAGCGTAAAAAATGGGTGGGTATGGGTGGGTACGACATCCTGAAAGTTATCATGGGTGGGTGAAGCCTGCCCACGCAAAGCATGGGTACCCATTCAACCAGGACCCCATGTAGGACTTTGCTTTTAAGCTCTGCATCAACTTGACTTTTTTACATTTTGGTTCATTTTAAACTCTCAATGTATTAGTGTTAAAATTTATGTTGGATTCTTTATAAATTTTACAATCCATATCATTCGTACGTATACTAAAAATTGAATGATATGAATTGCAAAATTCATGTAGAAGCTAACATAAATTTTAACACAAATATATAATTCTTATACTACTATAAACTCAGCCAAAACTTTATTGGAATTAATTGGAGAATCAAATGAATTATGATTTTTATTTTGAAATTGAAACAAGGCTTCAATTCGAATAGCTTTTGGCCATTGTTAATTTTTTTAATTTTTAAATTTTTAATTTTTAATAAATCTTTGTAATGAAAAATTGTTTCATAAAATAGTTAAAAAAAAACTATCTCAAACAAAATCTTAGTGATTTTGATACTAAAAATACATGAATTGTGGTACATTGGAACCTTGAATCAAATGAACTGTGATAAAAACTATGATATCAAGAGCTGTGAAGACTAACTCTCTGATTGAAAACTTCAAAAATAGTGGCCACTCTCCTACCACAGCTAGGCCACCGGCCCACCATCATCTGCCTCCAAAAGCTGACCATGACTCAATCTAGCCCATTGGGCCGATTGATGATCAAAACGGAAGTGATTTGGGCCAACCCGATTCATGGAAGGCCTAAATATAATTTTTAGATATCATAGCAGCCCATATTTGGGTGGTAAATTGTAAGTGTAAACTTAGAGATTACTCCATTTTTAATAAACTTAGAGTTAAAATAAATAATTTAATTAGGCAAACTCAATGTTATTAAGAAATTATTTATTTGAGTCTAACTAATGGACTTAAATTAAGAATTTACAAGTACAATTTAAAATTTTTAAAGATTATTTAAGGGTCATATATCTTCTGAATGTTATTTCTTATAAATAGAAAATGAACATCTCAATAAGATGAATTTGAAAAGCCCAATATTCCTCAATTATAATATAATAAAGGCATTAGAAAATATAAAATAATAATGTGATCCAATGGGTTGTCCTATTTTCTAATATAAATGATTTAAATGACAATTCTACAAATTTATAAACACAATGTACTTGTTCATGTTAAGAAGGGTTGAAAGGAAAGATAAAAGAGGATTTTAGATGAATGGGATTATGAGACTTAGGTTTTGTTTCTTACAATTTTTTAAGAAAATTTTTAGTACAATAATTTCTATTTCAAAATATTTTTTATTAAAAAATTATTTTAAAAAACAGTAAGATATCTATCATAAATAAAGCCTTACAAAATTAAGTTTTTCTCATAAAAAATGCCGACGCCCATCATTTCAACAAAGATGATGTCAACTGCCACAAAAAAAAAATTGTTGAAGATTGTTATCGCCAAAACTTTTGAAGCCCAACATTGCCTCTCTTCGTTAAAAAGGGTGATATTTGCTATTGCCAAGACAACCAACATCTATTATCACCAATAAGGTCGATAACCACCATCGCTAATAAGGCTAACCTCTGCCAAAAATAGATGTCAACGTCCTTTGCCCTTTCATTTTATCCCAATCAAGGTGGACCTTTCATGATTACGAGCTTGACTGAGCTCAAGTTGGGATCTTTCAAGATTGCGAGATTCACTGAGCTCCTGATTGGCTTTCGCTCCATCAAAATAGTGTTTTATAACTGTTCTAGGCCTTTCTTCTCCTCTTCTCTTCTTCTATGAATTTTATCAATAAACTGTTATGCACCTTCTTCTACTCAGAAGAAGGCTCTGTAACTTTATTCATCAACTTAGCAATTTCAAATTCCGAAAATTGTTTTTTATCTTGTTATCTCTCTAACTGAAGTTTCCTAGAAGTTATAGAGCATTATCTGATGAGGGGATAAGATTCATACAAGTTAATAGATAAAATTTATTAAAAAAAGGAGGAAGAGATGGAAGGCATAGAAGAGGTGCTCGACACTCTTTTGATGAAGGAAAAGGGCAATAAGAAGCTCAGTGAAAATCGTGCATCACCAATTGAGGCAGCATCTTTGCTATTTTGAATTCTATTCGGATGTCAGTACAAATAAGCCAATATAAAGATAAGATAAACGCGCAATAAGATAAATTCAATTAAAGAGAATATCTTCAATAATTTAAATTAGATAGTTCCGAAATTAAATTCAAGATCATCCGAGCTCTAATTTTAGCAAACTTATAGTCAAACTAAACGCCTTGGAAAGACGAACCCAACGACACCTAATTCGACCCAATCCGAGTCCAAATGGATCCAAATCTAGGACCCGAAGCATATTTGGAAGGTTCATAAATTGGATGACCAAACGATATCCAATATGACATGCTTATAGTTGAATCGAGTGGCTCGGTGAGACAAATCCAATGAGCCCAAGATCGTCAAATTCTGACATCATTAAGACATTTAAATACTCGATAAATGGTCCACATACAATCAAAGGAGTCAATATTGGCCGTCCATTTGAAACACTCCCAACATTCGCTTTATCTTCTCCCTATCTTCTTAGTCTTTGGTCTCTTCTCCTCAAAGGAGAATAATTGAACAAATAATAAATAATCTCTTGAAGACGCCTGCAATACTATACAACTTTTACAATTTTCACCATGAAATTCATTCTCTATAGCTTATACTTGTCGCCCTATATATATCAATACCTCCCCTAATTATATGGATGGGCATCATTTGTGGCTTATAATATATATTAGTAGAGTCATTTCAATATGATTGGATTATATAGTTTTTTCCTTTTTGGAGTTTTCACCTAAAAACTATGTGCGAGTGCATTAAATCCTTATACTAAACTAAGAAGATAAACATTTTTTCTTTACCATCAAGAATCTTCTCACACGCAACAAGGACATATTATCACTATTAACTATTAAGTATCATAAATTCTTACCATAACTAGTAGACACAAGTCATTATATTAATATGATAACATCTTTAAGTATAACAACTGTAATTAATAATGCATATACATATATATATATAATAGATAAATTTGATGCATATACTTCCACATTTTTGACAAGACAACTTTTAAATAAAACATACAAATTTTCTATTGAAAGAATAAAAAATTAAAATTGTGGAGAAGACTCTACGGAGCTCTCTTGTTAATGATTTTATAAATTTAGAGAGATTTCTTGTAATCAAGATTTAATAGCATGTATAGGTTAATGATAGATCTTTCTTAGTACAAATCACAACATAAAATGTAGGGTGATTAGGCATTCTTAATATAAAATTTTGTGAAGAAATCTTTCAAGATTTTTGTCCATGTAGATGTATATGATGTCATAAATTATTAAGTGTGAATACATGTGGACAACTAATCAAGATATTGTAACAATATCTCACTTAGGGTTATATCCAAATGTCATTTGAGAAGGATTTTTCAAGGAGGAAGTTGAGGCTGCGTTTGAGCTGAGTCTGAAGGATGAGGATGAAGGCTACGTCATGCAAACAAGAGCTATGTTTATCCTTTTGCATTTCTTTTTCCTTTTTTTTTTCCTTCTAGTTTGGGTTGTTTTTGGCCTACATGCTTATCCACAGTAATTCTTAAATGGCACTCATGTTCTAAAATACTTCAACCGTAGACTTGTAGAGCTGTACAGATTTAGTTAATCTGTTATTATTTTATTTTGAACATTGATAGTAAGCCTTCACTAGACATTTTGATTATATCATAAGATATTCATTTAAGTTATAAAGAAACAATGTTGGCATGCAAAATGCCTAAATTTATTTAGGCTCTATTTGAGGATGAATTTTTCTGTGCGGACACCGGACGGGAAGAACCGTCCCGTTTGTCTGTTGAGGTTGCGTCATGCTGCGCTTTTACTATTCACAGTGACAAAACCGAACGGTTCTTCCCGTCCGGTGTCCGCACAGAATAATTTCTCCTATTTGGCTGCGATTTTCTTGCTATTTTTTTACCTTTTTTAAAAAATTTTGTGATGAAAAGCTGTTTTTTTAATCATAATAACTAAATTATTTTCCTCAAAACAGCTTCACAATCAACTTTATGAGATATTGCGGTCATCCCAAATATGAGCATGAAATCATAAAATATGTGACTCGAATTCTTGATCTTAGAGATACAATCCTTAAACACAATTCCAAAAAGTTACTTTTAAAAATATATATATTCAAATCTAATATATGATCGTCATTAGATCTATTAATGATATTTATTATGTAATTAGCATTGCACCTTACTTTTAATTAATAAAATATATTAAATATACTAATTTATTCTAGAAAAAATGTTGACTTATGTAATGCCCTCCTCAAGCCATCCAAATAGATAAAGCTGTGAACAAATTTTAATTGAGCTCGATCAAATAGTTCTACAAGTTAATCGCTTATTTTAATTTTGTTATTACTTAATGAATTAATAAATTTTGTTTTTTCATATGACATAAACTCCATCTTGGCAACAGAATGGTTTAATTTTTAGTTGGAAATTCTCGTTTGAAGCTAAGGGTTTACTGCTGGGCAAAGTAATCATATTTGTATCATAAGAAAATTTCCTCTAAATTTCATAATGCAAATAGGATCACCGATTTTTTGAATTTTGAATGTTTTTTTAATATTCTTAAAATGATAGATCTTTCGATTTATCTTCTTATTTTAGCCACCTTTCACAATCCCCATTCTCAAATGATATCTTTCTTTGCTTATGAGATAATATTAGAAAAATGGAAAATATCTTATTAATTTTTTTTAAGAAAATAATGTTATGTGTGGAATCTAATTGTGTTGATCAATCTGGTTGTTCTGTTGTCTCAAACCTCAATAATTATCGTGTTGGCTGGGAGAGTTTACCCCTTGCTTGGGTTCGGGTAATTTGCACCCAAAAATTTTTTTTTCTCGTACAACGCCCCGACGTTGTGTACACGAGCACCCCGACGTTATGTTCCTGAGTGTCCCGGTGCTGCGTATTCGAGCACCCCGACATTATGTTCCCGAGAGCCCCAGTGCTGAACTATAGAGAGTAGAGCACCGCATCGGTATATATATGATACCACAGCAGATCATAATAGAGGTTTGAGCGTCGTAGTGCCCAAACCAACAGTGCTAGACGGACTTGACAATTTTCTTCCTCGTTATTCTGAAGAGTTGTTTCCCTTGGGATTATTTTACTTGGCTTTCTCTTGTAATTTGATAGTAGTTAGATATTGAGAATGATGCATGTGAGAAGAGAAACAAGGAGAGAGTTAGAGAGAATAGAGATATGCATTTATTTCTCCTAATTTCATAGTAGATTTCTTGGTGTGGTGTGACTTTATGGTCCTATTTTGATTTTTCACAATAAATTCTTGTGTCGTTTACTTTCCTCCTGTTTTTACTTTCTTACTTGTTTCATCATTGTCGTGTTTACTTCTCATTATCCCAAACAAAAAATGATCATTAAAATATGATGAATGCAATAATTATTTCAAGATTTTTTTAGATTTGAAAAAATATATATTATTATAGTCTAATAAAATATTTCAAATTTTTTTCTTATGATAAAATAAGGAATTCAAGCAGCCGTGATGCGGAGAATCAACGACGCTTATCCCTTTTAACATTCGCAATAGACATTGGCACGTGGGCCAAAGTTTCGGCTAAGGTCGCCACGACATCGTCGACGGGGCGCCTTGACCGCGTAAAAATCAACTGCAGCTTTCAAATGGTCCACTGAAGAACCGGTCCACTGAGACTGGGCGGGCTTTTAGCCCATGACCCGGGCTTTTTGCCCATGACCCAAGCCCAGCAGTAGCTTTTGAACTTCCAACGACAATTTCCAGAAAAAAAATTAAACCATTCTGTTGCCAAGATGGATTTAAGAAAATAAAATTATTAGGGTCTTAGGGGTGGAATTAGTTTCTTTTAATGATGGTCAGATTTATCATGGAAATATATTAAAATTTCAAATATCTATATATATAAAATTTAAAGTAAAATTTTGCATTTCATTTTAATTGATAAATTGATTATTTTGTTTTTTGTGATAATGTAAAATCAAATAATTCGTAAGAGTTTTTTAGGCCAAATTTTTAAAGCTTTTTTTGTTAAATCCTCATGATAGGATATGCTAGATTCTTTAAAGCTTAGAAAGGTGTACGGGAGGGGACATTCTTTAATGCTGATTAAAATTTGTTATATATTTTCATTTTTTTTCTATTTTGATTACATTAATTATGAAAGGCTTCTCTTTCAAATTCTAAAATATCCTTACAAAATGAGAATAATGATATTTTGATGATAGCTATTCTATTCTCAAGATAAATTAACTGATGACAAATGCAAATAGTTAAACGAAAAAAGAAATTAAGATAAATAATCTCCACAAAAATCATATCATCAAAAGATTTAAATGTAGTGGCTGTCGGTGTCATGCAAGGAGGAGGCATCATCGTCGTGCAAGGAAGAGGTGACGGTGTCGTGAATCATGCGACATCGGTGTGCGAGTTGTGAGCAGTGTGAAGGAGAAAAATAAAATGCCTTGAAGAGCCGTGTAGATGATGGGCAGATAAGGGCAAAAAGAAATCTTTATTGGTGGGGCATGTTAGTCCTCTATGGAATATGATTGTGTTGATCAATCGGGTTGTATTGTTGCTTCGGGCATCAGTTCAATTTGTCGTGCTCACTGAAGGGTGCAGGAGGTACTCCCATTGAAACTTTTTTTTCGTACAACGCTCCATCGCTGGGTACTCAAGCGTCCCGGTGTTGTGTACCCGAGCACCCTGGCTTTCTATTCTAGATTGCCTGGCATTGCATTCCCAAGTGACCCAGTGCTGCATAGTTTATTGAGAGAAATGACAGAGCGAAGTGTCACAGCGCTATGTGCTGCCACAACGTTGTGGGTTCGAGCACCACATGATCATGATAAAAGAGGCTTGAGTGCCATAGCGTTCCAAACTGGCGTCGCAGCACTTTGAGGCAAGCTGAACAGTTTTCTTTCTCATTTTTTTAGAAGGTAGTGTCCCTTGTTGTTATTTGCTTGTCTTTCTCTTTTGTTTTGTGTGTGAGAACTATGTAACAGAGAAGAGAATCAAAAAGAGAGCAAGAGAGAAGAGAGATCTATACTTATTTCTTCCCATTTTCATAGTGGATTTCTTGGTGTGGTGTGGCTCCGTATATTTTTTTTCGATTTCAGATTTCTTTCACGTTAAATCCTAATGTCCTTATTTTTCGTTGTTTTCTATTTTTCTTATTTATTTTGTCGTGTGGTTTTACTTCAATCCCCAACAAGCAAACTTTCAAAAATGGCATTCTAATGATTTTTTTTTTCTTTTAGGGTGGGCAATTGCCCACGCTCACCATAAGGTGGATCCGCCCATGGGTCTATGTCATATGAAAATGTGATAATTTTTTAGCTGAAATAGTTTGCTTATTCAGTTATTATTATTTTTCCTTCAATCTATCTCATTTTAATTATATTTACTAATTTTATTGACATTTTGTTACAAAATATCTATTTAATTTTTCAATAAGTTCTATCATTTTTATACCCAGCAATTATAAAATAGTTTACCTTATATATCAATTCAAGAAATATGTACACCTGTTATATTCATATACATATTATGTCTTATACCCAATGCAACATATCAATGCCAATGCAGTGCATTGTGTATCATATAATTCATATATATCAAATGTCATTGTATTATGTAAATCATATAATTCATAATATGTAATCCATATCTATTATATTCCCCTGTGTCCTTCTTATCAGTCTTATCATATGCTTGTATCAGTCATATTATATATCATGTGAAATTCATATCATGTCATGTCATTTATGTCATATGTACATGCAAGTAATATAATCAATGCATGCAAGATGGGACACCTAACTACCTATGATATTTTTCCTTTATTCAGTCATGTAGACCAATCCTATAGGAATCAGTCTCAATTATCTCAGTTTTATTTCTAAGAATCTGTTTCATATCACATATCACAATCAATTAAATAACTTTTATGTAAGAAGTCACCACTTCCTGCTCGTCATAGTATCATATCATATTAATCATTCTCCTTATGCCTCCATTTTCATATCATTTAGGATTATATCATAAATCTCATTTAAAAGAAAGTTCATCAGCTCACCCTCTTATACATGGCAACAAGTCTCCTGCCAAACTGACTCAGTCAATCATTTCTAGCCAGCCTTTCTTGCCCTTTCCAGCCAGCCTTTCTTGCCCTTTTCACGCTATCACTTGCCATATATACTCAATGCAATTATCAGTGCACTCATCATTATGCTTATAGTATGTTAAAAATACATGTTGACCCAAATAAATAGTAAATATATGCACGACATATATTCCATGTCTAAATGCAGTATATTGCTTCCTCATCATTTTATGAATTATATTATACTGCCCATTTTAATGAAAATAACATATAGCTAAAACCATATGGTGAAATTTTAATATCAACCAATCAAAATAATTAGAAGAAAAATATATAGCATATATAAAATGTTACACGGTGAAAAGTCATTAAAACGAAAGATATTGTATTTTTATCACTTTTAGGAGAGATAAAATTCAAGAAATCAAAATCATTGAAAATAGAAGTTATATTCGAGATCGGTCGATCTTCAGCGCAATTGCAAGTAAATATCTAAGATTGTGTTCCATATAGGATCCCAACGTTCATGCATTTGTCTAAGCTGAACAAGCACGAATTTTATAAAAGAGGTTTGAACAACAACAAGATCAACAACCACCTCCTGCATTTAACTCATTTGGACAATATTTTAATGATCTTGGAGGATTCGATATTGATCTTCCAGATTATTAGATTATCAGTATTAGCTATTTTAGTTTCATTTATCATTATATATTTTTGTTGTCGTTGCTTGTTATTTGTTTTTATTTTTGTTTATTGTTTGTTAATATATTGTCTAAGTACTATGTATTTCTTTATTATTTGATCTTCTTTAAATGTATATGTTAATTTTATCTTAATTTATATCCTAATGTTGTATTTTAATTATGTTATTGCATTTTAAATTATTTAAAATGAAGAACCTAATTTAAATAAATTAACCACATAAAAAAACTAAGTATATTAAAATTAAAAAATCAATAGCATAAGTTAAACTAATATATTTGGGGTCAAAATGTTAAAATGTAATAATTTTAGTATAATTTTATATTTAAAAAAATATAAAATGATTTCTGAACGGTGTGACGTCAATATTGACATCGCACTGTTTATAGCTGAGATAAAACACAAAAATACTTTTCCATTTGACGTCGGGTGGATGCTCTTCGATTTGCAAACGAGCGAATGACGTTCGGCAGGAGATGTGTGATGCCCCAGAATCTAAATTGAAATAAAATTATTTACCATAGTCAAAATACATGTTATTACAATATGTCCTAAAAATGCATATTGACCTAAATTAAAAATAAATATGTGAATGACGTATATTCCGTGCCTAAGGCTTCGTTTGGGGCGGCTTTCTTACTGCTTCTTAAAGTGACTTTCTAGTTCAAAAATTAAAATTTTTGTACTAAAAAGCTGCTTTATGAAGTAGTAAGAAAGCTATCCCAAACGAAACCTAAATATAGTACATTACTTCCTCAGCATTTTATGAATTATATTATACTACATATTTCAGTTAAAATGACATATAACAAAATCATCTAGTGAAATTTTAATATCAATCAGTCGAAATGCTCACGAGAAAAATATCTACCATATATTTAAAGGTATATGGTGAAAAATCATTAAAACGAGATATATTACATTTTAATTCGCTTTAGGAGAGATAAATTTTAAGAATTAAATTATTGAAAATAAAAGTTAAATTCGGGTTACATACCACGATCAGAACACTTTTCCTAACTAGAATGACGGAAGAAGACAACCCTACACGACCTTTCTCTTTTTGCTCTCTCCTCTCCTTTCTCCCATCTTTCTCCCTTCTGTTACCTGGCCATGAATGCACGAATGGGGGATGGGATGGCTGGGCTATGGCTTAAGTCAAAATAGATTGAGATATTCTATTATTTTTAAAACCACTAATTCGATCTAGCATTGTGACGTTCAACCTTTCAGCGTCGTAGCACTAGCTGCATGAAACTCGGTGCCGCGATGGAGCCGCTTGGCTCCACAACGCTTTATTAATTCTCAAATTTTCAGAGAGCTCAACGTTGGGCCGCTGCTCACCTCGACGCTGTAGCGCTCACACAGGCAGGTTTCTAGAAAAATTGAGAGTTCAAATTGGGTTCGTTACTGTATGATACAATCTTTATACGAGACACACATGCAACTGCAAGTGAATGCCCAATATTGAACCATTAGTTAGCAAGGAATGAACATAATTCACTAGGTGGCTTGCATTTGATACCAGAAGAGTGAATCAACATCTGTATCATAAGTGTTGTATATCACGTAGAGAAGAAGGCTTATCAAAATCCTACCCGAGTTATTAAAGTGGTTTGACATCAGCGCTCCACTTTTGGTGCCTTTTTTTGATGCTACTCCTAAAACTTTATGGCTAATTGGCCAAGCAATATCTCTCAACTAGGCTCCACAGTCCACATGGATGGGTTCTATGAGACTTGATTAAACAACTTATCTAATCCAACTCATTCCAATTCCAAGCTACTTGCCTTTCCCAACCAAAAGAGATTAATATCTTTTTATAACTAGAATAACATATTGTGCTTGTTGCGGACTGAAAAAATCGCGGCGATAGAGAAAGAATATTTTACGTCTTAGCCGTAAACGAAACCTTAGCACACAAACAGATTGAAATAATAGAGAAACACTAAAATTTTATCAAGCATTTAGATGCCCTAGAGATGTCAGAATTGAGCGATCTTGGGCTTATTGGATTAGTCTCGTCGAGCCACTCGATTCGACTGTAAGCATGTCATATTTGGGTATCATTTGGTAATTAATGCTTTGGAGCTTTCAAACATGCTTTGGATCCTTACTTTGGGCTCATTTGGGCTCGGATTGGATCAAATTTGATGTCGTTGGATTCGTCTCATTGAGATATTCAATTTGACTATAAGCATGTTTGATACGTCATCAAAAACTTATCTTGATCGGACACGAATCTCGAGGCAAAATCAAGTTGGAAACTTCCGAAATTAATTTTGGGACCATCCAAACTCTAATTCCAGCAAACTTACAGTCAAACTGAGCGTCTCAGAAATACGAACCCAACGATACCAAATTCAACCCAATCCGAGCCCAAATGGGTCCAAATCAAGGGTCTGAAGCGTTGTTGGAAAGTTCAAACCATAATTTGGATTACCAAACGGTCTCCAAAGGTGACAAGCTTATAGTTGAATCGAGCGTCTCGACGAGACGAATCCAACGAGCCCAAGATCGCCAAAATTTGACATTTCTAAGACCTTCAAATGTCCAGCGAACGGTTTATGATCAAGGGATTCAAGATCGGCCGTCCATTCAAACCACTCCCTAACTACCCCTGATCTTCCACCTATTTACGGGCCATGCCACTCATGAAAATCTATAAATAGAGCCCCCTCTTCTCTTGAAAAAGGGACCTATTCCTAAGGAGAAAAAGAGAGAGCTCTTGTCCCCTCGCTCCTCCTCGACCACCGCCGGACCACCGCCTTGACGCCGTTGCTCCGCCGGACCACCACCTGAGGCCCTGCACTCCGCCGGACCACCACCTGAGATCCTGCACTCCGCCGGACCACCACCTGAGGCCCTGCACTCCGCCGGACCACCACCTGAGGCCCTGCACTCCGCCGGACCACCACCTGAGGCCCTGCACTCCGCCGGACCACCACCTGAGGCCTTGCACTTCGCCGGACCACCACCGGAGGCCCTGCACTTCGTCGGACCACCACCTGAGGCCCTGCTCTTCGCCGGACCACCGCCTGACGCCGGAGTTTCGCCGGACCACCATCTGACGTCCTCGCCTATGCCCGACAACTACCTAGGGACCGAAACTTTGCTAGACCACCGGGAGACCCCGAAGTTCTGCAAGCACAAACCTAGGCCTTCAAAAGCCTTTAAGTTCCACCCTCCGGGTGATACTTGTAATCTGATCGCCCTTAGAGGCGAGTCAGTCCCTTGTAATCTGCTCAAGTTCTAGTGGAATCATTTCAACTGGGCCAGGCCCCATGGTTTTTCCCATTTTTCAAGGTTTTCACGTAAAAATCTTGTGGTCTCTGTGTGTAAGTTGGATATTCGTGCAATGCTAAGACGTAAAGTTCAATCTCTATCGCCGCGTATATTCTAGCCCGCAACAATGCTGAAATTGGTGATCAGATGATCCTGATTTTAATTTTTGAAGTTTCAACCTCAAATATTGCATTGAGATTTATGCCCCGATCAAGATAAATTTTTTGTGATATATCATTGCCAAACAAATAAGCGCAGAACGTTGGATCCAACAAACTCTTTTTATATATGGCATTTACCTTTAAGGTTTATGATACATTTAACATAATATTTATTGCTTATGCACAATTACATACCATTTTGAAGGCTTCCGATTCAAAAGATGCCATTTTTTACCCTAATTTAATTAAAGTAAGATTTAAAATCATTAAATTTATTTAAGAGAATTTTAATATATACATATAATTAATCAATAAATTTTAAAAGTATATATTCATTTTAAAATTTATCTTTGAATCTCGTCGAAAGTTTCAATCGTCGGACCAGTAAAGCCCTACACGAGTGGCCAACCTGGTTTCCTTCACATAATACTCCTCTTCTATCCCTATAAATATTTGGCTCATTTCTTCTCTCCTGGCACTCTGTATCCCGCTTTCAACTCGTTCTCTATAGATTTTTCCATTTTAAATCTTTCTAATCTACGAAGATGAACTCTTTGGTTGCGACAAGCCGAAACTTTCGCCAGGCGGCGCGACTCCTCGGTCTTGACGCCAAACTCGAGAAGAGTCTTTTGATTCCCTTTCGGGAGATCAAAGTAGGGACCGAACCCATACATATCTTATGAAGTCAAAATGTCCTGAATTCAATTTGTTATTGTTTCTCTTCTTGTTCAAATCTGTAGGTGGAGTGTACGATTCCAAAAGACGATGGCTCTTTAGCTTCGTTTGTTGGATTTAGGGTTCAGCACGATAATGCCCGTGGTCCGATGAAGGGCGGCATTCGATACCACCCTGAGGTGAACTAAAAAAAAAACTATTTTTTCCTTTTATTTTTCTTCTTGTATGCGCTTTTTGTTATTGTGGGGTGTGGATTAAGTTTCGATCGAAATGCCTGGGATTGTGGAACTAGGCTATTAGATCGATTCGGTGAGGTTTTGCTGCGAGTGTATAAGAAGACCTCTTTTGCTTTGATTGATGCTGCCTCTCCGCGCAATCGTTTTTACTGTTTATTGAATAAGGACATATCAAGAAACTGCGAGCAATTTGTCTTATATGTTATGGACAATTATAATAAGGATATTTGACTATATGGTCAAACAAAGAAGATTGTGCTTTTATTTTATTTCCTTGTTCATGTTCCTTGTCATGGAAGCGGCGTATCCTAACCTTTGTAGCGAGGTCAGCCCTACATCTGCCAATCAAATTAAAATCAAACATCCTTGTTGGGTGACTATTTTAAAACGAGAATTTAGAAGCTTTCTTATTGTTATGCTTTATATGTGCAACTTGTTTTAATATTTTATTCTTCTCTATCTTTCTTCCTATAAAGACAAATCTTTTGTTAAGTTCTTATGATAATATTGTTTATATTCATTCAAAGCAGCTCTTAACTGGAGTAAATTATCTAAGAGGATACAATTACTTATTCTAGATAAATACGGTCACCAACTTGAGGATTTTAGTTGTAAAAAATTTGTGTGCTATTTATGTATAGTTTGGATTATTTTCTCAGCTTCTTATTGCCGTGCTATTGATACTTTTGTTCATTGTTATTCTGAAGTATGAGCATAGTTTTTTTTTCCTTTTTTGAACTTATTATAATTGTTGTAAGTGATTTATTTAAGCTTCGTTTGGGGTAGCTTTTTTAATGTTTTCTAAAGCAGCTTTCTAGTAAAAAAAAATTCTAGTTCAAAAATTTTTGTACTAAAAGCTGCTTTGGAAAACAGTAAAAAAGCCGTCCCAAAGGGAACCTTGGTCTACTGATTGGCTTCAAAGTTTTTATTCTTATTAGGTTGATCCAGATGAGGTAAATGCTCTTGCTCAACTTATGACATGGAAAACAGCCGTTGCAGATATACCATACGGTGGAGCAAAAGGTGGGATTGGTTGTAATCCTGCTGATTTAACCAAGAGTGAACTGGAACGCCTCACCCGTGTCTTTACTCAAAAAATTCATGATCTCATAGGATCACACACTGATGTTCCAGCTCCTGATATGGGAACTAATGCACAGGTCTCTTATATTAACTATTCATTTATCACAAGCAAATAAATTTGTATATCGGATCTGTAGCTTATTTTGTTACTTACGAATTAGGACCACTTAAATATTTCAGGGTCCTTTGAATCTGTCTTAATTTCGTTTTTTTTAGCTTTGTTTTGTTTATATTTGTTTTATTTCATTTAAAACAAATTGCTTTTGGATGTTTTACTTATTTCTTGTTTTCAAAAATAGGGAATAGTAAACATGTTCGAAAAAATGGCAAACCAAATAATTTATATTGAATTAGCATAACTTAATATTAATGCATATTATCCTAATCAAATGTTATTTAAGTCCTTATTAACCTAAGTTGTTGTCAACTAATTAGTCTTATTAAAATCTTATTAGTTTAATTACTCTCCATTTGGACTGATTAATCTAATTAATTTAAACAATCTCCTATTCATACTTTAAAAACAAATGAAGACACTCAGATAGATCTTTTCATAATTTCAACTAGTATACCCCTTTTTTACAGGAAGAAGAAATGAAAACATGATTGCCAAACAATTTTTTTGCTCTAGTAAATATTTATAAAATAGAGAAAAAAACAAGAATCCAAGCATGACTTACTTTTGTGGCATTTTATGTTAGACTATGGCGTGGATATTGGATGAGTACTCCAAATTTCATGGTCACTCTCCCGCCGTTGTTACTGGAAAGCCATTAGTAAGTGTTTGATTTAGTAGGTTATCTTTAAGTATATAAGGAGTCTTAATTGAGTCAGCTGCAAACAAGTTTTTCTTATGTGCAGGATCTTGGTGGTTCTTTAGGCAGGGAAGCTGCTACTGGACGTGGCGTAGTTTTTGCTACTCAGGCTCTTTTGGCTGAACATGGGAAATCCATCAAAGGATTGACATTTGTGATACAGGTGAATTTTATTTTATTTTATTTTTCATTATTTCTTAAATACTTACATATTGAAATTCTATATCAACGACCAGCATTTATTTGTTAGAACAAAAGCTACTAATTATCGTGGCAGATGAATTACCATGAATCGAGAGAGTGAGAATAGTATGAACTTCTCAATTTCAAAATACTAAGCATACATGAAATTAAGCAATGAATAGATTTTTTACATAGAATATCTTGAAGGAAAAACTATGGGGTTTAGTTTACATAGAATATCTTGAACGTGTTGTTGCTTCAAATCGAAGAGTGGTGCTTGTTGTAGGCATTGAGGCAATGAGAGCAACGAGCTTAAAGGTGACAGCAGTGATTAGCCCAAGGGTTGATGTTAGGATCTTCTTGAGAGGAAGAAGCACTTCCTCTTCTTTATCTTGAGAGGAGGAGGAGGAAGAGAGGGAAGAGGAGAGGGAGGTGGCAAAATCAGAGATCTTTCTTTCTTAAACCTTATCTATTACAACCTACAAAGCCTCTATATATAGGCACTAATGCTATACAACAAGCTACACAACAAGCTACAAATCTAAATCTAGGACCAATATCTAACAGTTGAGGCTATGATGTACCTAGGAATAGCAGTTGCAACTAATTGAAATGTAGAAACCATAACAAGCCGTATGGTGGCTAGAATAACAATCTTTAACTAACAATTTTGACAAATCTTGGGGCAACAATTGTTCTAAGCCCAAATCAACGATAATGAATAACTTGAAGATGCCAACAGTGATGAGCTCGAAGGCAGTAGCTTAGAAAAATCTAGAGCTGGCTGCTTGAATGTAGAATGGTAAACCCAAATATGGCAACAAAGTGTGGTGTTTGTGGCAAGCATTAAGGTGGTGACAATGATAACAAAGATAGACCTAAAGGCTAGGGAACATCATACCTAAGGGTTATGATTACATCATGCATGAAGGCAATGACATTATGATATCTCTCTCTAAATTATTACTGCAAAACTTAGGTTAGTGGCTACAATAAGCCCAATAGTTTTCACCATAAAAAACCTGGGTTGCAATTGTGGCAGACTTAGGATGGTTGTCGCAGCTTAACAATCTTGGTTATGATTGACCTGAAGGTGATGACACATACAAGCTCAAAGGAGACAATCGTGGCAAATGTAGGATTTGAGATTGTGACATTTTCGAAGGTTGTGTCAACATCTTAAATCAAAATAGAAAATAAGTACAATTAAAGTTTAGGTAAGTAATGGTTTTGAGGGTAGTGATTACAATTGGTTCAAAAGTGATATTGGCAAGTTTGAAGGTAGTGATTGTGGACTTGAAGATAGTTGATGTTATTGGCTTGAAAGTGACATCATTGGGGAACTCAAGGATCGTGGTTACAATTGGACCCACAACGGCTTTAACAATCCTAGAGTAAGTGACATTTAATGGTTATGATCGATTGTTGTGACTATAGGGGCAACATTTGTGGTAAGACCAAATACAATGACAATGATTGAACGATAAAGAAGATAATGGCAGGTTGTAGGTGATGACTACAATTGTTGATTGCAATTGACACTAAGAGATTGACCGGTATCATTATAGGAGTTTTGGAGTGGATTATACTACTGTCTCCAAATCTCTCAACTTATAAAATATTTTCCCTAATAACTAAATTGGGAGTCTTTTTATAGTTGATCTCTAATTTAATAGCTATATAAATGGTATAGTTTATATAATCACTATCACATCATTGAAATTCATGTTGAATTAGGATTGGGTTGGACTTGCCTCTAGGTAACTCGAGCCAACTTGTCTAGAAGTGGGTTGACTCGAGCAACTAATAGTAGCCAGAACATCAGGTTGTCGTTAGCTATAAAAAGTTCACGCTCGAGCAATAAACACGATGAAATGAGGGAAATAAATAAAGCATGCATGGAAGACACAAAAGAATACAAGTTTTGTATGTCTTTGTGAGATCCACTTGCAACCACAGTTGAACATAGAGATGAATGTTCCACTAGTCTAAAAATGAATTAAAAATACAAATATTTGCACACTCCAAAGATTTTCCTCTCAATTTGTCTCACTAGGTTTTCCTTTTGTTTCTCTCTATCTCTCAACTTCAATCTCTCTATTTTCTTGTTTCCTCTTTATTTCTTCTTCACAACAAATGTTTAGTCAAGCTTTCAAAACCCGAGGGAAAAAAAGATGCTTAACTCGTGTTACTATGTTTGGAGAGCTTTGGCTTCGCCTTAAAGGTGCGAGATTGAGCATTGAAGTGCAGTGAGTAGTGTGCTCCGTCAGTCTACGTCACACTTTGTATGACTAGATTTTTCTTTTCATTCTCTATCACCCTTTATGTTTGTCGGTTCTTCTTTGACTCCTTATTTCTTTGTCACAACAATTATTTAATCAAACTTTTGTGGCTGAAGGGAAAAAAAGGTGCTTCCCAGCCAATGCTACCATGGCTGAACAGTTTTAGCTTCCCCACAGAGATGCGAGATCGAATTCCGTCATGTTTGTGTGAGTATTGTTCTTAGGCATTCAATGTATGAAAAGAAAAAAAGAATAAAGGGGTGTGTATATCTTATATAGCATATAAAAATTGCATTTCCTTTTTTCCGTCCATTTTACTATGAACATTAACTATTTTGGCAATGATTTTGGCCACACAATAGCTTGTTGCCCTCCTGTCATGGCTTCACCTTTCTCCTTTTTGGAGTTGCTAGACTCGCACACCATTCACCACTCACCTGCTAAGGGCTTTTCCTGTGATCCCAACCGACAATGCAAATGCCTCCAATGGTCGCCGAAGTAGAAAGTTTGCAAGCCTGAAAAGTGTTTTCTCTGCTTCAAAGGCTAAACTTGACTTCTACATGTTTCTTTCAGTTGTCATTTTGTTCTAGTGCATTGGCTTTTGTTTTGTTAAAAAATGCTATACTCCTCCCAAGGAGTCCCGTATATGGATTGGAGGAATATAGGGATAAAAAATCTCACATAGGAACACCTGCTAAACTTCTATTAATACAAGATCTCTCAACCCCCAAAATAACTCAAATTATATCTAAAGAATAAAAAGGGGATCACTTAACGATTTCAGCAAGATTCGAACATAGATGGAAATAATTTTCACGTCACCTCACACCATTGACTACTTCGGTCAATGATTTGAAAATACCATGGCATCAGTAATGAATTCATGATCTCAATGGTGGTTTTGGTTTCAAAGTTGTGTTGCAGATCGATGAATTCAAAGGAGTTTCATGACCTTCTCATTTAGATCTAGCAAAACAAGCATAAATATTTGTGAAGAATGTCATGCAACTATTCCTTAGCATCTGACGAGCATTTTGAAACAGATGGCTCACAACAAGGTGAAAAATAATGGGCATAGTATTTCACAGAAGATAAAATTTTTCTAGAATTATTGCAATGAAATGATTCACAATGATTTCAGAGGAGGCTACTAACTTTCTCTACATAAGAGCTTGATATGGGTCAAAGCGCACCAGCTGATTGGCCGTGGTTGTCCCCATTGCCTGCAGGCTTTCAGATCAGTCTTAGTGATGAGGGTTGGATGGTGGGGCTTTGATCACTGATATATCAATTGGTGGATGCGGACTCTTCTAAGTTGATTAGAAGAGTTAGGCTTAATTAGTGGAGTTAACTCAAGTAGGGGATAAAGTGTGCAGTGTTTGTCTGGTAGGCTAACACTTCCTGCAATCTGTCAAGAACATAAACTCAATCTTCTTCCTAATGAGTCTCCTCTATAGATATCAAATCAAGAAAAGTTGTACTTGATTTGTTGGTGAGGATGTCTACTTTAATTTTGGAGAGCTTGGTAAGGATAGAAAAAGATTTGGGGGGTTTATTATGCTCTGAAATTAGTATAGGTCAATTATGTTCAAAACTGACCAAGGTTGAAAATTTTGATTTGGATTTCATTAGATCAAGTGAAATTCAGAACTTCCACTTGGAATGACTCGTGTACATCATCTAGATGGAATCTAGAAGTTTTTAATTTTTTTATGGAGTTTTGATTTTTTTTTTGTGGTTTTTTTTGTTGACTAGATATAGGCTACAGAACTAAAACAACAAATATGAAATACAACTAGGGTTGAGTGGATCTCTAGACTTTTGACTAAAATAACCTTAAATAAATTTAGGGTTATTTAAGTATAGAATGTGTATTAATGATTTGAAGATTTAGTGGAATTTTGAAAAGTTTAGGTTAGTCAAATGCTTTCAAGGGTGAAACTTCAGGAATTCCAGAGCACTTAGTCTACACTAATTATGGATAACTTGGATTAAGAGGGATCGAACGAGATTTGGGATTTTTTTAAAGATTGAATAATAAGAGAAGAGCACAAGAAATAAAATTATAGCAAAGAAAAGTGTGTGGAAAAAAAATACGCACCAAAGTAGGGGTTCAAGGTGATCATCCAGTCTCCTTGAGTATGATTGGCTACCAAGCCTCCAAGCTACTTGAAATTTCTCTCCAAAATGTGTAAGCAAACCGAATTTATCTTCATTTTAGTCTTAGAATATTTTATAAAATTGAAAATCAAATGAAGAGACACATCTCTTCATTTTAAAATCAAAGCAAAGGAGGAAGGGGGGCCGGTCCCTTGCTTGGGCCCACTACTAGCCACCTACAAGCTACAACCACCACCTCTCTCTCATACAAACTAGCATTGTCGTCCCATGCTTCATATGCCATGACTTAAACTTAATTTTAAAGCTCTAACAAAGCAAATTATATCAACATGAAGTCCACATAACACATACAACACCAAATACATGTAAATACATGAAAATATCCAAAATAGTAGATTTAGTGCATAACTACTTTTTCATGTGCTCTTTCTCTTCATGACTTGAGCTTCATATGCTTTTGCCCTTTCCCTAGTGATATGAACGCTTCCATGTGCCATTTCACTTAGATTAGTTCGGGTTAGTTTAGGCCTATTTAGGCTCTGGTTTTATTAGTTTAGACATTCATAGAGTTTACTTGGTCCCCTTGGATTTTATGTGGAGGGTAGTCAATTCAATTTAGGCTCACTTGTGCACTAATTTCATATTGTGCCAAGTTTGACCTTGTTTATGCTTTTTTAGGCTCCTTGAAATCCATGTTTCCCCTAAAATTTGTACATGATTTGATAAATTCTTTTAAAGCCAACAACTATGCATCCTTTATGTTTTAAAAAGCACAAAGAGAAAAAATTGAGGAAATGATTAATTCTTTTGACAAGAATTACTCCTTAATTGCATTTAGAATCTCATAAGCCATCATGTCTAGAATTGCATGTGATTTGGTAAATTCTTTTGAAGCCAACAACTATGTGATGCAGAGCATATTAGTTAAATCCGGCCTTAGAAATAGTATATCACTTCTTGTACCTCTTTTCTAGAATTTTTTAGGACTTTCTTTTGCTCTTATAAATACAAGCTGTAAGAGGTGGATATAATATGATGAAAAATTTTGGGAGTTAACAATATTTACTGTTCTTGCTCTTAGGAGTTATATCTTGTGATGATTCTTCCTTGATCTCCCTACATCAGTTGTATCAGAGCCAACTTTGGCCCTTGACGTCGATCAGAGCCGTGAGCTTCTATCCAGGATAAAGGAAGCTACCTCAACCCTTGACATCAATCGGGGTTTGAAAGCTTTGGGAAGACCATGGATGAAGATAGGCTATCGACTGCGTTCGAAGCCTCCACCACCAGCCAACAACCATACCAGTAAGCAATGCCCCCACCGATTGGCAACCATATTGTCGGTCCATTTCCGCTCTGAACCACGTCGGAGCCCACGCACTATGTATTCGCGCACCCATCTCTACACGTGATCCACGACCATACGCGCAAGTCCTAGGCATGCTCTGTTGTTTTTTTCCCTGTCTCCGCTTTGCAGAGGACCGCGATCTTGCCTAATTGGGCGCGTCCTCATTCCACCCGCTTCTGTGTCTCCAACCCCCAGATCTTTGACCTCCTCCGTTCTCGCAAGTGACCGACTCTTAAGCCCCAATGCGATTCGACCCGCACGGCTCCCCTCCACTCCAGCATAGCACGCGACCAGATCCGCGTGACTCACGAACCCGTGCCTGGCGTTCAACCCGCTTGCAATCCGCGAGCTCCTCTACTCCCGATAAACATCATCTAGCAGGCGTCGAGCTCCTCCGCAGTTGAATAGCCGAGCCTCGCCCCATCGAAACCTGTCTTTCGCCTCCAGCACGCGATTTCTTTAGAGACAACGGGACAATGATGCAGAGCATATTAGTTAAATCAGGCCTTAGGAATAGTGTATCACTTCTTGCACGTATTTTCTAGAATGTTTTAGGACTTTCTTTTGCTCTTATAAATACAAGCTATAAGAGGTAGATATAATATGATGAAATTTTTTGAAATTTAACAGCATTTACTGTTCTTGGTATTCTTGCTCTTAGGAGTTGTTGCAGGCTAGAATATTCACGGCGGTAGAGTGAGTTTCGTGTTAACAATGCATCCAGCACACAAATAGAAAGAGAGAAATAAAACACCCGATCCATTGACTTAGAGGCGGTCAAATTTACGTGGAAAGCCCCAAGAGGGAAAAATCACGGAGCCTCGCCCAGGTGAAAAGATTCTACTAAATTTGAGTGAATTACAAAGGCAGACCCGTCCATTGACTTAGAGGCGGTCAAATTACAATAGTTTAGAAAGTTAAGCAAAGGTCTGATGACGGCCGGGTTGAAGTCCGATGGCGTCTGGGCAGAAGTTCAGCTGACGGTGAATGATCTGACGAAGGTCGGGCGAAAGTCCAGCGACGCTCGGCTGCCGGGTGGAAGGCCAGAGGCGGTCGGCGACCGGGTGGAAGTCCGGCGGCGGTCGGCTACAGGGCGGTGGTCTGACGACGGTCGGGTTGAAGTCCGACGATGGTCGGAGGCCGGGTGGAAGTCCGGCGGCAGCTGGGCGGTGGTCTGACGACGGTCCGGCTGATGTCCGGCGGTGGTCAGCGGCCGGATGGAAGTCCTGCGGCGGTCGGCGGTCTAGCGGTGGTCTGACGACGGTCGGCGGCTGGGTGGAAGTCCGATGGTGGTCGGCGGCCGGGTGGTGGCCTGACGATGGTCAGGCTAAAGTCCAGTGGCAATCGGCCAGGCAGTGGTCCGACGACAATCGGGCTGAAGTTTGGCGGCGGTCGGCAGCCAGGCGGTGGTTTGACGACGGTAGGGCTGAAGTCCAGTTGCGGTCGGCGACTGGGTAGTGGTTCGACGAAGGTCGGGCTGAAGTCCGGCGGTGGTCGGCGGCCAGGTTGAAGTCTGGAGGTGGTCGGCTGTCGAGGGTGGTCCGACGACGGTCGGGTTGAAGTCCAGCAGGGGTCGGCGGTCGGGCGGTGGTCTGACGACGGTCGGGCTGAAGTCCGGCGACAGTCGACAGCCGGGCAGTGGTTCGACGACTTCGGGCTAAAGTTCGGCGGTGGTTGGCGGCCGGGTGGAAGTCTGGCTGCTGTCGGCTGCTTGGCGGTGGTCTGACGACGGTCAGGTTGAAGTCTGGCGGCCGGGCGGTGGTCTGACGACGGTCGGACTGAAGTTCGGCGGCGGTCGGCTGCCGGTTGGAAGTCCGGCGGCGGTTGGTTGCCAGTTGGACGTCCGGTGGCGATCGGCAGCCGGGCAGTGGTCTGACGACATTGGGCTGAAGTCTGGTGGTGGTCCGACGATGGTTTGGCTGAAGTCCGGCGGCGGCCGGGCGGAAGTTTGACGTTGATCGACGGCCGAGCGGTGGTCTAACGACAGTCGATGGTGGTTTGCCGGCAGTGGTGTTGGAGCTCTTAAAGCCTCGGATCTCTCTCCAATATTTGGCAAAATGTCCCCTTCATGTAGAGAGTGGGGGTTTACAGCAATAACATCAAGCCTTTGTCCCACTACATGGGGTCTATTTATAGATTTTTATGAGTGGCACACCCCGTAAATATAGAGAAGATCCGGGGCAGGTTCGAAGTGCTCCATCGGATGGCTCGTATTGATTCCCTCGTCATAGAGTATTTTTCAACTGTTTATGTGCCTTAACGATGTCGGAATTCAGCAATCTTGGGCTTGTTGGATTTGTCTCGCCGAGCCGCTCGATTTGACTATAAGCATGCTATATTTGAATATCATTTTGTCATCCAAATAATGCTTTGAACCATCCAAATGTGGTTCGGGCCCCCGATTTGGACCCATTTGGGCTTGGGTTGGACCGATTTTGGTGTTGTTTGGTTCGTCTCTTTGAGATGTTCGGTTTGACTATAAGTTTGCTGAAATTAGAATTTAGATGATCCCGAATTTAATTTTGAAAGTTTCCAACGTGAATATGCCTCGAGATTCGTGCATGATCAAGGCGATTTTTGGTGACTTATTAGGAGTTGAATCTTGTGACAATTCTTCCTTGATCTCCCTACATCATTATGCATCCTTATGATTTAAAAAGCAGACAGAGAAATCATTTAGGAAATGATTGATTGTTTTAACAAGACTTATACCTTCTTTATTGCATTTAAAATCTCATAAGTTATAATGCCTAATTTCAAAGCACCTTCATGTTCTTTATTAGTGTTATCTAATTCAATGTCTTCAAACTTCTACTCTTCTTATGCATCATCTGCAATATAAATGTTGTGCATCTCTTTTCAAATGGTGCCAAATAAACACATTTGCTTTCGAGTAACATATGCTAAAACACTGAAAACCTCTACTTTCTCCATTCTTTGTACTTCAGGGGTTTGGTAACGTAGGCTCATGGGCTGCAAAACTCATTCATGAGTGTGGTGGAAAGGTCGTTGCCATATGTAATGTGTCTGGAGCAATAAAAAATCCTAACGGCATAAATATCGAAGAATTACAGAAGCACATAGCTTCCGGTGGTGATTTAAAGGATTTCAATGGTGGAGATGTCATGGATCCCAATGAGTTACTTACACATGAATGTGATGTTCTCATTCCTTGTGCCCTGGGTGGAGTCCTCAACAGGTTCCACACATATAACTACTGTTTTTTTTTTTTTTTGTTTCTAGCCTTTTCTTTAGATTATTTAATCTATATATTCTCACTCCACGTTTATTATGCTCTTAGAAGATTTGGTCTTTTTTTTTTTTTAATTTTCTGAGTTGATTTCTAGAAATACATTACATGTAATCTAACTTGCTATCGATTTACTATTTTGAAAGGGAAAATGCTGCTGCTGTAAAAGCCAAATACATAATTGAAGCCGCTAATCATCCTACTGACCCTGAAGCAGACGAGGTAAATTATTCATCAAAATTTCAAAATACCCACTTCAGTCAGCAAATTGATGGAATTTTGTATCTCATTGCTTCAAAATTCTTTTGTAGATATTCTCAAAGAAAGGAGTGCTCGTACTGCCTGATATCTATGCTAATGCAGGTGGTGTGACCGTAAGCTACTTCGAGTGGGTTCAGGTAATGAAACTGAAACTTTATATGATATTTACGCAGTTAAATAATATATACAATTGAAATCCAACGATGTTTCCTGTACTTCAATTATTGAAGAATATTCAAGGATTCTTGTGGGATGAAGAGAAGGTGAACCTGGAGCTCCAAAGATATATGAGGACTGCATTCAAGAACATCAAGGACATGTGTAGATCTCATGATTGCAATCTTAGGATGGGAGCTTTCACTTTGGGAGTGAATCGAGTTGCCCGGGCCGCGGCCTTGCGTGGATGGGAAGCTTAGGATAACATTAACAGGTTTTCTATATTGTCTTTGAATTCTGAATCACCAATTCAAGCAGCATTTGTTTTTTGAGTTTATGTATGCTTGCTATTCAATTAAGTGCTTGTAATCCATCATCATAGGAGTGCTACATGATTGTTAAAAACATCGAAGATGTGCAATATTAAGTAATAAGGGTCTACATGCAACCCTATTATGTATCATTGTGTTGTGAACGGAGCAATAGAGCTTGTGAATGTAGGCTATTTAAGGGCCTGTTTGGTCTAGTGTTTTTGTATGTAATGTTATGTTATATTGTAATAAAATGTGTTTGATTTGGCGTTCATAATAATGTTATCCAACAAGTAACAATCTAATAAACCTACAAATAGTTGTGAAAACAAATGCAAGTGTGCAATTTGTTAGTTGATACTAGTTAACCGGTGCATTTCGAAATTTCTTTTGGGAAGAAATGCCCTTGGCTCTATTTACCTGCTTATATTTCAAACTCTTACTGCAACATAAGAAATTGCTATATAAGCTGGTGTCTGCTATTAACTTCGCAGCCAATATTTATTTTGAACTGTTAGTCAATAACCAGCTATGAGCCTTAATAATTTGATTTTAAGTAGTTCCAGTCTACTCTGAAAAATTACTAAGAATTCTTTGTATTGTATTAAAATCAAAATAAAATTTTTTTATGAATTTGAATCATGGTTTATAAACATCAGAATTGGTCAAATAGATCAGTTTAGACCAAACGACAATGTTTTCTTTCTACAAGATGCCAAAACGAGAATTCTTTATGCTTTTGCATGAAGATGCCAAAATATATAGTGATAAATAGGCGCGGAACCAAGTTCCGCCGCGGAACCAAGTTCCGCTCAAGGGGGTAATTGCCCCCCCTTAAAAAAAATTATAACTAAGGGCATTTAAGTAATTCCCTCCCTTTTCGCCCTGACAGTCCGCTCACACAGCTTCACTCTTCTTCGCGTGGCAGCCAGTAGAAATCAGGCTCTTGTGAGCTCCCCTCCCGGTCCGGTGGCTCGACGTTGGCATTCCTTGAATCAACGGTCGTCCACGAGGCAGGCCTTCAGCTCCAGCTCTACATTTGGCATTAGCCTTAACTTTCTCCGTTTCCAAGTGCAAGTGTGAGTGTTTTTTCTCTTTTGCTTCAGATTTTTGTTTTGACGTTTTTATTGAACTTTTTTCTCCTTGTTGATCTTTTTTTGCTCCCTGCTCTCTCTCTCTCTCTCTCTCTCTCTCTCTCTTTTCGTTTATCTCATATTTTTCTGTTATGCCTTAACATCAACATCAAGCCATAAACTGTTGATATTCTGCCTTAGTTTATTAGTTGGACTCTTTCATAGATCTAACACCACGATAATTTTGAGATCTTGAAAATGTTATTGCTCATGTTGGTTTTTTGCTCGCAAGACAGATTGAGTGGTTGACTACAAGTTACAGTTTCCTCTTAGTTGTCAAGAATATGAACAAGATAGATTGAGTGATTGACTAAAAGTTACAGTTTCCTCTTTTGAATAAAATTACGTATTAATTGGTAAATAAGCTTGTTATTTGCTCGCAAGTTGCTAAGTTGTCATGTGAATTTTTAGAAAAGAAACATTATCAAAAGATGCACAATAGATTAATAAGTTTGTAATAATTTTCAATTTATCTATTATAATATAATACAAGATTTTGTTTTGAATTATGACTTCATTTTTTTTATTTTTGTCTATTTATATGAAAATTTTGCATACCCCTCTAAAACGAAAGGCTGGTTCTACCCCTGAACAAATCACGATAATTTTGAGATCTTGAAAATATTATTGCTCATGCTTGTTATTTGCTCGCAAGATAGATTGAGTGATTGACTAAAAGTTACAAATTTCTCTTTCGAATAAAATTATGTATTAATTGATAAATAAGCTTGTTATTTGCTCGCAAGTTGCTAAGCTGTCATGTGAATTTTTAAGAAAGAAATATTATTAAAATATGTAAAATAGATTAATAAGCCTCTAATAATTTTTAATTTATCTATTATAATGTAATATAAAATTTTATTTTGAATTATTTCTTCATTTTTTTAATCTATTTATCTATTTTACTCTCTCGTGCTTTCTTTCAGTTCGCAAGCCTAGGAGCTAGACCCCTCCATCTCTCTGTTTCTCTTGCTCGAAGTCACCCAGACGGACAGGCCGATGCCCCTATTGCTCCGCCTCTCTCTTGTTTGGGCACCAGAACGACGAGCCTCCCTGCTCCCGTCGACCCTCACCTCCGCCGACTTGCCCTAGACAAGCCCGACGCCAGTCGACCGAGCCACCGACCCGACCTCCAGACGCTGGTCTCCCTTTTCTCTCGACGCCAGCCGCGACCTCGAAGGCCTCCAACTTGCTCGACCCACCACAACAGCAGCTGCTCCCTCACTGCAAAGGTAATAGCCCTCCTCCTCTACAGTTCTTTGAGTTAAAATGGGAAATCACTTGATTTCTATAGCTTTTATGAGAGCTACTATAATTTTAGGGATCTTTACATACATACCACTTTATTTCATGCTATTTACATATCTAACACTTAAAACTTTAATATTACATGTCTATCATCCATAGAAAAAAATGAGTGCATGGAATGAAATATTAAAGTTTGTAGAGTGGTATGGGTGGTGATAATGAAATATAGGAGTGGTATATTTGATATTAAAATTTTAAATAAGTAATAGATATGTAATATTAAAGTTTTGGGTGTTAGATATGTAAATAGCATGAAAGAAAGTGGTATGTATGTAAATTTCCCATAATTAGCCATTTGTCGAGGAAACATGTTGAGTTGAAGTTTTTCTCATAGATTTGATAACCTAATCAATAATTTGAGAGTGAGCCAAGCAATATCCATGACATCCCGTATCAATTTATAATGAATGTTATACAAAAGTGTAATAGTAGGTGCTAACTGTGGCTTCCACTCTCTTGTATATGTATGATATCAAGCCCAAGTCATTGCCTATGTTCCTCATTGTTCAAATGATGCGTGCTAGCTGCCTGATGAAATGTCTCACAAGATAATATGGTAACTTTGTTTGTGTTAAAGCTCCATATGAAAATTATAGATATGAGAATTTTGTCATATATGCATGCAAGAACGATTTCATGTATGAGGAATGGAGTTGTGATGTAACGATAAACACACATACATACACTTTCCATCACACATCAATGATTTGAAATGATATGGGTGATATTGCAATATTCCTATCTATGTTACTCATACATAGAGCAATAATCGACATCTCCTTAATAATGTGTGGGTTAATCTCATTAGAACATTGTTTTTTTTTACTCACCTCATGACTTTCATTAGATCTTTCATGTATAATCTCATGCTTCAACCTTTCATATGCATTGCATTAGGTAATGATCTAATTGTATTGGCTTATATGTATACGTTGTATTGATTATTGTTCAAAAAGTCATGTATGTGTATTCTATTGAAAGATGTTGATGAGAATAGATGCCTCGTGATTTTGGGGAAAGTGTTGATAGTTTCTTGTGACAAGTCTTGTAATGTCAATGCATGCTTGAGATAACTTTCTTCATAATTCCATCAATATAAATATGGTTTAATGAAGTCAGATGTGTAGAGATGTTTATATTGAAGATCATGTGTAAATATCATGCATTCATTTGGCATCAAATAGGATTTGTGGATTTTGTTGGAAGGTTTATCTTACAAGTATAGGTGAGTGGCATATAGTTTATGTCTCATTATTGAGAATCAAGTCTAATGTGAAGCATGGGAAACGAATTTGTATTATTGTTTTACGAAAAATGTTTAAAAGCATGTTTGATATCAGGTGCTTGGTGCTTCATGAGCATAGTCACCACTTCCATTTTCCTTTTCTTATAGAAGTATCGAATATATGTTTCACACATGGACCTACATTAGTTCTTGAAAGGAAATGACTCTTTGAATAAATTCCTCCATCAAAGATTGCTCTTTTAAGTTTCTTTCTTGAAGCATGAAAGAAATGAATTAGACTTGTTATTGCATTCCGTTTGAAGTTGCAATGTGTTGTATGAAAGGATTTTGATTTGAAGAAATTATTTGTATTGAAATTCATTTACCAAGCATTGTATTATAACTCCATGGAGAATGTTTAGAGGCATGTTTGGTGATAAAGGATTGTGAATTGTGATTGAATTAGATAAACTATGTGCATAATTATATTTCAATACTATATGTATACTTGTCATTTGGCATCACAACATCGCTAAATTCGTTGGAGGGATCATGTGTACATCTGAGTCACAAATTATACATTCCACATAGAGATTAATGGTTTTATTGAATATGCATACACTTGTGTTTTATGTTTTAATATCATGTTTACATATTCGATAAAAGCTTATGATTTTGTTAGGATAACTCTTTGAAATCGACAAGTGATGAGTGGCCTTAGTTCTCTCTTGAAGTAGCTTAACTACGCATGGCTCTTCCAAATAAATCTCCTTAATTGCATGCTCCCCTTAAAATAAAAAGTAATAATAATAATAATAATTTTCATCTACGATCATGTATCTCCTCTGCATATGCGATTTTGCATGTATTAATCATATAACCCTTTTGTTGTCAATTTGATGATGTGAATGTATTTGAACTTGTTCTTTAATTTGGGGAAAAGATGCCTAAACTTCTCCACGTGGATTTGGCTATATTATAGAGAAGATAATCTTGTATGTAGTGGTTTCTTGTATGTGAACCCTTCTTTAGTGGGAAGTTAAATGTTAGGTGAGACATATAAAGCTTTTTGTATAGATTTTCGAATGTAGCATTTCGTGTTTTATTCTTCACCAAAGAAAAAATTTGTGTTGGAGAGTTTATCACAAGCTTTTATGCAATAACCTTATTGTTTAATAAAAAATGTGTGCATGCTTGATGCTATTCATTTCAAATGTTGTATCCATATATTCAAGGAGAAAGTGAATGAATTGGTTTCTTTTTTTTTTTTTCCAGGGAACGAGGGTATCTATCCGCTGCCACTCCAAAGGGAGCGCTTGGCGGCGTAACGAATCCCTTGGCGGAGCCTAGTGAGGCCACTCACCAGCATCGGGCCCACACTTGCTTTGCCCCACTGAAGAGGCAAGGCCGTAGTAGAGGGGATTCGAATACGGGATTGGGGGGGGGGGGGGGAGGGGGCGGTTCCCAAATAGTTTTTATGCAATGATCTTAAATAACTTTGTCTCTATTGAATAAGAAATTTCTCATACATGTTTGAGATTACGTAATGTAATGATTTTATCTATGTTAGTGAGCTTCCATGCACTCCATATATATGTAAATAAGCTCTCACATGCCTTATGTACAATCTTCTTCACCTATGTTGGCATGCTTTCATATGCTTTGTGTTCTATAGTTCGTATACTGTCTTCCTTCACGTTCTATGTTGCTAGGCTTTCATGTTAGTAAGCTTTTGTATGCTCTATGTATGACTCTTTGGTATTCTATGGTAGCAATTTTCTATGTTCCATGTCGGTAGGCTTTCATATGATTCATGCATAGCCATTCTTTTTGTTCTATATTAGAAAACTTTTACATTACTTTATGTTCTAATGGGTGGCATGTATATGTTTGATAAATTTGTATTGCTTATTAGTTAGATTTTTATCTACTTGCCTTTCTTTTGGAATGGTGCCTACTATTATTTCTATTTCTTTCTTTGTTTACTTTTGCTTGTGAGGTACCTGTTGTTTTGCATGGTCAGTGGTTGGTGAGTTGAGTCCCTCTTGCATGAACCTTGTGAGAAGGCTCCTACGTTTTGCTGGTGGTATGCGGATATGCCCCAGCATGTCACGGTCAGGTATAATTTCTGCAACTTGTTAAGACTACTCATTGCATGTCGAAGGGCTATACACGCACACACCGGACTGCTTTTTACTTTTCCATCCTATATTATATGGTAGAATGTTTAGTCAATTAACCATAAGTTAGTGCACTAACGAAGCCTTGGCCTTGTGGGCCAAGATTTACCCCCTCTGTGAATCTTAGAGACCTTCATGATTACTTAGGCCTGTAGTGTAGGCCTACCCATTATGTCATGTGCATCACTATTTTCTCACACGAAGTGGGCATGGCTAGGTTGGTTTTTTTTTTGAGATTTTAAAATATTTAAATAACTTTTAAAAACTATCTTTGTAATGATTTTGAACTTTCAAATATAATTTTCATAAACACTTCAAAGGAAAATATGTAAAAATAAAATAAAATACAAGTTCTAGCATGTTAGGTAGATCTCTGTTAGCTTTATGTTGTATGTTTCCTTGTAGGTAGTGTGTTCAGTTTTGCTATTTTGGAACTTAGTGTAAAACCTTTTCTTTGAAATTTGTTTGCTTCAAGCAAAAATGAATTGTTAAAAATCTAATTGGCTAAGTTAACTAATAAAATATAACTAACAAACTCATAATTAATCCTAAATCATTAATGCAGTAACCATAATGATAATCACATACTAAAATTTATCAAGTAACAAACATAAAATTCAATAATAACAAGATGATTATCTGATAACTCAGGCCTACGAGGCTATTAAGTTAGCCACAAGAAGGATGAAATAAATCTAATGACCTTGATTTAACAAGGATAATCATCACATAATTTAAATAATCAAGAACAAGTTACCAACAAATTAAACTTTGTAACATATACCATATTCAATTTGAAGAATAAAATGTATATACAACTCTTAAAATTTTAATGATTAAAATGACTAATGAAATGTAATAATTATATAAACTTTTAATACAACCCAATTCTTCAATGAAGTTTATAGGTTGAACTACCTTGAGCTGCGGGGTTATGTGTCTTAAGGAGATTACGTCCCCGTGTTCACTGCAACGCCATGAACTGATTGACAGTAAAATTCAATAAAATTCATAAAAATTATAAAACCCCTAAATAAATTCATGTAAACCTACAAAATCGCTAACACTCCTTAATCTAATTACAACTTTAAAAATCATAACAAACCAAATAAAATCAGCAAAATATAAAATACACCCCCATAAACTCCTAACTTAGTCATGAACAAAAATCTATATTAATTAAAGCAAAACTATAAAATTTTCCTTCTCAAACTCTCCAACAATTAATAAAACACTAAGACACCAAAACTTAAACTAAAAATCCTTAACTGTAAGTAAACAAATGAACTTATTGGAAGAGCAAATAAATTTCAAATTTCACCTTAATGCCTTGACTTATATTGGATTTATGTTCATCTTTGCACATTTTTTCCTTAACACATGAAATGTATATAGGCTGGACTATCTTGAGCTGAGTGACTATGTGTCCTAAAGAGATTTCGTTCTCGTGACAACTGTGACAATGCCACGTACCTTATGAGTAAAGGGGAAAGGGTCTAAAAATCTATATAAATTGTCTCTTATAAAAATAAATCTAAAGTCAACTTTATGGATCTCAACCAACTTCTTAACCACTTAAGTGTTAAACCTTAAGTCAAATAAAACCTATACATATCTATAGGTAGTGAGTTTTCTTTTCTCATATCAGCCTCAAAAAATAAATCTACATTAGACATATGAAGGATTAACCGACCCTCGACACTTTATAACTCTTCCAGCCTTAGTTAGGTGCAGGATTGGGGATTCTTAATTCTTTATAACTCTAGCATAAGTCAGAACCCATATCTTTGGATCTATATAATCTAATACTTAAAACTATAATCCTAAAATTAAATAATAATTAATTCACTATAAATCATTAATCACTTAGAGAGAAATTTGAGTGCTAATAAATTAAACAATCAGAACTTGATCTTGTAACTTGAACCTCTCACCTAATTTGAGATAGTTAGGTACACTAATTTTTTGCACATACTTAGGTGCTGGATATGACATTTTTTCATAGACATCTTTAGGTAGGGTGTAGCTATGATAGCATTTTACATTCTTTTTTCTTTTACACTTTGCATATGTGATGATGTATTTTTGGCTTTATTTATTTTTGGTTGTTTTATTTTCTATTTTATGAATTGATGAGTGGGCACTTATCCTTAAGTGGTTAGATGTTTATAGAAATATCTTCTTTAGATGGTCACGTTTTCAAAGGGCAGTTAAAAAATGTGCAAATAATTATTATGAATATGCTTGCTAACAAGTACTGTGAGGAGTGTTAAGCCCTTGGCCTTGGGAATGTCATCCTAAGGACTAAGTTTTAGATATTTGATGTGCGTGATTTTTATTATAATTGTGCTAACATATTTTTTGTAGGATATTTATGTAATTTTTATTCTTTAAATGTAATTTTAGTTAGGAAAGCCTTGTAGGTGTGTGAGTACTTCAGAAGGCAGGAGGCCAAATATGCGAAAAGCGATCAAGATCCCACACACCATTCAATGATGTATAGATCTAGGCTGAGTTGTATATATGGTAGAGCTCAGCTACATTTTTTTATTTTCCTGGGATGTATTGCAGAACTTAGCTATATTCATAACCATTACATATTATTTGTTGCACGATGATTGGTGTGTTTACTTTGATTGACATTAAAACTACATGCTTTTCATAGATTTCTTACTTTTCTTTGTTTGGGGTGGTTTGGACGGAGTCAACGTTAGGCTCTTTAGGATGTTAAATTTTTTATAAAATTAAAATCTGTCTAAACAAGATAAAAATTAATCTAGGATTTAAAATCAACCAACTTTTAAAAAAAATAACACATGATCCTTTGTAGGTCACTTTTTAAAACTCACTTGTTATTTCAAGCCTTGTTCACTTCACAGTGACTATTGGCCAGTTTTAATTGGTCCTACCCATACATGCATAGCCTTGAGTCAAAGTATGTAGACTTTTCTTTTAGAATATAGAGGATAGTTCATTTTGTATAGCATAGTATCATTTATGGTCGGGCTTGATACTCATTTCCCTTTCAGTGCATCCCATCACTCTTGCATTTATATATGACCGGACTTCATGGATTTGAATTGCTATATGGAGTTTAGCTGGTACTTCTTTTTTAGTAGGGTTGTAAATCTAGGTCGGGACTGCTTAGATTCCTAGTGGGGTTTAAGTCATAAGTTCCCCACAGTTGCTGTTATGCATTGAAATACAGTTACTGTACATTGAACTCCAATTAACAGCATTACCTCTATTATTTTTTTTGGACATTTAGGTCAATTAAGTCAAACTCACACATAGATCACATGCAAAAACTCGAACTCAAGACTTCTTAATTGATAACCAAAGCTCCAAACCAATTGACTAAAGAGAGATGCATGACCTCTATAAAATTCACATCACATGATGAAATTGCAGCTAATTGAAATGCAGTTGTTGCAGTTTCGTATATATATATTTGAACGTTTGAATTATTAAGTCAAACTCGCACACACATCACACACGCAAGCTTCAAATTCAAGACCTCTTGATTAGTAGTCAAATTCCTCAACCAACGGATCAAGATAAGTTGCGTGTTTCGTATAATGTTAATTGCCGATCTGTATAAATGCTGTCATCCTATGCTAATTCAACTGCTGCCAATTAACTGCTTATTTGTGCACTGCTAATATAACTGCAGCTGCTGCAAAAACACCTAATACTAATACAACTGCAGCCGAGATAACAGCCGGGATATGCAGCTGTAGTTACACATGAGAATAACTGAAGCTAATTTATTTCAAGCAGCAGTTCAGGCATTGAACTGAAGCTACTGTTGTTCCATCAATTGTTAAGGGAAGCTAATGTAAATTTCAAACTGAAACTGGAAGTAGACAGAAATTCTCTAGACGATTTACATGTTAACAGAAACAGAAAGTAAACATACAAATCTATAGTTCTAGATAAAAATCTATTTTAAACTGCTAGGCTTTGAAGGTATGATAAACTATATGATATATTTTAAGATGTAATCATATGATTAGTAAATGGCTCAATTACAATAATTCAAAATATATTTAAAATTACAAAAATCCACTATTTTCCATAATTGGAGAACATAGGATTATAAGATTGGAATTACTTGTTTTGATCTCTTATAAATTCTATTTGAAATTATAGAAGAAATAGTGAATGGATGATGATAGATATATGATGTTAGTTGGATGACACTGGATGGATAACAATGGCTGAATGATGGAAAATAGATTATGACAATTGGACGGTGGTGTTTGGGCCACAATGACCATCGGATGATAGTGGTGGTTGGTGGTTATTGTCAACATTAAACGTTGAGTTGAGTTCTAAAGTTTTTCAAAATTTCAAGTTCTCTCCAATGTAAGTCTAGCTCTAAGCTTCAAGCTCCCGATCCCTTTCATGTAGATAGTAGGGGTCTTTTTATGATTTTTAGGATTGGCATTTTGGTGAATCTAACCAAAATTTTACAAAACTTTATCGGGCAATTCTTATTGAATCTTTTGATCATAAATCATTTATTCATTATCTAAGACCATTAATGACTTCATAATTGAATGTTTTTAAACTTGTTTAATTCCTGTCATCAAGCTGCTATTTTTGACTATAAGCATGCAAGATTTAAATACCATTTAGTCTTTTAATTATTATCCCAAAGTTCCTAAATATGCTACGAGTGATTGATTAAGGTTCATTTTGACTCGGATTAGGTCAATTTTGACATCATTGGGCTCATCTTATCGAGATATTTTATTATATTATAAATTTGTTGAAATAGAAGTTCATATGGTTCTAAATTTTATTTTCAAAATTTGTTCAGTTTAAATATAAATTTGAGATTCACACTAAATCAAATGAATTTTTTAGTGATATGTCAAAAATGATTTAAACCTAAGTTATAATTGGTCTGTTTGTACTGATATTTCTTCTAAAATCAATTTAATATTAATTGTGAAAATGTTCAATAGCATTATTAATATCTGCACTTTTACATAATAATATTAAAATAATAATAAAATTATCTATAATTATAGTTTAATCTTTCCTATTATCATAAAATTGTGGATTGTATTTCTTCCACTTGAAATTCTAGCATTTCATTTTTTACTTATTTGATCATTTCAATCCTAATCAAACGTCATATATTATTAAATATAATTTGAAATTGAAGAGGCTAACATATTAATAAATATTTATTAATTTATCTAATATTGTTCATAACACAATTTTATAAAATTAAAAAATATATATTTTTTTATTATAGATTTTGGATCTATTTGAATATTATTATGACACATATATTTAAATTGGAATTTTAATATTTATTAATATTACAATTATTTTAATTAGTTGTAACATTAAATTTATTAATTTTACATATGTATTAAAAAGGTATAATTTTAAATTTAAAATATAATGAACATCAAAGGCAAAACTAATGAGCTCGGTATCTGTGCTGACTGCTGAGAGCCCGTTCTAAGAAGCATTCCTCCCCCAGGCCTAAATGGAAGAGCCAGTTGGTAAAGAAGGAACTACTAACTAGGTATTTTCTTGGCTTGCTAGCTTACGATGCGGAGCTCTCTGTGTTATTCTCTAATCAGCAGTGATGAGGAAATTTTTTTTTTTATCTATATCTTGCTATTTGAAGCCTAAAAATAATTTTGCACATTTTTTTTTACTTCTGTTAGCGATTTCTTTTAATTCTATTGATTTTGTTTACTATTTTGCTTCTGTTTCAAACGGGCCAAAGGCAGCAGAAACCTATATGTGTTAACGTTGCCTTTTTTATCTTCTGACTGGCATTCATCTTCAAGTTTAATTGATTTCATGTAGGGTTTGTACTACACAAGATTGACGCTGAAGTGCAATGAGGCTAAGGAAGTGGGAACACCTAGAGATGAACAGCCTTCAGTTCGTAATAAAGTTCACGGCTGATGAACTGACTGAGAAAATGGTAGATGAAAGTTTTCGTCTTGATTTCGCTCATTGTTGAGTAAGAATTTAATGTTTAGGTTATATCATTCGGCATTTAAAACTTTATCATTGCGATTAATTTTGCTTGTCAGATGAATATGACATTTAATTTTTAGAAAAGGGATATACATGCATAACATTTAAAATTATCCTCTTTATGTATCCAACATCTTGATGGGATGTTTGGCTACAAGTAGAATTTAATTTAAATCGGATCTAGTAAATCTTGTAAATTTGGGTTTGCTAAATCATATATGGGTTAAATACTTAGAATTGTTTGGTATGATAGATTTTTAATCTAGGTAAATTAAGGCAAACTATTTGACTACTTGTTTCAGGATATAAAAATTTATATGATTGGGACATTTAATTATATTTACAAATTCCATACCAAATTTAATTAGAGTAATTTAATCATACTTAATTAAACATCTCAACTAATAATTAATTAATGGTTTATTAAATTAAATAAGTTATAGATCATATTTAACAAATAAAATAAAAAATAAAAATAATATCACTTAAGATGATGAAAGTTAAATTAACTAATATTTATTATCACGATTAAATTAATTACTTAATATACATATTCATCTGTATATGCACATGCATATATGTTGGATTCAAATTTGTACGTGGGCCATAGTAGACCTCACTAGCAGGCAAGTTTTTTGAGTATGGACCAAGAGCCAGTGAGGATGGAGATGGAGAGAGAGAGAAAATGCAACACGAACTCAAATATATGTAGTACAAGTGCCAATAGATGTCAAAGATGTAAAAGATCCAAAATGTTCCTCCTCACTCTTTATTTATAGAGATTCAAGGGCTAAGGGAATGATTACATCATCAACAACAATAACAACAACATCTAGTCTTTATCCCACTACGTGGGGTCCACTACATGAATCCTTTTTCTCCATTGTATCCTGTTAAGAGTCAAATTCTCATTTAAATCTAATAAAGAAATGTCATTTCTAATATTTTCTAACCAAGTCTTTTTAGGTCTACCTCTACCTTTCTTAACATAGGCCAAATCCAATACATCTACTCTCCTAACAGGGCCATTGGAAGGCCGACGTTTTATATGACCAAACCATCTAAGACGACTCTCTCTAATCTTATCTGTCATTGGAACTACTCCAACCTTTTCCCGAATATGCTTGTTTCGTATCCTGTCTCTAAGAGTAAGTCCACTCATCCACCTGAGCATCCTCATCTCAGCAACACTTAAATTAATATTATGCTTCTCTTTTAATGGCCAACATTTTGCGCCATAAAGTATTGCAGGTCACACCACCATCTTATATAATTTTCCCTTAAGATTGAGTGGTACTTTTCTATCACACAACAAACCTGAAGCATTCCTCCACTTCAACCATCCAACTTGAATTCTACTAATAATATCCCCATCTATTTCACTATCACTCTGAACAATAAACCCAAGATGTCTAAAACGAGTACACTTATTAATGACTTGATTGCTCAAATTCACAAAACCCCCACTAGATCTATTACTACTAAAATTATACTCCATGTATTCGATTTTAGATCTACTCAAACAAAAACCTTTGGACTCTAAGGTTGACCTCCATAATTCGAGTTTACCTTCAACTCTCTCTCTAGTCTGATCAACGAGAAGAATATCATCAGCAAAAAGCATACACCAAGGTACATCCTCTTGCAAATGTCTAGTGAGAACATCCATAACACTACCATTGTTATGTCCCAAGTCCTGGATGAGAAAAGTGGGGGTTGCGTTAGGTAGTCGATAGCCAATATAAAACTTATCGAATAATCATGATATGAATGATTACATCAAGTAAAATAAATTAAAAAGCACAAGGCTTAATAACTCTTAGTTACATACTGCCTTAGACACGTATTACACTCAATAAATTAAAAAGCACAAGGCTTAATAACTCTTAGTTACATACTACCTTAGACACGTATTACACTCTAGTTGACTTGAGGGAAAATCGCTTTTCTTGACTTTATTTATCTGACTCGAGGCAAGTTCATTAGTGTGGAGTGTTTAAGGGTGAGCTGGTGAGGGCGAGTCTGCTGTAGAGTATTAAACTGAGAGTTTTATAATGCTCTACATCTCGAGATCAGTGACGACCTATGTTGAAGCTCCGAATCGCCTAAGAATATGAGGCGAGTATGTTTAGGTTGCGGGTGTGGGCTCCGAAAATTTCGCTCCCCGGCCTCTCCATGCCGGCTCTTTTCTTTTCATTTATTTGTGAACGATGAGGAGAGTTTTAATGAGCTTAGGTTCCAGATGAATTTTCAGAAGACAGATTGGGTTTTTTAGATAAAACACTACCCAGAGATTTCGCCCTCATTTTGCGAAGACTTTATAATCTGAGTTCTGGTTTCCTATAGGCGCAAGCAAAGGTGGATTGGGTGGGCAGAATATTGGTACAACACCTCGTACCATTCAGCAGTAAAGACCACTCCTTTCAGGATTCTCTATGGGAGAGATCCGCCCCATCTGATTCATTACGGGTAGAGCGCTACACCTCTGTCCAGCGTCGAGCAATACTTAGAGGAGAGGGACAAGGCATCATCTAAGCTAAAGGGATATTTGTTGAGAGCCCAACAGATCATGAAAAGGAAGGTCAACGAGCACAGGAGAGAAATAAACTTCGAGCCAGGAGATATGGTTTACTTAAAATTGAGGTCCTAAAGATAGAAAACACTAGCTAGGAGGAATGAGAAATTATCCCCGCAATACTTTGGTCCTTATGAGGTTGTGGGGCGCATTTGTGCAGTAGCATATTGACTGAGTTTGCCACCTTCATCAGCTTTGCAACTAGTCTTTCATGTCTCACAGCTAAGGAAGGCGATAGGAGAGCATACACCATCATCTCTACCCCCGACTTTGAAAGAGGATATGGATGCCATTTTGGAACCCCTGGAAGTAGCGGGTGTGCATAGAGGGGAGATAGGGGCACATGAGATGCTAATCAATTTGAAAGATCTGCTAGAGAATTATGCTACATGGGAGCCATATGAGACAATCAGGAAACAGTTCCCTACCTTCCACCTTGAGGACAAGGTGCATTTTGGGGAGTGGAGTATTGATACGGGAGAGGGAAGCAGGCCAGTCTCGCTAGAGCTGGACCAGCAAGGGGCAGAAAGGGCAAGGGATTCGACCTCCCTTGTGGGGCCCATTAAACATATCATTACATATGTGAGAAGAGGTTGCTGCTTTAGGAGGGAAATAGGAGAAGCTTTTTTAAGGTTAAGTTTAGGATTTATGTTGTTTATGTAGAATTTGATTGGAGAGTTGCTATAGTTTTCTTTTTGTGAGGGCTTCCTAGCGGCGTCTAGGTTGTTTGGGAGAGTCAATCTACCTCTCGAATTGTAGGTCACTTGTTATCATTATTTCTATTGAAGTTATAATAAATCAGCCATCTATATTCGTATTTCTGCAGCTTTTCCATTGTGTGTTTGCTGTTTTTGTCCTCCAAGGAGCATCAAAATGGTCCCATCCTCAAATATTATTAAGTGTTTCTTCTAAAATTTATCCCATCTTGTTCTACTACAGACATTATTTACCGGAAAATGCTTTCCTCTCCAAATAAAATCATATATAAATTATATTTTCTTGATTCATGAGCTCAAAGCTGGTGTTTATATAAGCCCATTGTTTGATTGAGCAACATAAATTATGAGCACGGGGTTCAAAAAATGTTATTTTATGTATATAGCTTTATTTTGGGTGAGTAGCATTACCTTTATATAACTCAATCTTCACTGGCAGGCCTTCCCATTGCAACTTGTGAGTTCAAGAGAAACTGCTAAACTTGCTGAACTGATTTATCTAAAGGGGCCTAGTGGCAACCAATGGGAGGTCAAATTGTCAAGGAAAGGAGATCGATTATATTTTGAAGATGGTTGGAAGGAGTTTGTCAAAGATCATCATGTGATGGAAGATGACTATTTGGTCTTCAAATATTGTGGGAAATCATGCTTTACTATTCTATTTTTTGAAAAAAATGGTTGTGAGAGCCCAGCTTCCTACTTTGTTAAAAAGGGAAGGGTTTCTGCATCTACCAAAGTATTGCAAGCTAAGCAAAAGTATATGTCTAAGAGTTCTGAAGTTAATGAATGTTCAATTACGAAAGTAGGAGATTTTTATGGTGAACAATTTTCATCAGATGATGATACTTTTTCTGGTGGCTTTTATAGTTCTGGGACTAGTCATTCTAAGAGAAAAAATTTGCCTGGTATGCTCTAAGTATACCTTTTTTATTCATTTGACGATGATTTTCAATTGATAACTTGGATTTTTATTGTTGAATGATTGAATAACGTGTATTCTCTGAATAGATATCAATGTAACAAATTTTTTTCCGACAGCCCATTTGGTTTTTGGTTGATAAAAAACAAGTTTTGAAAAAATATGATCTCATTTTGGCTTGTTTTGTGCATTAAAATGAAATCATTATGTTTTAAACGGATTTGTTGGCTTTAAAACTCATACTTATTCTTAAGTACTGTCAACTAAATGAAATCTAATAATTTTTATCATGAAACACATTCTCTTTCTGAAGTCAGCCAAACTCTTCATACAGTTGAAGGCTGCTACAGATGCTTGTAATACTGTAACTTTACGGATCAAAGTTTTGAGTCTTCCAAAACTGAAACTCTGCATTGATCATGATGCTTCTAAATTTTGCTCATTTCTAATGGCAGAGAAGTCGAAAAAGAAGATGAAGAAAAATAGTTCACAGGCTGAAACCCGGGCTCTCAGTTTTGCGAAGTCAATCTCAAAAAGAAATCCTTGCTTTCTTAAAGTTCTAACGACAAGCAACATAAGAACTAAGTTTATTCTGGTAAGATAGCCACCAGTTGAGGTTCAACTCCTATACCCTACAAGCCATGAATGACAGTTCTTTTTATTTTTTATGATTTTTACAGTGTTCATCAATGGAAATTGATGCTGACGCTCTTCCTCTATTTTGCTTGGTGACAAGGGAACGCATACGTTCTTGAATTGAATTTTAACTTTTTAATTCTTCTGAACAGATTCTAGTCAAGTTATTAACATATAGATGTCATGACGATATGCCATACATAAATTGGGCTGTTGGTTCACCAACATCTACTTTATAATGTTATTAGAATAAGCATATTTTTTGGTATTTTGAAATAACTAATTCTTTGCTATTGATTTCCATTTTGGTAGCATTTCAGTATCACGAATTTCGAAGCACCATCTAAATTTCAGACTAACCATTTAATAATAAAATAAATACACAAAAATTGAAAGGTCATAAGCACCATTGTTCATTCTGAATGCCATTACATATTATTGGGTACACACTTCTTTACCCTTTGAAGTATACTGGAACGGAAAATTATGAAATTTTTTAAGGATAATTTAATCATATCAGAGTTGATGTCCAATTTAAAGTTGCTAATACCTTGCTGTTTTCTGTGCAGGTAATTCCTGAGGACTTTGTGATGGACTTCAAGCTCTTTAATCCGCAGATAATTATTCTCCAAAACCCACATAAAAAGAAGTGGTTAGTTGAGTACACCCGTATGGGTTTATCATGGATTCTATTATGGAAAACTTTCGTCAATGATAATAACTTCAGAGAAGGAGATGTCTGTGTCTTTGAGCTTACAGTTACTCGTCCTAAAATGGTAATGGTGGTTCATATTTTCAGAGCTTGATGAAATGCTTAGTGATAAGGAAATCTTTCTTGTTTAAGGATGAAAAATCACAGTTTTTGTGTGAATTAAGATGTTCTGAAGCTTTTGGCCATAATGAATGATGCTTTTGTATATGATGGGAACACATCCATGTTTTGTTTGATGAAATGGAAGTTGGAAAATGTTTCCTTTAGAATGACATGTCATTTGATCTTGATTCTTGCTTTCTCTGCTGATCAGTATTTTGGCATGCAGATGGCTGCACCTAAGTTTCGGTTCTGGTTGTTCAGTTGGTGATTAGGTGTGTGGTTCATATCAGTATAGAGCTTATTTGGTTGAGTGTGTGTGTTTGTTTTAATTGGCTTGAATGCCCCCTACCCCGGCACCCAAAAACAAAAGAAACTCATTATTTTTGCTATGTGAAGAAATATTTAGTGAAGAATACTCTCATAGCGGGGCTTAATGCATGGAGAGCTCCATCCCTTGAGGTTCATTTATGTCGATGACCCCTGTAGCTCGACCTACCCTCTAATGAAGAATCTGAGGCAAGCGCCGGCTGAACATGCCCGTAACAATGAAAAGAAATAAGTGGAAACCAACTCTTCCATCTTCCGAAGGATAACAAAATGGCTCCTGAGCTGTATTCAATGAGCTTGGGTTGTTAAATGGCTCCTGAGCTGTATTCAATGAGCTAAAGAGTCAAGCTAGAGTAAATTATGACTCGACTTGTTTAAAAAAATATTAGTATAAAATGCATTTGAAATATATTAACATTCAAGATGTAAGTATAAAATTGTTTAAAATTATATCTCACTTTATTAAATTAAGTCAATATTTATTATATTTTTCTTATTTCTCAATCTTTTAATCATGTTATTATAGTTTAAATCATAATTATTTTCTCTCTTTCATAGTCAGTGACCCGGCTCTAATTCATAGAATATAGCTCAAGCTCGAGCACGGCTAATTAATCAAGCTCAAGCTCAATCCAGAGGTGACGTGAGCTTGACTCGATTGGCTTACAACCCTAGATGAGATCATCAGGAGAAGCTGCACAAGGTATTTGAGGCATTAAAAAAAATGGCAACTTGTCCACATGTCATGCAAGTCTCTGTCTATTTGGCGACTTGACCAGTTTTAATTTTTTTTTTATTTTTTCTCATATTTTTAATAATTAGTTTAAAAAATATTCTCATTTTAAAATTTTGCCGGCAGCTTGCGCTAAGTGGAGTGAGCTCATCTAGTTAGGTGTCTCCTTCTCGAGCATAGCATTCTACATTCAGTTACAATGAATTGTAACTGTGATCTCATTTGATGTAGCTCGGTGTCAAAGGTGCCCCCTTCTCTCTATCTGGATCATCTCGATTTTCAAACTCCACCGCTTTATAAATAGCTTAGAAAAGGAAGTCGAGATGGTCAAAAGTGGGTGGCCAAACGGTGGTTACAATGTGCTATAACCTCAACCTATTTTTGCTTTATAGTTGGGCATAACATATGGTTTCAATCATCCCTATCTTGATTAACTCAATCCTTGAGCTTTTTAATGTTTGGCTGAATGACTGCTTCAACAACTTCCATCTGAGTGGTCAAGAATTCAACAGGGACCCCCTACTAAATATGGTGATACTCAAATGAAATTCTAGCATGTAGTCATGAAAGTATAGAGCACAATCTTGCTAGAGGGGCCTTGTAGAGATCACCACCTAATTTTGTATTTTACTGTGGGTTTTGAATTCTCAAATGTCATTGTGTTGATCCTTACTCATTTATCATAACTCAATGATAGTTGCCATGGATCCCTCCAATAATTTCACTAGATTCGATTGGAGCTAGCCCACGTTAAGCTTGTTGACCTTGTAGGCCGCATCTACATGCCCATTATCATGACTACACCTCCTTGATGCTAAAGAAGAAGGTCAATGATAATGATCACATATTAATATGAAGGTAAGGAGGCGTTACCTGATTGTTTTGCCTTTAATTTCCTACATGTTCTAACTTAGAGTTTTTTTCTTCACAAATGAATTCAGCCAGTTGGCTCCCTCGCTCTCCCTTACCTAAGAAGCTGAGGAGGGCACTGTTGTGGCCAATCTTAACTCTTCTTTGCAAATCTTGAGACTAACCTTTTTGCTCATGCCTCCTCGCATTTCTTATCGACTTTCTTATTGACGATTGAAGTCAGCTTCAACCCTAGTGATGTCATAGAACCCTGAGAGAAGTCATGGTAAATTGCAGTTGGGTGACCTATGGGGATATGCATGTAACACCTGCCAAATATTTTTACTCTTCTACATCATTATTGACATCCCTTATACTAGTAAAGCTGTTATTGAGGGATGTGTAGAGGTCAATATTATCATTGTCGTTACTACCACCATGACTTTCTCTTCAAACCCCCACATATTTCTCTCTCATATTATCACCATAAATAACTTAAATGAAGGGGATGTGCATACAAGGTATTTGATCCTATTAACAAAATATGTATTTATAGATTTTTTAGAGTGAGGAGAAAATGTGGAAATATGAAACGTTAATTCTTATGCCTCGAAATCGCTTCAAACTATAAAATGCATATAAACACTTAAATATTCTTTCTTTGGGCTATCATAAGGTGACAAACTCAAGTCATATAAGCATCCTAATATATTATAAATTAAGTGTGTAAATATTAAAATATAGAGATTTAAAATTCATTTCTTCCTCATTGAGGGGCACGTACATTCTCCGAGTCCTCTTGCAATGGATATAAGTCACTAGAAAACCAAATTAAAATGACATGTATTTTATTTGTTCTCTTTCTCTCGCTACTCTTCACCCTCACTCCTATCTTTCAAATCGTATAAATTTCTCATTAAAAAGTAGCCTAACTTGTGTTGGGAAGTAAATCATGCAATGAACACAAACAAGAAAGATAAATGCAGTGGAAAGAAAGTACACCGGGATTTAACGTGAAAAATGTTATAACTCAAAATTTTTAAAAAGATATTTTTACCTACAACATACTTCTCTAACTAGATCTTGAAGTCAGTCTTGTTACAATCGGACACGATATGACCTATAAGGTATCTAGTCGGGCTGGGACAGAAAAATCTGAAATCACGAAAAAAACCACAGAGCCGCACCACACCAAGAAATTCACTATGAAAATTTGGGAGAAACAGTACATATCTCTCATCTCTCTCTCGCTCTCTCCTTGTCTCTCAGACAGAGGAAGAACCCTTAACGATCTAGATCGTTGGAATCGAGGTCCAAAATAGCAGTACAATCCGATTGATCTACACAATCAGATTCTACACAAAAAAAACAACTCGAGCACTCAACTTCACCAGTACTCACTCTAAATCCATCATCTCTCTCTTTCCCCTCTTTTGTCCTCGAGGCCACATTCATTGATCTCCCCACATTAGTTCTAAACCCTCATAACAGTTGAAAATAAACTTTCTACTGATTAGGATCGAATCGAAGTCACCGATATTAAGCCAAAACTACCAAAACCAAAAACTATGCTTTAAATTGGATATTAACTTCTCCATTCAAGAAATCCAACCTGCATTTGATATTGTTCCCTTGCTATCCTTAATTTATCTCATCTTATTTTCAACTGATAAATTTTTTAATATATATATTCTTAATAAAACACAAATTTAAAAATTTCCCTATTTAGATGTTTACCCTTTATAAAAATAAATTTTTACCTTTTAATGATACTTATTTGATCAATTTTTTTATATAACAGTAAAATTTAAGCTATATACGAATATATTGTGAAGTGTAAAAATCTCATAGCAAAAAATCTCTTAATCCCTTTCATGGTGTTCCCTCCATTCAATTCAGATATTATTTCAGATGTAATAAAACTAACGGACTTATCATTTAAAATGGCAATATATAAAATTACCTTTAAGCCTAAAATGATACGTTCAAACAGCCTTAAATTAAAAATAAAAATAAAAAAAAGAAAAGAAAAGATTTCTAATAAAAAAATTTATTATAAAATATTAAATTTTAGTAATTTTAATGTTGTTTGGTTTTAAGTAAAATTGATGTAAAGTATTTTAAATAAAGGAGTTTTAAAAATATTGATATTAATCTGAAGTAAGCGATATGCAAAGTAAAATATTAAAATATTTGATCTATTTCAATTTTGATATTTTTGAAAATTATTGGATTTGATAGATTTTAAAATATATTGTAAATTCTTTTTTTATTTTATTTTATTTTTTTGTATATTGTAAATTCTTTGCTATTACTATTGTCGCCGATCATGCTCCTCTATAATTATCGTCTCGTCGCTTTCCTCTATTGGCAACCGCTACCTGTCACTGTGGATCATCGTTGCTCGTCTCCTATCCCCGCTGTCAATCGTCAGCCATCATCCAACCACCATTATTGAATTTTATGATGTATCTATTTTATTTTAAATAAAAATATTATATTTATTTGGTCATTTTATTATAATTTTTAATATTTTAATTACATTATACTGTTTTATATTATATTACGTTTTATTCTAAGTTCTTTATAGTTTATTCATTCAACCAAACGCCCCCTTGATTCCAATTGAACGCCCCCATGAAGGCATAAGTAGTCTTAAACTTAATACGACAAGTATGAACAGTTAAACCGGGTCACATAATTTTATGAGGACATATTGGTCATTTCGATCAGTGACGCGCTCTTTCTACCGGCAAAAGTCTACCAGTCTTTGGGTAGTCCGTCGACAGTACCACCTACCAAACGAACCCCTCCAATTCTTCTCCCAAGCTCTTTAGGGAAAGAGTAGAACGAAAGGCTAGGAGAGCGGGGGCGAAGAGCGGGAGGAAATGGCTATCCACGGCGCCATCCTCCGGCCATCCGCCGTTCTCTCGGCTGCGACAGCAGCGGCGGAGCGTGCTCGCTTCCACGCTCGCTCCGCCCGCCGAGCAATCAGCCGCTTCGCTCGCCCCGGCGCCTTCTCCCTCCCCGCCAATCGCTCCGCCGCCGCTTCCCGCATCTCACGCAACCTCGCCGCTTTCCACGTCCACTACGCCCTTCTCCTTTGGTTCTCCCTTCTCGTCTTCCTTTGCCCCTCCCACCGCGCCACGATGCTCTTCCTCATGCTCATCTCCAAGGTCATCCTTTCCTACGCCGTCCTCCTCCGTCTCTTCCCCAACTCAGCCCTCCTACACCGCATCCTCGTCCCCCGCATCGTTGCGGGGATCTTTGTCGTATTCGTAATCATCCAGCTCGCGCTCGCCAGCGCTATTGTTAACCTTTTCCTAGCGATTGCGGCCGTTGCGCCGATCGTCGTTGCACACGCCGTCTTTCGGACACCCGATGCTTCGTTGGCCGCTGGGGCGGGGGAGAATGGCAAGGTTGCCGGTGAGATGGTGCCGATCTCTGAGAAGAAAGACGCCGATTTAGAATCGGCTGGAGGGCAGGGTGCCGATCGATCGGCCTAGGGTTTCGTCCATCAGTATTATACTAATCTTTTGTATTTTTTATATATATATAGCGTAACAGTAACAAAATCATGTTTTTACTTTTTCGGGGAACTGGTTTTAGTTTTCTCCTTTGTATGATTATACACCGCTTACAAACGCCTGGTGACCACGACTGCTTTATTCCTGTGAGAGATAAGAGGTTTGTCTTTGGTGTACGTACAGGTTTTCCATTTCCTTTAAGGAGGTGGTTAGAAATTAGAATGCTTGCAGGTTAAGGCAGATCGGTAGCTGGGCGCTCACATGGAAAGAATGTCATGGCCCAACTAATTCTAGGTTTCTAGCAACTTTTACTGTAATTGCTAAGGTGTGTTAGGTAGTTGAATGCTTATGAATTGAGGCCATTTAGCAATATATGTTGTAGATGTAAATTTTATGTTTTTTATCAGAATGGCAGAGCTGAGGATTATTTATTTGGGTTTTCTTTAGGAGATGGCTGATAAATTTGGGATGAACTTGTGGATTGAGGATGATTTAATGATTGTAATTAGCTTGTTTTGAAGTACAGTGCTGCAACATTGGTGTATCGATACAAATGGGTTATTTCCTATGTTTGATAGTAATTCTGTTGAGAGATTGGGTCTGCGGCCGAGTGATCGACGGAACACGTTGTCCAAAAAAAAAAGTAATTCTGTTGATGATTGGCCATCTAAGGAAGGTATATGGCAGATTTAGATGGTTTCTACATATTGTAACTTTTGTTGTTCTGTGTGATTGTTGCTGTTTGGAAGCTTAGTCTTAAGGACTTGAATGTGATTTATTTTGCTTTTTAATCCCCTTGCAGAAGAGAAATTATTACTTGCGGAGTCCGAGCCGCACGTAATAATTTCTCCTTGCAAGGGGGAAAAATCCAAGCAATGATGCTCATGAATAGGGGTAGAGCCAAGAATTTTTCTATGTATGACAGATTCCAAGAAAACTCTTAATTTTTCTCATTCTGATTTCGGATTAAAATTGGTGGTTCTAATTTATTTTATTATAATTTTAACATGATATGTTGAGAAAAAGTTTGTACTTAAGAGTATCACTTAACAATTTTTTCATCAAGTCTTTATTTTGAAATATGTCATTTTAAATCTATGTAAATACACAATTATTTAATTAAGTAGAGGATAAAATGACATTAGCTTTGCTTGAGTCATCTTTTAGTTTAAATTTAAGCTCACTTTTCACTAATTTTGAGTCAAAACCATATCCTCTATTAAAATTTTTTTATGAGAGTGAATGATAAACAACTAGCGAGAAAGAAACAAAGTATAATTTATAAGGTTTTTAATTTTTTAATCAACCCTTGAATTCTAATATTTTTGACAATTATATGATTCATCTTATTTTGATAATTTTAAAAATAAATGGCCAGCTGTAGTTTGCACATTACATCCATTCTATATGCGGTTAAGAACAAAGGATCATCGCATGGTTGAGCACTTGAGCATATATTTCGCACAGAATATCACGGTGATTCAGCTATGGTTCACCTGATTCTTAGACTGTGGCTGCGGTTCAGCTATGGTTCACCTGATTCTTAGCTATGGTTCACCTTGAATTAAAATTTTTGTACTAAAAAGTTGCTTTAAAAAGCAATAAGAAAGCCGTCTCAAACGAAGCCTTAGGCTTGGTTTGGGACAGTTTTGTTACTGTTTTGCATTTTAAATCGCAACCATAGTTTATGTTTGGCCACTGTTTTTTTATGCGTTAAAAAAATTTTTTATTTTAGGAAGCTATTTTCTACAATAACTTTTAAAGAAGTTATTTTTTTTACAGTAATTTTACAATCATCTAAAGTGCATAATGCAACGGATACAATGTAATGAAACCAAATCATCTTGTCAATTGGAATTCATCAGCTAAGTATAAAATGAGTGAATATAAATGTTTGTGCAGTATTAGGATTAAAACCGGTTATGTGGAGTGATTAGAACTGTGCATGCTAAAAGATCGAGGGTCATTTTCTAGGAATTCAAGGGCTGCAGAAATTCTTATAATGCACCTGAATATTTATGAAGGAAATATCATGCATAAGCCATGAAGCATTCCTTACTTGTACATTTTTCTAGCATATAACATGGAGAATATTGTAAGTGCCTTGAAGAATTCTACTTGCTAAGGGGACTGCAAACACCATGGCTCCATTCGGTGTTACAGTCATCTGCCTTGCCTTACTATGTTGTGTTGTCAGGGGCGGATGCACTATGGGGGCCTTGGGGGCACAGGCCTCCATTGGAAATTCAATCATTGTCTAATTAAATGTATTAATTATTTCTTAATTAGCATTAAATAAAATAAAATAAATTATATTTATTTTGTTGCCTTTTCAAGAGACTCTTCCGAAGGACTGTTTCCCTTCCTAATTTTTAGTCGGCAGTCTTTCTTTTCCTGCATCGAGCCAGTAGCAACAAGTGGCGACCATTCACGACTCATGAGTCACGTCGGCGTTGAATCTAATGATTTAAAAAAAAATTAAAATCGCCATTGCCGGTCCCAAGCCCCGATGAAAAAGGTTGAGAGCTTTTTTTACTTCAATGATTTGTGGCCTCACATACTGCTTGTGTGTTGTATTGTTTTGACAATGTTGTGATTCATTTTAAATTTATTTTCTGAAGTATTGTAAGAGTTGTGGTTGGTAGCTTAGTGATTTTGTTTTTCGTTGCTGTACACATTTTCATCCGTAAAAGTTTATTGAATGGTTGGAATGAATCTTAACTACAATTTCGGTTGCTACTATTGTAAGCAAACTGATTTTTAACTTTCATGCTATTGGAATTTTTGTAACAGCTAGTTTTCCAAACACATTAAACTATAGTGTTTTTTGAAGGAAGCAGAAGCAAGCACCATAAAGCTATGTCAAACAGAGCCTAAGGGTATCTACAATCAAATGTCATTCGGATGTTTGTAGTTCAAGCGAGCCTCCAACCGAGCGGCATTTTGAAAGATATTTTTACATTTTCAACAATTGGACGTCAATATTGACGTCGCACTGTTTACGAACAATTTTTTTTAGAAAAAAAAATAGAGAAACTTTATACAAAATATATATATACTTTTTTAATAGGTAGAAATCAGTTAGAGATGAATTACTATTTGATATGTTCTTTAATACATTTTGAAGTGGACAATAAGTTTTTCGGTTAGACATTTACCTCTTCAAAAAAATCGAAGATGAAATGATGAAAATATGATGATAGAAGTTATGTAAGTTATATTTCATTTTGAAATATATAAGATTTTATAATCGTGAACCAAAATTTTAAGAAATGGGAAGAGTTTTTACTTTCTATTAAAAAATGAAATGAAATTTGTTTTTTCACATGTGTTTCGTTGAAAAATTCATTAACGAAATTTCTTTTTTTCCCCCATTTTTATTAGGGTGGCAAGAGATTGAAATTTTATTTTATAAGAAAAGGAGTGGGAATAGGGGTGTGGACGAGTGAGTCAGTCAAGTATCTGTATAATCAAATTAAAGCTTATTTAGACACGAGCTCATTTATTAAGCTCGAGCTTGACTCATTAAAAATTTATAGGCTCGAGCTTGACTCAAATGTTAAGCTCGATTTCTTAAATTTAAATTTAAATTTTCAATTTTTTAAGAATTTTTTTATTTTAATATGGAATAAATTAAATTTTTTATATTAGAGAATGCTAATTTAAATTAATTTTTAAATATATTTGAAGTTAATCGAGTGGTTCGATGAGCTTATGTTTCGAGCCAAATTATGCTCAAGCTCGAGCTTGTTTAATATATTAGCTTGAGTTATACTCGAACTCGTGACTATTGGCGAGATGAGGAGTAAACATAACAATGACGAAACAAGCAAGAAAGTAAAATCAGCGAAAAAGTAGATGACATCAAGATTTAACATGAAAAAATCCAAAATAGGAAAAGAAAAACCACGGAGCCACACCACATAAGAAATCCATTATGAATTTTGAGAGAAATAAGTACATATCTATCTTCTCTTATACTCTCTCCTTGCTTCTCTTCTCACGTTCACCTTTCTCGATGTCTACTTACTCAAAATACAAGAGAAAGCCATGTAAATTAACTCCAAGGGACTCAACCCTTCAGAAAAATGAGAAAGAAGACCATTAAGTCTGTCTCGCAGGGCTGCGACACCAGTTTGAAATGCTAAGGCGCTCAAGCCTCTATTTTGCAGCTACAGGCCTACAGCTGTGATGTCTTTGCCGAATTCATGAGGGGGAGAAGGAATTTAATAAAATTTTAAGTTAGTGACTTAGGATATTTTATTAAAATAATATATTTTTTATTATATAATTTATTTAAATAATTTCTTTTAATCGAAAATTCAAATAAATTATTTTAGAACTCAGAAAATTACAGAAAAATATTCATAAAATAAATCATTTTATTTAGAAAATATCAGTAAAATCGGTTTATAAATCAGACACCTGAAGATTCTGAAATCCTCACTTTTACTGACATCCACAAATTCCTTAATGATTTTCGTCGGTGCCCAAAAATTACGAAAAAATTCGTGTTAGTAAAATACTACAATCAAAATACGATGGAGAAAACGGATTGCGATTTGGAGTTATATTGACTCCAAAAAAATTTTAACAAAGTCAAAATACGGGCTATTACAACAGCGCTGTATCTATACCACTGTGGTGCTCTGCTCTCTGTCGTTCAGCGCCGGAGTGCTTGGGAACACAACATCGGGGCACTCGGATATGCAGCGTCAGGGTGTTGTACGAAAAAAAAAATTTCAAATGCAAAGCAGGAGTAAACCCCTCGCACCCCAGTGAACACGACAAACTTTGAGGTTCGAGACAACAGAATAATCAGATTAATCAACACAATCAGATTCAACACATAACAGTGACTTGACAAACTCAACTCATGAGCTCGTTAATAAATCGAGCTCGAGCCAGCTCAGCTCACCTGTACCCCTAAGTGGGAATTATTACAACGATCCTATAAAATTTTTCTTATTTTCATAAAAAGCATAATCGAGAGTTTTTAATGAAAAAATGTTTTATTTGTTACCATTCATAAATAAACTCAATTTCTACTGAGAGATAGTGAGAGAGAGAGCGCGAGAAATTGTATTTGTCGTTTCCTCAATTCAATCAAAGCAAAGAAATCCTAGAAGAAATAAACTCTTTTGATCGTTCCTACAGTTCTCATAACAATAAATTATATAAATGAAGATTACTATAAATACCCCGAAAAACTAACATATTTTCAAAAAAACTTATAGTATATTATTTGCAAGAAGAGCTCAGTATGCGCAAAATGATGGCCGGCATAACATTTTATTTAAGTTAGGCAAACACTGCAAGTCATATAATGGAATCGAATCAAACAAACTAGTTTTTTCAATCATAAAAAAATAATGGTCCATCAATAAATGAATGCCACATTGCTTACAATGTTCATATAAATAAATTAATAAATAATGAAAGATTTACCTACATACCATTTTATATTATGCTATTTACATATCTAACATTCAAAATTTTAATATTTCACATTTGCCACCCATAGATTAAATATGTGTGTAATATTTATGGACGGTAGATATAAAATATTAAAAGTTTAAATTTTAGATATATAAATAATATGATATAAAGTGATATGTACATCAATCCACCATAAATAAATGGTCCTAAACTAGAATAGAAGAACCGGTAACAAAGTTGATTCCCCTCCTTAACATCCACAAAGAACAAAAAAACTTGACTCATAGAGAGAAGCCAAAATGAATTGTTTCAGTCAGAGTCTTCTTCTTCGGATGAGAGGAACTGCAATTTGCAAGGATCTTTAAGCTTCAAACGGCTCATCTCTTTTAGCAGAAATGAACTGTAGCCGTTGTAGCTGATCGGATTGACGTTGAGATTGAAGCGCAATCCAAACAAGAAATCAACCTCCAATTCATTCATCTCAGAAACACTAATCCCTCCCACATAAGCAAAGTGTGTGTTGCCATAGTATCTATTAACCAACACAATCAAACAGATTGTTAGTTAATACTTCATCCCAAAAATAGCTAAAAAAATCAAACAGCAGAGCCTTCCCTCTTAATTTTAAGCTTTTAGAGCAGGAGCAGAGAACTAGTTCATCAGCTTAATTTATTTCAATGATGAGAAATTGCTATATAAGATCAACATGCTCTTCAATGTCATCAAGCTAGTGGATTATATTGCGCAGTGTAAAAAAGTCTTTGACATTTAACTTTGGATTATCTATAATATTTACAAACATATTCATGTTCTTAAATTGAAAAAAAAAAAAAAAAACCTGATTTTTTTGTTCATATATTTATGCATGGTAAAAATAGAGGAAAGCAGAAGAAGAAAACCTTTTATCCATGAATTTGACAGATGTGAGGATGGCTGTGATGAGGAAGCGATGAACATTGAAGGAATCTAGTCTGACAGAGGGATTGAAATAAAGGAACCGGTCTAAGTAGATGAAGGCGATTACATAGCAACACGTACTGCAATCAGTGTTAAAAAAAATGTGTTCGAGATATCTGCGAATGGAGATCGTCGGTATGACTAAGCCAGAGAAGGCCTTCGCCACTGATGGAGGGTGGCGCCGATACTGCTGAGATACCGTGAGCTCATCGTTTTGGTTGGTCGTGCGTTTGAGGAGAGCCGAGAGGATGTTTATAACGAGAGGAATGTTTTTCTTTTGCTCTGCCTCTACCAGTGTTTGCACCATTGCTGAATCTGTATGTAGTTCTTCTTCTTCTAGTGGATGGAGGAGCTGAGAAAAATAGAAAACAGTCTTCATCGGCAATAATATTTGTGCAGATGTATTTCTTCTTAGACACTTTGTAAGCGAAGCAACGATATTGAGAAACCTTGAAGGAGATACAGGACCTTTTTATAGAGCTCGCAATTGAAGCCGTCGGAGACACGATGATGTGTGAGGTGGTACAGAATTGGAGTTTATACGGGTTCTCCTGGAAATCTGTTTAGCCAGGTTCCTCCGGTTCTCCGATTTTTTGGGGGGGACATTGAACGATCCCAATATTGCCGACCACATGATTCTATGACTGGATTTCGCTTATGCGAGCAGCGTGAGAATAGGGAGAACTGTGAAAGGCATTTTTAAAAAAGAAATATTCAAAGTTGCTTACTGGAACAGTTTTATTTTGTTTTTTAAAATTTACGACCGCACGGGAGGGCCAATGAACCTCTTTTGTTATTTCTCATTTTTAATTTTTTTTATAAAAAATGTATTTGTTTAAATAATATATAAGTAATTAAAAATAAAAACTATTTAAAATTAGTTTTTTATATTAATTTATTATATGATTTTGTAGGTTGGTAGTAACTTTTCATGTTCTGGCGACTTATTACTATGTATATATAAAATTTGAAATTTATATGAGATATAATATAAATTGATTATTAAACTGATTGGATATGGAAGTATTATGATTCTTTTTTATTTCACATTATTAATATTTTGAGAGAGCCTCATTTCCTAATAGAGCTCTTTTATTACTCAAACAAATTTATAAATTTATATGGTCGATTGGGTTCCACTATGGTATACTCAACTTCCAATCAGCTTTGCAGGCGGTCGTTGGGCCAATTGTTAGGTGAATGATGTCATCTGGAATGAACTTACCCTACATTGGATCAGCAAATGATTGATAGAAGTCCTCAGGAATAACTTCCTCCAACAGCCTTAATCATCAACAATATATGCTATAAATTATAAATCATTATGCTTGATATATCACCAAAAACATTCTCTTGATCGGGCACGAATCTCGAGGCAAAAATTAAGTTGGAAACTTCAAAAATTAATTCGGAGACCATCTGAACTCCGATTTCAGCAAACTTATAGTCGAACTGAATGTCTCGGAAACACGAACCCAACGACACAAAATTCAACTCAATACGAGCCCAAATGAGTCGAAATCAAAGACCCAAAGCTCGTTTGAAAGGTTCAATCCCTAATTCGGATTACCAAACAGTTTCCAAACGTGGCATACTTATAGTCGAATCGAGCGGCTCGACGAGATGAATCAAACGAGCCCAAGATCATCAAATTATGATTTCATTAAGGCTTTCAAATGCTCAATAAACAGTCCATGATCAATAAATTCAACAGTGGCTGTCCATTCAGACCACTCCCAAATTACCCTTGATCTTCTTATTATTTACTGGTCATGTCACTCTCAGAAAACTATAAATAGACTCCTCATTTGTCATGAGAGGGGACCCAAGCAATAAGAGAAGAGGAGCCAAGGAAGAGAGCTCTCTTGCTCCCAGACTCCTCCTCGACCACTGCCGGACTTCCACTCGGTAGTCGATCGAAGCCGGAGTTTCGCCGGATCACCATCTGACGTCGGAGTTTCGCCGGACCACCACCTGACACCTGAGTTCTGCGGGACCACCACCCAACGCAAGAGTTCCGTTGGACCACCACCCGACATCGGAGTTCCGCCGGACCACCACCTGACGTCAGAGTTCCGTTCGACCACTCGGCGTCGTTGGATTTTCGCTCTCTTTTTGTAACTGAATTTCAATTCGAGAGTTGATTACTATAATCTGATCGTCCTCAATTCGGGGACGAGTCAGCCACTTGTAACCTAAGCAAGCACTAGTGGAATCCTTTCAACTGGGCGTGGCCCAGTGGTTTTTCCCTTTCCAGGGTTTTCTACGTAAAAATCCTGGTGTTGTATTTTTCTTCTGTTTGTGTGCTGGATATCCGTACAACGTTGAGATGGAAATTTCTAACTCTATCGCCGCGTATATTCTAGCCCGCAACAATGCTGATGAAAAGCTATACAACACTATAATTATAAATGTATTATATTAATTGCACAAATTAAATAAATATAAAATACATATAATTTAATTTATATAATAATACATTTTATTTTTGGTGAGAAAATTTTCTATTTTTCAAATTTTCTCCTACAAATTGTGCATGGATTGATAAAGTTCACAACAATTTTGATATAGAGCATCATAAGGCTCGTAATGTTCTACAGGACTAGCATACCTCATATGACGTTCACCACTACTATGGCAGTTCTATTATAATAACCTTACCCCTTTCTACTACTCTTTTACCCTTTTAGTTACTATAGTACTATAGAAATATGATAACCCTTGCCAGCTTTTATAGAAGAATGTAGTAGCAGCATATATAAGTAGCCAGTTTTCATAAAAAGACATATATATATATATATATATATATATATATATATATATATATATATATATATATATATATATAGATTTCTCAGTTTACTCTTACACGGAACTCTGTTCTTCGTTCTTGCTAGTTTCTTTGTGCAGGTTCTCCATTGACTACCACGTTAGGTTGGTATCAGAGCTTGGCACTCATGAGACGTAGTAGAGGGCAGCAGACGCGCGGGCATCGACGAAGACCGTAGTCTCGAGACCCTATGGGCTGCACATTCGAGTATGACTCGTTAGTTCTCCAATTAGGTTGTGGAGTTTCACCAGTTCTCCAAAGAGGTACACCGAAATTTTCAGGTCCTCAAAATTGGTTTCAATTTACAGCGGTCTCCCCGTGCTTTACATCCGGAAACCATACTGGCAATACGGCAGGAGCAATTTGTCAATCGGGATATAAGACAAATTCCTGGTAGAGAAGTAATATCATCATATTCAAAAAGATGAAATGGGAAATATGAACTGTGGAGAGGCGACTGATTTGAAAATTAAAGAAAACACTGGAGATGTGCGTCGGCGAAGGCGATTGGCACGAAATGACCACCCCCAAAATGATTTTAGAGTAAAGATCGACATTCCATTCTTTGATGGCAAATTACACATCGAAGACTACTTTGATTGAGAATAGGTGGTGGAAACATTCTTTGAGTATCTAGAGATTACACCAAAGAGACAAGTCAAATATGTGACATATAGACTTAAGGATGGTGCTGGAGCTTGGTGGTAGCAAGTATTACAGACCAGGCGACATGAAGGGAAGGGAAAGGTTTTCAGTTGGATTCGCATGAAATAGCTACTTCGGGCTCACTTCTTACCAATAGACTACGAGCAAATACTCTATTTACAGTACCAACATTGCGTTCAAGGAACTAAAACCGTGGGTGATTATACAAAAGAGTTCTACTGATTGAGTGCTAGAAACAATCTCAATGAGAATGAGAATCAGTTGGTCACCAGATACATATGGGGACCCAAGAAGCCCATTAAGGATACATTGGAGTTAAATTCAATATGGTCACTCTCTCAGGATGTCAATTATGCATTGAAAGTGGAAACCAAACTTGGAAGACATTCCCGTACCTTTGCAAACCATAAACATTCTTTAGAATATGTGAATACACATAAAAAATGACAATTTAATCAGAGTTCTTCACAGCCGAATGCATCTCCCAACCTTAAACAGAACACTACTGCAGGCTGCTCTCAAGACCCAAAACTGCAACAAAAGTTTAAAGGTCCGATTAGAGACAACCTGTACTCCAAACCCACTAATCTGAAATATTTTCGCTGTTTCCAACCAGATCACCTTTCTAATGAGTGCCCAAGTCATCCACAGTTATAATTGCTAGACACACAAGGAGGTGAAAGAGGAAGAGGCTGAACAACTAGTTGAGGAAGAAGATTTGGTTGCCAATATGGGTGAACCACTGGTTTGTGTTACAGAAATTACTCTTACCTCCACGGATGCCTGTGAATTCCCAGTGAAATGCTATATTCAGGATGAGATGCACCTTCAACATCAAGGTTTGTGATCTCCTCATCAATAGTGGGTGTACCGAAAATATCATCTCACGGCCCATGATGCAGCCGTTGTAGTTAAAAACAACAAAGAATTCACATCCATACAAATTTAGTTGGGTAAAACACATAATGGAGATTAAAGTCACTGAAATATGTAGATTGACCTCCTCAATTGTTGAGTAATATATATGTGAGGTGTTATGCGATGTGCTAGATATGGATGTCTGCCACTTAATTTTGGGACGATCATGTCATTTGACGTAGGTGCTACATATGATTGTAGGTCAAACATCTAGTCATTTGAACGGAAGGGCAGACGCCTCCATTTGATACCAAACACTGTTGACAATAAAATAGAAATTACCAAGGGTAAAGCCATTATGTGCATTATCTCAGGTGTCCAGTTGCTCCTGTCCAAAGATGATGTTGCACAGGCCTTGGCATTGGTCATTAAGGAAAGCAGCTCTATAGCAATGCACATCCCATCTACACCACAAAAGATCCAATCTCTTTTAGTGACATATGTTCGGATGTATTGCCCTTCGAACTACCCGCACTGAGGGTGGTGCAACACTAGATAGATCTTATTCCGAGCACTGCCTTGTCAAACATCCCACACTACGGAATGAGTCCTACCGAACATACCCTCCTACAAGAGATAATTGATGACTTATTAAAAAAATAATTTATCCAACCGAGTCTTAGCCCATACGTGATACCAGCTCTACTTGTTTCCAAAAAGGATGGCTCGTGGTATATGTGTGTTGATAGTCGAGCTATCAACAAAATAACTATAAAATTTTATTTTCCCATGTCGTGAGTGGATGAGCTCCTTGACAAACTGTCAGGTGCTACTATTTTTTCTAAATTAGACATGCACAGCGGATACCACCAAATTTGAATACGTCCAGGCGACGAATGGAAGACGACATTCAAAACTAAATAATGCCTATATGAGGGGAAGGTTTTATTGTTTGGCCTGGGCAATGCGCCATCCACATTCATGCGCCTCATGAATGAAGTTCTAAAGCTATTTCTCAAAAAAATCTGCATTGCCTATTTTGATAACATCTGTTTGATTGAAAAATATATTTTTGAAAAGATTTAATTTTCTTTGGGAAATATTTAATTTCTGGAATTTTTTGATTTTGAAATCGAACACTTATTATGAATGATATATCACCTCGAAAGATGAACATATCGTTCCCTATTAGGTTCAAATTTTAAAACTTTGAAATTACTTTGATTATCATAGTCAAACTCAAGGAGAGACAACATGTGATCCCAAAAAATCAAAATAATGTTTAATCCAATGTTTGACTACAATAATTTAGTAAAGAGATCATTAATTTCATGATCAAAGTTATAATAATAGAACGACATATCTATTCGGAGAAAGAAAATATCGCTTATTATTAATCATTTGAGAATGACGATAATGATTGTTATATTTGATTTTCTCAAATATAATCAATTAAAGGTTTTGAAAGATTAATTTTAAAAATTAGGTCTAGGGAGGTCATTTGGTCAAAATGACCTATTTGGGCCCTTAATGGGCCTTTAGGTCAATCTTGGTTGACTTGGTCAACCAGGTGGGTTCAGGGTCTGGGAATGGGATCAACAGATTCAAAATGACATTTGGAGACCAATGGAGGTGGTCTCAAGGTCTGAGGAGGTCATTTGGTCAAAATGACCTATTTTGACCCTTAAAGGCTTATTTGGTCAACCTAGGTTGACTTCGTCAACCAGGTCAACCCAGGGGCTGGAAGTGGGTCCAACAGGTTTGACTTGATGTTTGAAAATTTTTGGAAGTGGTTCCAAGCAATTTGGAGGTCATTTGGTTTGAAAAGTGTATTTGAACCTTTAAGGGGTATTTTGGTCATTTTGACCTCGGGTCAACTGGGGGTCAAAGTGAGTCCAACAAAATGCAGTTTAATGCTCAATGGGTCATAATCAAGGGTCTGGAAGTGATTTGAGGGTTTGGAGAAGGCTCCAAGGTCAGGATCCACTGGGTGGCAGGTCCAGTGGCATAGACTGTAAATATTTGAAGGTTTTACAGCCTTTGGATTTTAATTCAGTTTATGGGGTTAGAGACCTCAGAATGAGCTCAAATTTGGAGGGTTGCCTCTAGAGATATGTCACATTAGTGTAGAACTGATAGACCTTGAATCAGAGATCAATTAATAGGGTTTTGAAATGTTCAAAGATTTACTGGAAAAGGCTTTCAGGACTTAGACCTTTGGCCTTGAAATTTGATCTGGATTTCTAATTTTGAGCTTGATTATTTGGATTTGAATCATCCTAATCATCTAAGATCATTTGGAGTGATCATAAATAATTAAAAGGATTTGAGCTAGATCAAAGATAAGATTAAGATTTGAATTAGGGTTTTAAATTTTGGAATGGATTGAAATCTGGATTTTGGTTCAGATTTAAATTGAATTAAGGTCTGGATTGACTTGAGTTTAAGATTGATTTGAAGTTTAAATTTGAATTGAATATGGATTGGTCTAGAATACGGAGTCTGGCAAAATCTTAGGGTCTAGGGTAGATCCTAGGGTTTAGAGTCCAGGAGAATCCTAGGGTCTAAGAGTCCTAGGATTTAGAGGAATCTTAGGATCTAAAAATCCTGAGGTTTAGGATCTAGGGTAGATTCTGAAATCTAGATTCTAGGAAGGTCTTAGGGTTTAGATAATTCCTAAGATCTAGATGGATCTGGAGGAATCCTAAGGTCTAAGGTAGATCATAGGGTCTAAAAGTCTAGGAAAATCCTAAGGTCCAAAATCTAAGAAGATCCTAGGATTTTTGGACTCTAGAATGATCCTAGGATCTAGGGTCTAGAATGATCTTGAGCTCTAAAACCTAAGAAGAATCCTATGGTCAAGGATAGATCTTAAGGTTTAGAATCTAGGAAAATCCTAGGGTCTAGAATAGTCTGGATACTAGATTGATCTGAGATCAGGATTGATTTGAATCTGGATTGATCTAGGATCAAAGTGATCCAAGGGTCAGGATTAATCCTAAGAATTGGAAAGATCCGAAGGTCTGGGTTGGTCCTACTAACCTCATACAAAAATGAGGTCAACAAATGGACCCCTAATATGTGTAATAGAATGTAGTTCTATTGCACATATTGGCGTTGACCGAATAGATTGGTCAAGTCTGGAGTTTTAATTCTAAGAGAATGAGAAGTCTATCCCGAGGGAATCGAAGTTTGAATTGACTCTAGGGTAGTGCTACGGAGGGCATACTCTACCACTAGTAGATCTAATCCTAAGGAAAGAGGAAAACTTATCCTTAAAGGAAAAGCAGATCTTGGTAATCCTATAGGAAGAATGAACTCCTAACTATAACGGATCGAATTTGGATTTGATTTTAAGGAAAAGGAAATCCTAACCTTAGAAAATTGTATTTAAAATGATACTAGAGTAGTGCTGGGGACAGCGTACTCTATCACTAGTAGATCTATTCCTAAGGGAAGGAGAATCCTATCCTTAAGGAAAAGAAGGCTGAGGGACCCTATAGGAAGGAAGAAATTCCTAACTATAGAAAATTAATTTTGGAATTTGATACTAGGGTAGTGCCACAAGGGGCGTACTCTACCACTAGTAGATTTATTCCTAAGGGAAGGAGAATCCTAACCTTAAGGAAAAAAAAGTTTGATTTTGAAATTGAGATTGAATCCAGGACGGTGCCACATTGAACTTATTCCATCACTGGGGAGTCTAATCCTAAGAGAAGGAGAATACTTACTCTGAGGAAAAGAAGAGCTTAATTTGAGAATTTAAAATTGAACCCAGGACGGTGCCACAGGGGACTTATTCCATTACTGGGGAGTCTATTCCTAAGAGAAGGAGAATACTTACTCTAAGGAAAAGAAGAGCTTAATTTGAGAATTTAAAATTGAACCCAGGATGGTGCCATAGGGGACTTATTCCATCACTGGGGAGTCTAATCCTAAGAGAGGGAGAAAACTTACTCTGAGAAAAAGAGAACTGGATGGTCTCATAGGAAGGTAGTATTGCTTCCTATAGGAGATCAGACTTTAAGGTTTTGAATTTTGAAACTAGAATGGTGCCGCAGAGGGCGTTATCCATTAATAGTAGATCTAATCCTAAGAAAAGAAAGCACGATGACTCACATCTATCTTTTAAGGAAAAGAAAACTGGAAGGTCATGTGAGAAGGAAGCATTGCTTCACACAGAATTGGATCTGGATCGATCGTATGTAAAGGAAACTTACTTTACACAGAGGATCTGGTCTGGACGATCATGTATGGAGGAAACTTGCTCTATACAAAGGATTGGATCTGGAATGATCATATGTAAAGGGAACTTGCTTCACACAGAGGATCGAGTCTAGATGATCGTATATATAGGAAACTTGCTCTATATAGAGGATCGGGTCTGGATGATTGTGTATAGAGAAAACTTGCTTTATACAGAGGATCGGGTCTGGAATGATCATATGTGAAGAAAATTTGCTTCACATAGAGGATCGAGTCTAGATGATCGTATATAGAGGAAACTTGCTCTATACAGAGGATCGGGTCTGGAATGATCATATGTGAAGGGAACTTACTTCACACAGAGGATCGAGTTTGGATGATCGTATATAGAGGAAACTTGCTCTATACAGAGGATCGGGTCTAGATGATCATATATAGAGGAAACTTGCTCTATACAGAGGATTGGGTCTGGAATGATCATATGTGAAGGAAATTTGCTTCACATAGAGGATCGAGTTTAATTTTGAATTTTGAAATTAGGATGATGCTGTAAAAGTATTATCCATCACTAAAGGATCTAATTATAAGATGAGAAAGCATGGTGACTTACATCTAACCTCAAGAAAATAGAAACAAGATTTTGAATTTGAAAAACTTGAACAAGATTGAGTTGAAGAGATTCAAAATTTAAAATTTTATTGATTTGAAATTCGAGCTACATCAAGCATAGTATTTCTTCAGGAATCACCCATTTATAAGAAACATTGGGTGATTTCCTTTACAATCCACTAGCTGATATGAGCCTCCTTCGTAGACTATTTTTACTACGAAGGGTCCTTCCCAGGTTGGTTCAAACTTCCCGCCGATCTTTCGGTGGGCTAAGATAAGCCTCCGAAGAACCAAGACCAAGTCGCCTACTCGGAAGGTTCTAGGTCGCACTAACTTATCGTGAGCTTGAACCATTCTGGCTTTATAGAGTTCTAGATTTTGCTGGGCTTGGAGACGACGTTCTTCAAGACCCTCAAGTTCTTCAAGTCGAAGTTGTGCATTCTATTATGTTGTGATCTGATTCTGGATTGTAGTTCTGAGCGAAGGGATTTGGATTTTCAGAGGGAGTATGGCCTCGGACCCATACACTAGTGCAAATTGTGTGGATTGGGTCGGGGTTTGATATGTGGTCCTGTAGGCCCTCAAAGCTTCCACCAATCTCTCATCCCACTGACGTTTATCATCATCTATGATCTTTTTGATGATTTGAACCAAGGTTTTATTGAAGGCATCAGCCAATCCATTAGCAGAGGGTAATAGATCGTTGAGTATCTTTAATCAATACCATGGCGACTTGCAAAGTTATTGATTTTCGTAGACTTGAAAGCAGACCCATTATCAGATATGATTCTGCGGGGTACGCCGAATCGATATACGATATGATCACGAAAGAATTTCATTATATGGTGTGATGTTACGTTTCTCAATGGAACTGCTTCTGCCCACTTTGAAAAGTAATCAGTCGCTGCTAAGATGAAGCGATGACCCCTTGAAGAAGGAGGGTCAATTTGTGAATCCCATAAAAAATGGTCTGTTTATGAACAAAAATTGTACGCTGCAGTCTTGGCATTAAAACAGTGGAAGCATTATCTTCTTCACGAAGATTTTATTCTTAGCAATGACCATCAAGCTCTCCAATACATCAACAATCAGAAAATTATTAATAAAATGCATGCACAGTGGATACTATTCTTACAAAAATTTTGTTTGTCCTATGACATACTTTCAGAACACAAAATAGAGTTGCTGACGCCCTTAGTCGTCACCCACTCCTTCTCATGCACCTCTAAATTGAACTACAAGTCTTCAATGCCTAATAGATCTATATCGTTTAGACCCTAAATTTGGCAAAATTTGGGAAACATGTCTTCATTCTAAAGCTTCCACTAATTATTCAATACAACATGATTTTTTATTCAAAAACTCTTTGTTATGCATACCACCAATTGATTAATAAAATGCATTCAGGCGATTTAGCTGCTCACTTGGGGCACGACAAAGCACTACAGCAACTACAAAAAAGATTTTATTAGCCACAACTGAGGTGTGACACCAACATATTCATTGAAAGATGTTATGTGTGTCAACCATATAAAGCAGGCAGGCAAAATATAGGCATTTACCTTCCATTACCTGTCTCGTACTCCATTTGGGAAGATCTTAGGCTCGATTTTATCCTTGGCCTCCCATGTACAAAAAGCTGGAAACAATTTTATTATGGTGGTGGTGGATCATTTTTTCAAAATGACCCATTTTATACCTTGCAAAAAGACCTTGGACGCTCTACACATCGCTCATTTATTTTTCCATGACATAGTCCGACTCCATGGCATTCCCAGAAGCTTAACCTTAGATCGAGATATCAAATTTATTAGCCATTTCTGACGTGAACTGTATAAGTGCCTTCATACCAAATTACAACACAGTTCAGCTTATCATCCTCAAACTGATGGCCAAACCAAGATCATCAATCGCACACTAGGAAACATGCGCCGCTGCCTCGTTCAGGACAAGCCAAAAACCTAGGATGAAATTCTTGGACAAGTAGAATTTGCATACAATCTAATGTCAAACAGTTCTACTGATATTTTCCCTTTTGATATTGTTTATACTAAATTGCCAAATCATCTTGTTGATATAGTCGTGCTTCCCAAGTCCACTGATGCTTTGGCTGAACGAGCTACTACAGTGATTGCCAATGTTCGACGACATCTCATGGAATCCAATTCTCAATATAAAGCAAGCACATATTACAAACGCTAAGCTCACCCCTTTAATCTAGGTGATTTCATTTTGGTCTGAATGAGTCGTGAACACTTTGCCCCGATACTTACTACAAACTAAGGAAGAGGAAAATTGGCCCTATTCCTATCTTAAGGAAGATTAATGACAATGCCTACATTGTGGATAGGGGTGTCAAAATTTGACACAACCTGATACCCGACCTGGAAAAATTCGGGTTTGGGTTCACCTTTTTGTGAAATAAGTTAGGTTCGGGTTCAAAAAATCGTCTCGTTTCAAAAATCGGGTCGGGTTCGAGTTGACCCGGAAACTCAGAAATGACCCAGAAAATTGGTCTGTCCGCTCTGTTGCCAGTCTTGCCCGCGTCTCTTCAGGCGTCACGATGTCACTTAGTCGCTGTCGACATGTCACCATCGCGTCTCTTTATGGGTGTCACGCTACCGATGCCGCACCACCGCTGCGTCATCGACGTTCCTTCCTGTCGAATGGGTCGCTAAAAGCCCTCTTCGTCGACATTCCTTCTTGTCCAATCGGAGTTCCGGACAGTTCACCGGAACTAGAAGTAGCAATGGGAGCTCGGGAATCGTAGGTCGGGACAGTTTGCCTCCTTTGTCGACTCGCTTCTTCAACCAATCCGTGTTGGGTCGGGTCAACCTGAAAACCCGATGGGTCAGGTCCGGGTTGAACAAATTGACCCGTTTGCAAAAATGGGTAGGGTTTGGGTCAACCCAAATAAGGTTGGGTCAGTTCCGGAACCCGACCCGTAACCCGAAATTGATGCCACTAATTTTTGATCTTTCACCACATATTAATACCTCTTCCACTTTTAACGTCGTTGATATTTATCCTTATTTTTTTTCGGATGACGCACGTGCCACTTCTAACTCGTTGGACTCGAGTTCATCGGACGACAGGGCACCTAATGCAGGGCATCCTAAGGCTCCTAATGTTCTGCAGGACTAGCATACCTCATATGGCATTCACCACTACTATGGCAGTCCTATTATAACAACCTCACCTCTTTCCACTGCTCTTTTGCCCTTTTAGTTAATACAGTACTATATGAATATGATAACTCTTGCTAGCTTTTATAAAAGAATGTAGCAGCAACATATATAAGTTGCCAGTTTTCATAGAAAGACATATACATACAGATTTCTCAATTTACTCTTACACAAAACTCTCTGTTATTCGTTCTTGCTAGTTTCTCAGTGCAGGTTCTCCATTGACTACCTCGTCAGATTTGTCGACCAAGTGCATATGCTCATGATAAGAGCTTAACTGATCCAATGTTGACTGGAGAGGCGGCTTCCTTGAGGGATGAGTGCAATTTACATTTATTTATTTATGTTTTTGGCTATTTTGTATCTAAATGAACTTAGATTATATAATGTTGATCTCGTCAAATTATCATTTTGACTATAAATTTATAGAAATCATCATTCATATGATCTTAAAAATAATTTCTCAAACTTCTAGATCTAATTTTTTTACTATTAGACAATGTTTATTTTGAAGGATTATTTAAAATATGCGAAATGAAAAAGAATTGGTAATAAATTTAAAATGATAAAAAAATTGATCTGAAATTACTTTTATTTGACTTACTTCATAAAATAATAATGAAAATAAAATTCTTTTTTTTTTTGGATGATAAGAAATTATTTTTTTCTTAAGAAAAGAATGAGAATTTACAACATTATATATATATATATATATATGGAAGATTATCAAGAACATATTGTGAGTGTTTATCAAGTATTTAAATGTCTTAGAGATGTCAGATTTAACTAATTTTGGGCTCGTTGGATTGGTATTGTTGGGCTGCTCGATTCGACTATATACATGTCATATTTGTATATCATTTGATCATCCAATTATATTTTAAAGCTTTCAAATAGGCTCTTGTCCTTTGATTTATACCTATTTGGGCTCAGATTAGATTGAAATTGGTGTCATCGGGTTCGTCTTCTTAAGATGTTCAATTTGACTATAAGCTTGCTAAAATCAAAGTACGTATGGTCCCAATTTTAATTTTTGAAGTCTTCAACTCAAATTTGCATCGAGATTCTTGTCAAATCAAGATGATTTTTTTATGAAATATCAATATATATTATCCTCCTTAATTCAATAAAGCCAAAAAGATCCTAAAGAAATAAATTATTTTTATATTTTAAGCTATTCTGAATATCTCATAATAATAAATTTTATAGATGAATATTGCCTTACATACCTACAAAATATTCATATGTTTGTGAAAACTCATGATATATTATATATACAAGAAGAGCTCATGATTATACGGGAAATGATGACCAATAAAACAATTTATTTTAATTGTGGCATGCAATAAAAAGACTAAATTAATGGCATATAATGAAATATGTCTTATATGATATGATTCTTTTTTTGAAGAGAATATATTTCTATCTCCAATAAATTTGAATCAAGTATTTTATCATTTATTACCCATCATTTCAAAAATAAGCACCATCTAAGAGTATAAGAGAGTCAAGCCGACTAGTGAGCCTGTCTTGGACTCGACTTGATAAATGGCTTGTGAGTTGAGCTCGATGAGCTCACAGCCCAAGCTTAAGCAAGCCCCGACTCGACTCATTAGCTCGCGAGCCGGCTGGTATAAAAAATATTAATATAAAATATACTTAAAAATAATTAGGATTCAAAATTTTAAGCATAAAATTGTTGAACATGTTTGAAAAGTATATTCATTTTTTTATATTAAGTGATTCTTCATTTTTTTTAATTTTTTATTCTTTTTATTATTTTATTGTAATAATTATTTAATCATAAATATTTTTTCTATTTCAAAATAAATGAGCCGGAGTCCGCTCGAACTCGAACTTGATTAATTAATCAAGCTCAAGTTAGAGGGACTCGTTTACACCTAGCATTATCGTTTATAAAAATAAAATAAAATAGAATTAAATCGTACAAAATAGCATGTCCCATTAACAAAATAGAAGTCCATTAACAAAGGAACACGAGGTTTCTTACAAAGTTCACTAAAACCAAAAGTTAATGCTCCTAAATTATTAAGAGAAGAATCGGTAACTCCGTTGATTCTCCTCTTTAACATTTACTAAGAACAGAATACTTGACGCATAGAAAGAAGCAAAAATCATCTGCTAGCTAGTGCTTGATCTTTATTTTTTAGTCTAAGAACATGAAATTAGACACTTCTTGCTCACTGAACTTCTTCACTCAGAGTCTGCTTCTTCTTCTTCTTCCTCCTCCTCCTCCTCCTCCTCCTCCTCCTCCTCCTCTTCTTCTTCTTCTTCTTCTTCTTCTTCAGATGAGCAGATTTGTAATATGCGAGGAACTTTAATGTTCAAAGAGTTCATCTGTCCTAGCAGAAATGAGCTGTAACCGCTGTAGGTGGTCGGATTGACGTTGAGATTGAAGCGCAATCCAAACAAGAAATCAACCTCCAGCTCATTCATCTCAGAAACACTGATCCCTCCCACGTTCGCAAAGTGTGGATTGACATTGTACCTATTAACCAACACAATCAAACAACTATTAGTTAATACTTCATTCAAAATGTTGTTGAAAAATCAAACAGCAAAGCCTTTCCACTTTGTTTTCAGTTTTTTGTAGTTCATTAAGCAGCTTAATTTATATCAAATTCTGAGAATTAGCCCAATCGAATGAATCCCAAATAAGAATGCTCAAGAAATCGAATTTCTTGTTTGATATGTTTGATGAAAAAGAGATCGAATGATGTCAATTCGTAATCCAACGGCTTTAAAAGGGGAACACAAACCTTCCATCCATGAATTTGACAGAGGTGAGAATGGCTGTGATGAGGAGGCGATGGACATTGAAGGAATCTAGTCTGACTGAGGGATTGAAATGAAGGAACCGGTCCAGGTAAATGTAGGCAATTAAATAGCAACAGATACTGCAATCAATGTACAAAAATATGCCTTCAAGATATCTGCGAATAGAGATCGCCGGTTTAACTAGGCCTGAGAAGGCCTCGGCCGCCCGTGGGGGGCGGCAATGCTGCGGCTGAGTGACCGCGAGCTCATCATTCTGGTTGACCGTGCGTTTGAAGAGAGCCGACAGAATGTTTATTACAAGAGGAAAGTTATTCTCAGGCTGAGCCACTGCCATTGTATTCGCCATTGCTGCAACTGGTGCTCTTCTTCTTCTTCTTCTGAAAATATTTGCTTTGTGGCTTGTGAATTAAGGAGCAGGTGATAGCTATATTTATAGACGAGTTTGCTCTAGTTTATTAATTGTTCCTTAAATAAGTATAAAATGTTTTGATTTTGGAGATAAATTAGGCAAGTGTATGGGAAAAAAAGATATTTTGTCTTTCGATTCTGTTGACCGCCATATATTGGATTTTAGATATGCAGAATATTTTTTATGTTAAATAAAATATATATTTAGAAACAATGTGTTTTTCAAAATATTATTACTTTTTATATTAAGAAATAAAGCTGAATATTCTGTATTTTATTGGATCTGCTGAATAACCTAAATCGAGTCCAAAATATTATCTAAGATTTTGTTCGGAGGTAATTTTCTTAAGATTTTTTAAAATAATTTGATAGTACAAAAAACTTTTGAGCTAATAATTTTTTATAAAAAATTATTTTAAAAAATAATAAGAAAGCTTAATTTTTTTATGATTTGATTGATTCAATTATGTGATCGATGTGATAAATTATGATTATAATAATTATTAATAATATTTATCATTTTTTTAAATAAATATATAAGGCAATTGGGCATTGCTAGAGTCAATTATCGGACAGGACTTAAATTAAGCTCCGTTTGGGACAATTTTTTAAATGCTTCTTAAAATTGTTTTCTAATACAAAAATTAAAATTTTTTTACTAAAAAATTATTTTAAAGTAAGAAAGCCGTTTCAAATAAAGCCTTAGTTTGTGCAACGTGTAAGAGTAACTTTGACACGATCTTTCTTTATCTAAATACAAGTGCAGATAAGCCCAAGCTGAGAGTATCAACCTACTATAAGGGGCTGTTAATTGGTTGGATTATATAAGCGTGTAAAATATTTTAAATGCGGGTGTTTTAAAAATTTTGGTGTTTTGATCAAAAAGAAATTTAAAGTAAAATAAAGTAAATCATTATAATTCATTTTTAAGGTAAACAAAACTTTTCAAGTTGAGCAAGAATAATTTACACCGCAAGCAAGCTCGTTTGACCGCCTCCAACTACACCGGCCACCATCGCCGGCCACTTCCACCCGCCTCTGGCCACCACTGCCAGCCACAATCACCATCGCCGACCGCCGGCCATCATCTCTGACACCGCCGGTCACCATCATCTTTAAAATTTAGACAACATTCATTTTATTTTAAACCAAATAAAAAATCATTCATTTGAATTTACTTTAGGTAAACTTATCCAAACAACTCCAAAATATTTTTTTTCTACATTATTCCTTTTAAACTGCATTCCTTTTTTAACCACCAAATAGCCGCTAAGATCATTTATTTATCTTTGCTCATGTTCAATATGAGTTGATCCTGTTTTTTAAAATTTTGTTCTGATATATTAACAATTTAATAATTATTTTTATTTGAAAATTCACTATATCAAATATGAATCTTGATGTATAATATGTGAAATGAAATTTTTCGGAAGGAAATTCAAAATCATTTAAATGCATAAATTTCAAAGCCAAGTTTCCTAAATTAAATTCAGGATCAACTAAACTCTAATTTCAATAAATTTATAATCATATTAAATAATAATAATAACAATAATTATTTTTAAAATAAAATATATCTATACTACTATTATAAAAGCCGCTTGAATTTCCTTCCCCATCAAATCTTGGCCATCCATTTTATTCCTTCTTAAATTATCTTGGCCCTTCATTCTATTATAAAAAATTAATAAATCAAAAAAATATAATAATTATGCAAATTAATATCCATTACATGCACCTAATAAAATAATTATATAAATTAATGAGTCTTAAATTTTCTTCCTCAAACAAATAACTGTTGTTCCGTTCTCAAACGATTCGCTTCTCCTCCTTAAGATAACTGTTGTTCCGTTCTCTTCCTCCGTAATAAATATTTGCTAAAACAAGCAGTTAACGTCATATATCCCCTCTAATCATTACGTTTTTCTCCCTCTCTCTGATTATTTGTGCCAAAAGAGAAAAGCCCAATAAGTCCACATTTGGCCTCAGGAGGCGTTGGATTTGCTTGCAGGTCCTTGAATGATAAGTACTTCAAATCTTAGATTGCTTTTTTCAGCTTTCTGATTGTATATAAGAAATCTTAAAAGAGTATTATTAGCTCTGATGATCTATGAGATATTAGGAAATTCTTAAATTTTATGCTTTTTGTTGTTGTTTGCTTTTATGTTTTTTATATGTTGCTGTAAGCAGTCTGATGTTTTTTTTTTTTTAAATTGTAGAGTGGGTTAATATTGGAATCTTTGCTCATGAAGTTGATGCATGATATAGCTTAAGAAAATTTTCAACCATGCCCCCATCATATTGGTAATAATTATGATGCTTGAAATTAATTTTATATCAACTTATTTAGAAAACTTAACGGCTTGTTTTATCTTCTCTGAATTGTGTTTCACTGTATTTGCCGCTTTGCTAGCGTCATTAGCCTTCTTGGATCATTTAATTACTCGGATGATGCTTTTAAGGATCCTCATTAAGCAAATCTGGAGATGTAAATGCCGTAATTGAGAATTTGAACTCTTCTTTCCAATTTAAACTTATTTATTCCATCATTATTCTGATAAATAATGATACAAAAAAAACCGATTTGATTGAGATTCTTTGATTGCAGTTTGGTTATTTATCAAATTTTTTATTTATAAAAATCCATTAGAATCTACTGTTTTAGAAAAAATTTTAAAGGGTCGCTATTCAAAATTATAATTAACTTTTTGTATTTACATGAATTTATATACTTTATACATTCACAATCTGCTTGTAATATTTATACATGTTAACAATTTTATGCTTTGAATTCTAAGTTTTAGAATCATATGCATCCTTTAGAATTCAAAGAGAAGGATTTAACGAAAGAGTGAGTTGTTTTTAAAATTGAAATATTGTGATCATAAATTGGAACAATCACAAGCCATCTTTTAAGTAGTAGCATAAATAGTCTACATTTTTGCGAGTCAAATGTCTAAATATATTAGCATACTGTCACCAACTTTATGACATTGTCATCCAAAGAATATGCCAATGGAAATACTAAGCTGCATATGCTGGTACGAGAAAGTAAAGTCTGTTTGATTTGGCAAATAACCAGAATCCACTGCTTTGAAAGTTTGCTCCATTTTTGCCCAGAAGATGTAACTCACGTATCCATAAGGAGCCCAAGATGTACTGAAAAGTTTTGTTTTAAGTAAATTCAGAAACCACATGAGCCATTAATGCATTCCTAGAGTTGCCATGCTCAAAGCAACTCAATGATGGGAGGGAAGGTTTTTATTGTTGTTAGGGATGCAATAGGCCTGGCTAGGAAAACTGTAACATTTCTTTCTGATTTATCTGCTTTATGATTGATATTGTAGGCATGTTTTCATTAGAAAAGGGTCTCTACTAGCCATCCATTTTCTTTCTGATTTATCTATACTGCTATTATAAAAGCAGCTTGAATTTTCTTCCCCTTCAAATCTTGACCATTCGTTTTATTTCTTCTCAAGTTACCTTGGCCTTTCATTCTATTATAAAAAAAGTAATAAATCTAAAAATATATAATAATTATGCAAATTAATGTCTATTCATGCATTCCTAGGAGATTCACTTTTAACCAATTCATAATATCAAATTACTTTGTAAAATATTTTATCTTTGTACTCATACTTTATATGCATTATTTATTTTATCTTAAATATACTTATAAGAAGTTTTAAATGTGTTTATTGAAGATTTTTAATTTTATATATATTTATTTTGTATTTTGTGTTTGCCTTATATTTGCTAAAATTTGCGTTGATGTATTTATTTTGTGATATGATGCTTAAGATAACATTATACAAAATTTTTTTAAAACCACCAATGCCAGTCCTAAGCCCGGATGAAAAGGGTTGAGGGTTTCTTCTTGTTACAGTAAAAAAACTTTTGTTTCTCTTTTAACGCTATTATCAAGATTGCCTTTCTCTCTTGTTGGAATTGCTATAGACTGTTTGTATTGTTCTCAATTCCAAGGTAGCACCAAATGGGCCGACTATATTTAGTTTTTAATATTCTAATATTCCTAATCAACACACAATATTGCTTAACATAAAATCCATAACTTCTAAAATCCATTTCGTCGTCCGGTAGCTACAACAGTCTTTTTGATCGGTAACGCAGTAGCTCTTTGGTTAGATATTGGAGCAACTTTACCTATTGAGAAATCCCTAACTTCTCTCTCTCTCTCTCTCTCTCTCTCTCTCTCTCTCTCTCTCTTTCTGTGTTCTTCTTCTTTTATGTTTGTTGTTGATCACTTGAAAGAACCCTCAAATCTTTCACCAATTTCGTAGCTTTTAGGAGGCGACTAAAGTTAAGAAGATAGATTGACCTTCCTTTTTGATCGGCTTGGGTGCAAAGCAGGAGAAACTAATTTACTGGTAATTTCATCCTGCTTTTACGTATTGTAATTCCATAGGAAGATATCTTCCTCTCTTTCATTTAGTTTGGATTTAAACTCATTGGAAGTCTTTGTTGGGATTTTCCTGTGCTAAAAAGTGCCAAATCATTGCTTTCAATAGTTATATATAGTCGTTTTGGTCAAAACAATTTGAATTTATGCTCTTTCATATCTTCTTTTGATTTCTTTAATCGTCTTATTTCTTCTAACTTTTCATCAATTTTGATTTTTTTCCAGTTTTTTTTTACTTGTTTTTTTTATGAATTTTATGTTATCCATTTGATTGTACTATCCATTAGAAATATTGGAATTAAAAAAATAGCCTTTTTATCCTTACAATTACTTGAACATATTTTGATTAAATTTTAATTGAATAAATCTTAAACTTATTTAATTTATTTTAAACTAAATATATTACATGATAAATTAATTAAATTGTATATTTTTCTTATTTTTAAATAAATGAATAGCTTTGTTAGTATTTTAACTTGATTATATTATATCTTGCTATTTAAACTTGCTTTTGTATTGCTAATGTTGCAATTCTTCTTAATGTGATTTTATGTCATGATAGATTAGATTCTACCGGCAGCAAGCGAGTCAGGATATTAATTTGCTTCTTCCATCTCTTTTCTGGATTATTAACTTACCTCAATGATAGGTTTTTGAAATATTTGGATATTTGGGCTTCCTATTTCTGACTGATATGGTGTTGAGATGCAAAAAATATTCTTTATGCATTTCTCCTTGGGCCCACCTTTGTGTTTCTACCTATGAACATATAGGCTGAGCTTCATGTTTCTACCTCTCATGATAACTTGAAGTTTCCCAATTTAGTCCATCACCATGTTTATTGTTCTCTACTAACATTCTTACATCAGCTACTTTGAAATAACAAAAAAATAGGATGCAAAATAAAGAACAATATATTTGACTGATTTTTGGTCGACTTTCTTTCATTGTGTCTTTTTATGGCTGACTGATTTTGAATTGAAGTGAAAATCATAGTTTTTCACTTTTTTTTCTTTGCTTTTGCTTAACTGTAGATTTAGGTGCTTTTTTTTAATTTGTGTTTTTTCTGTAGATTTTATTATTAAATCAACTTGTTGCAAAAGTTAATTTATGATGACCTTTTTTATTAGTTGTGAAGATACCACTATTTGGAATCACACTATTATAATCTTAGAACAAAGATTTCTGACCCAAATCTATGGCTTTTGTTGAATCTGTGGCTTTTCCCTGTCGACAAAAGTTGAAGGACAGCTTTTTCTTAGCTACCACACCAATAAATTTGATCGTGAAATCCTTCTTCGCCACAAAATTTTTTGAAAACAAGCAGAAAGTTGCAAAAAAAGAAAAAAACTTAAATAGCAATAACTATGCCTTGGCCATCGATTATCTAAACGCAAAAAAAAATCATGAAAAAGGTAGATCAAATTTCTTTTCTTAACAAATTGTAAAGTTTTTACTTTCATAAATATTCTTATATTTTTGCTTGCAGTGATGAAGGTAATTATTATGGTTCAGCACCACCATTTGATCAAAGGATTGATCATGCTAATCTATCTCTCATTTATTGTCTATCATTTAATTCTGGATCAACTAGCAAAGGAATCACCTGGTTCAACGATTCAAAGGCCTCCAAAACTATGGTTATAATCATATTTATAATATTTGCTATTTCAAGTAATATCAATGAATTTTATGGTATGCCATGGGTTCATCACAAGGGTCGTCAAAGAGATTAAAAAGGTTAGTTGTTCTACAAGGTCGTCATGTAATTTATATATAGTAATTTAATATTGTTCTCATTGTGTAAGAATTGTTTAAATAGACTATTGCCCCATAAGGAATTTTATACAACTTTGTGGTAGCTTGAAGGCCTAGATGCTTACTTGTGACTTGATTAACTTTTAAAATTAGTAATTTGATCCAAATTCAATTCATGTCGTTCTGCAATTGAAATAGTATGATTAAAATCATTCACAACTTCTGGCACCAAATTTTTACATCATTCTTTTTTCGTTAGATTTATACATTCCTATTTTTCATTTGTGTATTTCTAGAATACTATCTAAGATATTAATTTTATCTTCCAAAGATTATTTCTTTCTCACAAATTTTAGAAAATTTTTGTTTCATACCATTGTTAATTATAATTATGTTTCATACCGTTTTTAATTATAATTTGGATTTCATTATTTTCAAATTACATATATTATAAATATGATTATATTATATAGTTATTAATTTTAAATTCTTACCATACCTGATTATATTGTACAATCCTGAAAAGTTGACTTAGTGATTATGCATTTTTATTGTTTTTGTGCTCACTTTAAAAATTATTATAATGTTCACTTAGTGCATGGACAATTTTAAGATAAAATTCCTCTTATAATTTTAATTTAATATATAAATATAATGTTATAATATCTTATTTATAATAAAAAATTGTGCTTTTTTTGGTCAAAATATTAAATGATTAATTTTATTGTATTATTAGTTCTATAGAGAAAAATTATGAATTTTTCAATATTGAATTGTAAAATTATATTAATATATTTTTTCTACTATGATTTTAACAAAAAAAAATCTAACTCTTAATTAAAATAAATAATAATTATAATTATTTATAGCGATAAATTTAATATTTTTTAAGAATGATAATATTAATAAATATTCAAGAAATTTACGTGCATTAAATGCACGTGCAATAAAACTAGTAAAAATAAACACTCTTCATTCATTATGTTTTAGGAGAGTGTAAGTACATACCACGTAATTTTTAAGTTTTTCTATATCTAATATCTAATCTTTGATATTTATTTATATAATATTTAAGAGTCACAATAATATTCAAATACGTGGATAAAAATATGAATTTTATTTTAAAAAAAATAATATTAATAATTTTTAGATATAAGTTAAAGATTTAAGAGCTATATAAATAAATATTAAATTTAAATTATATAAATATATATAAAGGAATGTAAATCTCCGAAAGTCTTAACAGTAACTCATATTTGGCACTCTAATTTTAGATAATTCAAAATGAAAATTAATGTATCTGAAAAATACAACGAAATAATATATAATCCAAATAAGTTTCTTAAAATAAAAGAATCGGATTTGGAAAGATATTCTTTCCAAAAAAAAAAAAATCCTGAGAGCACCCAATTAATTAATATTGATTGAAGTCGGCGCCCGAAACTATATAATTAAGGCCAAGAGCAGCTCTTGCAGCAACCTCATTTATCAATCCAAGAATGCCTTATTTCCTAAGGAGAGTGGACGTCCGAAACTTCAATTTAGAATACGATTTCTTCATCTCTGTTTCCCGGCGGTGGCCCGACGCAATGGTGTTTCTCGACACAGAATTCCCCGGCAGCATCTACAACTCCGTCAAACCTCACTATGTTCTTTCCCCGGCAGAGCGCTACGCCCTGCTTAAAGCCAACGTTGAAGATATTCAACCCATCCAGGTCGGCATCACCATCTGCTACATTGGACGCTACAGCATCACTTGGCAGTTCGATCTCTGCGATTTCGATATTAGCCGGGACCGTCACGTTCCGAAATCCATCGCCCTACTCGAATCTTCCGGCCTCAACCTCAAGCACATTCGCCGTTGGGGCGTGCCCATCGTATGGCTTGCTCAGTTGCTAATCAACTCTGGATTGATAGGTCTTGGATCCAAAGCCCAATGGGTGGTGTTTCAGGGAGGATACGATATCGCTATCTTGCTGAAGGCGGTGTGGCAGTGGATGACGCCGTGCACGATGATGACGAAGGCTATTCTACCAGCTACACTGGAAAGCTTCTTGGCGTATACGAGATTTGTTTTCTATGGCGGAATCTATGATATCAAGTGTTTGATGCGGGTCTGCGGTCTCAATGGTGGATTGGAGCGCCTGGCGAAGCAACTGATGGTCGAGCGTGAGGTAGGGAAGCCGCACCAGGCGGGCTCTGATAGCCTTCTTATCTGTCATGTCTTCTTCCGGATGATGGCGCTCTACTTCTCATCCAAGGATGGCCGAAAGGCTCAGTACTTAGCATGTCGGGGGCTACTGCATGGCTTTGAATATTAGACTTCTTATTAATTTCCATCTGTTGGTCGGGAGTTTAGAGATCTTGCATTTGCATTGTGTCAAAATTACTAAGAAAAAAAAAAATGTCCAGTCATAATTGTTTAGATTTGGCGTGGATGTTGATCTTAGAAGTTATGTAATTGTAAGACTTTCTATTTCTCATAATTTGCATTCCAAGTTTAATTTTTGGAGTATGTTTAAATCTTACAATTTGTTAGTGCAATAGTCAAGGAAAATACACATCTCATCTTAATATGTTGGTTGGGAGCTTTGATTATCAACTAAAAAGTTTTGGATTCGAGTTTTTGTATATGTGATGTGTATGTGATTTTGTCTTTATTGGTCTAAATGTCCCCCGAAAAATGAATAATTAAAGCGTAAAGGTTGTGAGGTATTTTATGCTTCAAAGCAATAGATTAATCTCTCAAGTATGTATTCTTGCCATGTATGCATAGCTCTCGCTGTCACCTTTGTTGGCGTGCAAGCTTTCTGTTTTTCCTGAATAAAGAATACATTGACTATCTGAATACGCTCGGTTACGCCAGTTCAGTTATCTATGCCTTTCAAAGTCATTTAAACTGCATATTTGTTGTGGAGACATGCAATGCTTATTTGTGGAGCAATTTTCAGCTACATATCGGAACTAAATGAAGATGGAGAGGTCATGGAGAGAAATTTTCATTGATGAAAAATATAAAAGTTAAACTTATTGTCGTCACGTTGCCAAATGCGCAAGAAATATCCAAATTGCAAAGCAGAAGTTTTTTAGAAGATACGATTGGAATTCAACTTTACATCACTGTATCGTTTAAGATCTAAAAATAAAAATATATATATCGAAATTTATATCCTGTGAGCAAAGAATTTTAATTTTTTTGTTAGCATTGATCGTCATTGCTACAGTTATGCTCCAGTATAAACTTAATGCAAAGTGATTTGGGTCACTAAACTTGTTATCGATCAGATAAATAGTTTAATTTTGCAGCATTCTATTCATGGAAAGAAGGAAAAGCATTGCCAGTAAATAAACTGCCAAAATCATCCTCAAGCAGACTTTCATAAAAGGGAAATAGCAAGTAATGTGTAAAGAAACCATGGTGTTTAGAGATTCTTTGGCATCAATTTAATTTTTTGTTTAAAAAAATGTTTATTGTATTTGTTAACTAATTTTGTCTTTATTTTAAAAAGAAATTAGGTTATTTTTAAAAATATTCAAAAAAGGTTTTAGTGTTTTAAGTATGTTTAAAAACAATCGATGTTAATAGTCACCATCATTACCATCTTTACTGTTGGCCACTGTTGCTGCCAATTAGTGTAGGAGTTAGAAATTTTTTTTAGTAGGGGCACAAATTAGATTTTTTAAGTATTCAGTCAATATTTTTAATTCATGCTTGAGACCGGTATTAAAGCTTTAAAAAATATTTAATTTAAATTACTATTTTAAAAAGATAAAATATAGGATAATTAAAACACATTCAATTTCTAACGCATACTCATCATATTTTGAAAAGAGCAAATGATTTCTTTATTTCTTTCTCAATATAAATAATTAAAATATCATTCATTCATTAAAGCAGTCGATTTTTTATAATAGTCATAATAAAATCTTTCAACTTATATTATATGCATTAATCTTGGAACAAATTCTAAAATTTTAATATCAAAAGGTGATTTATTTTCATATAAAAGAGCCATAAGGGGATAAATAAATTATATAAATGCTTAACTATAATTCTATCTTTAAAAAATTAATAATAATAATAATAATATAATATAAAAGATAAAAAAAATTATATATTTTTGTTGAGGAGGATGAGCCTATGCCCCATAACTTCGTCCTTGGCCGCCATCATCATTGACAACAATAGACTTACTACTATGATGGATGGCCAATGGATGACCGTTGTTATCATCATCATCTACAACCAAAATAAACAGCCATCATGATCACTATCGGTGTCCATCATGCACAAATATTATATAAATCATCTTATTTAATATTTGTTAAAAATAAGAACAACTTGTGTATCAGAAATCAAATATATTTCTTTGATGTCAAAACATAAATATGAGGAGAAAAAAAAAAAAAAATGATCGCAAAGGGCTCCTTAAATTTCAGCTTTTCTCCTTCCCCTGAAGTACAAAATGTTAGTTTGAAGATGCCAGTAATCACATGATGCACATCCATTTGCCCATGCTTTCAATATTTCACATCAACCAAACCATAAGTCCTATTTCGTAAACAAGCTTTTAAAACCTTCATAAAGATACATAATCACCAACTGTATAAAGTATGCAACAGATATCATTAATACATGCTCGAAGTTATTTTGTCATCCGTAGTATAATTTACACAATCATCCATCCTTCATTAACATGTCCCCTGCAAACCAAAAACAACTAGATTTCAGTTCAATCATCTCCATCATCGCCTCCAGACCATGGAAACCTCCTCCTCCAAGAGCCTGGAACACCACCACCAAAACCAAATCCAAAACCATGCGCTCCCCTGTAAGCTCCACTGCTATCCCCAGCTCCACCCCCGCCGCCACCGGACCCATGGCCTGAACCCGAACCCGGGTCAGAACTGCTTCCAGATCCAAAGCCGAATCCGAAGCCATGACCACTTCCACTTGGAGACTCTGCAGAGCCAGAACCGTAACCCCAACCGCTCCCAGGAGCTGAGCCCCATCCCCAGCTATAATCCCAGCTTCCACTGGGACCTGAGCCAGAGTTGCCTCCTTCAGCATTCGGCGGAGGCTCAGCCTGTAGACCAGCTTCTGGTTCTTTTGGCAGGCAATTGATCTCAGTTGTACAAGAATCAGTGCAAGTTAGAACTGCAAGCAGAGAGAAGAAGAGAAAGGCCTGCATTTCTGTTTTATTGTAGAAGTGTAATTAGCATCTACATAGATTTATAGAACAAGCAATTTGAGAAAAAAGTTGTCATGGATTTTAGGAGGATGCCTTCTTCTTTATGACAAGTAGGTGGATTGAGAATAAGCTACCCGTGAAAGCAACTGCTAGCCTTTTGATGAGTGGGTGGAGACTCTGAATTCTACAGATTATTAGATATGATGTGCTTTCTGTTATATTTCCCACCACCGCCCTGCGCCCACCCAATTAAGGCCTGTCTTAATTAACTTTTCTTTCAAGCCGAAAATTTAGACTAATGGAGCCAAACAATATTCGTAGTGGATTCTTGAAGCTTTATTTTTTTCTTAATTTAGTGAAGCAGTTGGTTGCTTATATGATTTTAATGATAGCTGATCTCTATAAAATGGACACACACTTCTTATGTATAGAGGAAAAGTTGCATCCTTTAAGATGGTTCAGAAATGATGATGGCAGTTAGGAGTTGGAATTTGACTTCACTCCTGCCCGGTTCCTGATGACTATTTCTGTTAGCTACCATGTGCAATCCCACTCTCCGTTGCAAACCACTATGCTAAGCCATCTGACAATCCCGATCGTGATGATGATCAGGATCGCTCACTCTTTGCTCCAGCAACCCACATCATTTGATCCTAACTACTTGTTCCCCTTGCTTTACTTATATATACATGAGTACTGTAGCAGTCGAGGGTTAAGAGACAAATAGTAAAAATGAAGTTTTCTACTCTCTGATTTTCATAACTTTCTTTATGATATCAGAGAGTAGAAAACTTCATTTTAGCTACCATGTGCAATCCCACTATCCGTTGCAGACCACTATGCTAAGCCATATGACAATCCCGATCGTGATGATGATCAGGATCATACACTCTCTGCTCCAGCAACCCCATCATTTGATCCTAACTACTTGTTCCCTTGCTTTACTTATATGTACATGAGTAATGTAGCAGTCGAGGGTTAAGAGACAAATAGTAAAAATGAAGTTTTCTACTCTCTGATTTTCATAACTTTCTTCATGGTATCAGAGCCTAGGTCCTAATTCTTCCTGCTCAGTCTGCGGCTCTTCTCCTCAGCCATGGCCAGTACCGATAGCTCATCCACGGCAGCAGCTGTATCCCCTTCTCCCCCAACGAATGTTGTTCCCATTCCGCCGCAGCTCAAGTTCCTTATGGCAAATGTCAAATCCGTCCTCAATACTCAACTTACCTCCTCAAACTACCTCGTCTGGCGAGCACAGATCTTCAAATTGTTTTCTGCAAATGGATTCACTGGTTACTTGGATGGCTCCACTACAAAACCACCTAAACTCCTCCATCATCCCGATTCCTCTATAGAGATTAATCATGCCTATCTTACTTGGCAGCTGGTGGATCAAAATCTCACAACAGCCATCTTCTCCACCATTTCTTCATCTCTATTACCGTATGTACTCAACCTTGAATCTTCTACCGACGTTTGGTTCACCTTGGAACGTCGACTCCAGGCTACAAACAGATCACGTATTCTTCAGCTAAAGAATGAGCTTCACCAACTTCAAATGAAGGATAAATCTATGGCTCAGTACCTATCAGAGATCAAACAACGTGTTGATGCTGTCAATGCCGCTGGTTCTAATATTGATTCAGAAGACATTATACTATACACACTTAATGGATTGCCCTCTACCTATATTGCCTTCAAAACTGCAATCCGCACCAAACTCCATCCAGTGAGTTTAGATGACTTTTACACTCTACTATGTAGTGAGGAAGCAAACCTTGCTGTCGAGCAACCTCCAAAGCAATCGACTCCTGCCCAATCTGACTTTGCTTTTGCACTCACAACATTCATAGGTCGAAATTGAGGCTCCTCTCATGGTCGCAATACTCCTCAGAGAGGCCGTCGTGCCTCATATTTCAACACGTCCGGAGGTCGTCGTTCGTATCCAGTTGTACTTTGCCAAATCTGTACAAAATCAGGCCACTCAGCTGCTTCCTGTTGGCATCGCACTAACTTGACATATCAACCAGCTTCACAAGCTCTCATGGCTCACGAAGAAGAACCCTCCACAGCCAACTGGTTCCTTAATTCAGGCGCATCTACACACCTCACGTCAGACACTTCTAACATGCAGACAATTCAATCCTACTCTAGTTCCTCTCAGGTACAGGTTGGCAACGGTACACATCTCCCTATTGCCCACTCCGGACAAGGCATTCTACCGACCCCTTCTCGTAAGCTTCATCTGTCTAAAATTCTACATGTCCCTCACCTTCACTTCCCTCCCATCCAACTCCTTCCCCACCTCCACCTAGGCATCCTATGCTAACCCGGTTTCAAACCAATCACCTTAAGCCCAAACCAATTTTTGACCTTTCCCATACAGAATTTTCCCTGTCTCCCACTTCCTTCTCCGAAGCTAATCGGTATCCTGAGTGGCGCTCTGCCATGTCTGTAGAATTTCAAGCATTACAACAACAAGGAACTTGGTCCTTGGTTATGCCTAAACCTACCCACAACATTCTCAGTTGTAAGTGGATCTATAAAACCAAGCTACATACAGATGATTTGATAGCTCGCCACAAAGCACACCTTGTAGCACAAGGCTTCAAACAATAATACGGAATTGATTATACAGACACATTCAGTCCCGTTGCAAAGTTCCCCACCATACTCCTACTACTCATTATAGCAACGACATTTAATTGGCCTACTTATCATCTCGATGTTTCAAATGCATTCCTGTACAGTACTCTTGATGAAGTCGTCTACATGAAGAAACCCCCGGGCTTCCAAGATCCTCAATATCCCCATCATGTTTGTCGATTGCATAAGGCAATCTATAGTTTAAAACAATCACCTCGTCAGTGGTACTCTACCTTTTCCACTCGACTCCTCCAGTTTGGTTTCAAGACAAGCAAATTAGATCCTTCACTTTTATTATTTCAAAAAGGTTTTGTTTTCCTATACTTACTTGTTTATGTAGATAATGTGATCCTTACCATGAATGCTCCGCATGAAATAAACAAACTTTTGCAGTTTCTACACACTAGCTTCAAGCTCCGAAACCTTGGACAAGTCACCTAGTTTCTTGGTATTAACATTACCAAGACCAATACAAGCATTTCTCTTCCCAAGCCCACTATATCACGATAGTGCTCAACAATGCCGGTTTGCTCATGTGCAAACCTGTACAAACTCCACTGCCATCTAAGATCATACCACCTACTGCAAATTCTAAACTATTTCTACAGCCGGACCATTACCGTAAGCTTGTTGGCTCGCTCCAGTACATTACTATCACCCGACCGGACATCGCCTTCGCCGTCAATTACCTATGCCAACATATGCACAAGCCTTACCTTCTTCATTACCAACTACTGAAACGAGTACTACGCTATTTATAAGGTACACTCCATTATGTATTACCAATTCAATCCTCCCATCTCCAGCTTCAGGCCTACTCAGACTCCGACTGGGCTGCCGACACTACTAACCGACGATCAATCACTGGCTTCGGCATTTTCCTTGGCACAAACCTTCTCTCATGGTCGGTTAAGAAGCAACCCACCATTGCTCGTTCCTCTACAGAAGCCGAGTATCGTGCACTCGCTGCTGTCGCCATGGATGTCATGTGGCTTCGCCGACTACTTGCTGATTTTCAGATCCTCCTACCCGATCCTACTCTAGTATATTGTGATAACACATCGGCCATTGCCTTGGCTAATAATCCTGTGTTTCATGCCCGGACTAAGAATATCGAAGTTGATTATCACTTCATCAGAGATTGCATCAAAGATCATAAAATCATTGTCCATCATATTACTTCACAGGATCAGTCGGCAGATATTTTCACTAAGACGCTATCTATTCCTAGATTTTCCCTACTACGAAGCAAGCTAACAATTAAGGAGTAATTGTTAGCTTGAGGGGCGGAGTTAGCTACCATGTGCAATCCCACTATCCGTTGTAGACCACTATGCTAAGCCATCTGACAATCTCGATCGTGATGATGATCAGAATCGTTCACTCTCTGCTCTAGCAACCCAAATCATTTGATCCTAACTACTTGTTCCATTGCTTTACTTATATATACATGAGTACTGTGACAATTGAGGGTTAAGAGACAAATAGTAAAAATGAAGTTTTCTACTCTCTGATTTTCATAACTTTCTTCAGTTTCTTGGCTGGTTCTCTTTGGCTGCATTTTGGATTGTTTTGGTGCCTCACATATGCAGTTAATTTTGATTGCTGGAGGATTGTTTTGTTGTATGCTTATAAGCTTTACTGGCCATCTCAGTGCCTATTCTTGCCTGTGTTATTGGGCAAGAGGAGGAAGACAGAGCAAAACGAGAACAGGGAAAGCTTATTTCATTAATAATAATAGCTCCCATATATAGGAGAAATACAAAGAAATAATAAGTAATAGAAATATTATATCTTGCCACGTGTACACAATTCTAAATATTAACAGCTCCCCTCAAACTAATGATGAGGAGCATCAATTAGTTTGCTTGAAAGTATTGTAAACCGATGTATGGATAGAGGCTTAGTAAAGATTTCCGCTAGTTGATCGTTTGTACATATGTGATGTACTGTAAGATGCTTGGTATGAATACAATCTCGAATAAAGTGACATTCGACATCAATATGTTTAGTTCGAGCATGGTAGACTGGATTATTGGCAAGTGCAATGGCAGATGTATTGTCACAATAAACTATAGTGGGAGTTGTTTGAGGAATGTGAAAATCTTCCAATAAACACCGTAGCCAAATGACTTTAGAGGCTTCTGTGGCTAGTGCTCTGTATTCAGCTTCTGTAGAAGATCGAGCAACCGTATGTTACTTTTTGATCTGCCATGATATAAGAGATTTGCCCAAGAGATTGCAATAACCAAATATTGATTTGCGATCAGTAGAATCACTTGCCCAATCAGCATCAACAAAAACTTTGAGTGTGAGATCATCTCTATGTAGAGGTATTCCAACGTGTGTGGTACCCTGAATATAACGTAATAATCTTTTAAGAGAATCAAAATTAATATTAAGAGGTTTATGCATGAATTGACTTAGCTGATGAATGGCAAACTGAATGTCGGGACGAGTCAAGGTGAGATATTGTAGCGATCCAATTAGATGATGATACAATTGAGGATTAGTAAAGTCATCATTAGAAGTGTTGAAGAGCAATGTCTTGCACATTGTAGGAGTAAGAACCGCCTTTGAATTTGTCATGCCAGCTCGATCAAGAATCCATTTGGCATATTGCTGCTGGTGCAAGAGAATTTCATAGTCAGTTGGCATTGCTTGAATGCCGAGAAATTGTGATAGTTGTCCCAGATTTTTCATTTGAAACCAATCATGTAGGTTGGAGAGCAGACGGTTGATCTTGGTTGGTGAATTTCTGGTTAGAAGAATGTCATATATATATATATATATATATTAAAATGTATAAACTGACCGAGCTCTTTTGGTATGTGAGTAACGAGGGATCGGCTGTACTTATGTGAAATCCAAATTGTTGGAGACGAGTTGAAAGTGTAGCATACCATTCTCTGGGAGACTGTTTAAGACCATAAAGAGCTTTCTTCAATTTACAAACATAGGTAGGATGAAGAGAATCTTAAAACCCAGGTGGTTGTTGGGTATAGACGGTATCACTGAGATTTTCATGTAAAAAGGCGTTTGAAACATCTAGTTGAAGAATATTCCAATTGTAGTGAAGTGCGATCAGAATAAAGACACGAATAATGGGCACTTTAGTAACTGGACTGAACGTCTCCTGGTAGTCTAAGCCATACTCTTGATTAAAGCTCTTGGCTATAAGCCATGCTTTATATCTAGAAATGGAGCCATCCGATTTAAACTTGGTTCGAAACATCCATTTGCAACCAAGGATGTTTTGATTTAGCATGGGAGGAACCAAATCCCAAGTACCTTCTGTTTGAAGCACTTGAAATTCCTGTGACATGGCTGAGAGCCAATGTTCACTTTTGATGGCTTGATGAAACGTGGTTGGGTCGGATGGTTGCAACATATGGGATAAATCAAATATGTGTTTTGGTTTAGAATGACCACTTTTAGACCGAGTGATCATCGGGTGAATAGAAGAGACAGTCGAATTGGTAGTATGTATGGATGAAGGAGTCAGCTGTTGTACTGGTAAGATAAAGTTAGAAGTGTTTGAATTGCTCGTGGATAGACTAGGTGAGAGAAGAGGAGTGACAATTGAATGGGAACTGAGATTTGAATTGTTGGATGAATGTGTGGGACAGAAATTGGTTATAGAATTTGGAAGGCCAGCAGTGGGAACAAGTAGCAAAGGAGGAGTAGCAGATGAGAAATTTTTGTGACTGTTGGAAGTTGTGGTGAGTTGTTTATAAGGAAATACCGCTTCATTGAAAACAACATGACATGAGGTATAAATCTTGTTAGTTACAGGATCCAAGTAGCGATACCCTTTTTGAAATGGAGCATAACCTATAAAAACACAAGGATAGGATAGAGGTGAGAGTTTGTTTGTAGAATAAGGTTTGAGCCACGGATAACAAAGGCATCCGAATACCTTTAGATGAGTATAGGTGGGCGGTTTGCATAAGGAGATTTGTTTGAGGTGTTTGATGAAGGGAGGCAATTTATGAGATAAGTAGCCGTCATAAGAGTATCCACCCACAAATGTTGTGGAAGGGAAGCTTCAATTAGCAAAGTACGTAAAGTCTCAATCAAGTGATGATGTTTTCGCTCAGCAACCCCATTTTGAGAAGGTGAATAAGGGTAGGTAAATTAATGTATGATTCCAAGATTTTTGAGAAAGATTGTGAATTTATTATTGAGGAATTCACCACCTCTATCAGTACGAATAATTTGAATGTTAGCTTGAAATTGATGTTTAATCATTCTTTAAAATTCAAGAAATTTATTAAAAACATCATATTTTTGAACTAAAGGATAAACCCAAGTATATCATGAAAAATCATCGATAAAGGAAATATAATAGTGATGTTCTTAATTTGATGTAGCTGGGGAAGGTCCCCAAACATCAGAATGAGCTAAAAAGAATGGAGCAGAGCTAACATTTTGAGAATTAGAAATTGGTAGTTGATGGATTTTTGCCATACGACATGCATTACAAATAGAGGTAGTAGAAGAAGTACAAATATTGATAACATTTTTAGCTAAAGTAGACAAGGTATGAATCGACGGATGACCAAGTCTTCGGTGCCACAAATCTGGAATCGATTGGACAGAAATAAGAGCAAGCTTAAATGTAGTGGTTGGTATGCAAGATCAAACTTGACAAGGATATAGACCATTAATACACGGACCCATGAGAAGAGTTCAGCTGGTCTTCTGATCCTTGATAGCATAACCATTGGAAGAAAAGGTTATAAGGCAGTTATTGTCAGCAGTAAGATGGTGAACAAATAATAAATTGAAAGACAAATTAGGAATAAGATTAAGCTGAGATAATTGAAGAGTACCTTGAGGAGTGGGTAATATACTTTTACCCGTAGTATGAATGGGAAGGGATTGACCGTTACCTATAACAACTTTATTGGTGCCGGTATACGATTGGGAAGATCGAAATTGATTTGGATCAGATATTAAGTGGGAAGAAGCACCACTATCAAGATACCAGTCAGTTTGGTGAGTTGTAGCCGGAGAAGTGAAGAGAGCAGTGTTAGGAGGATCAGTGTTGTACTGATCGTCATGCCTATGCCAACACTTGATGGTGGAATGTCCGAATTTACCGCGGATTTGATAAGTAATGAGAGATCTTGAAGTTCTTCCACCACGGTTGTAGTTGTTGCTGGTGTTGGAAGACTGTCGATTTTGATACGATTGTCGACCGCGTGAGTTGTTTGAACGACCACGACCATGGCTTCGAGAAGCCGTTAGCGCCATATTACTTCCAGAAATGTGCAAAGATTGAATTTCACGCGAGGTTTCATGGGCAAGATTGAGTTCTTCGCTGCACAGGAGTGTGTAAAGATCATCTAACGTTAGTGGTTGAAGACTGGTTCGGATTGAGGTCTTGAAGGCTTGATATGCCGACGACAAGCCATCCAGCGTGTAATGAATAATATCTTCAACATCAAGAGGAGTTTCGACAGTAGCTAAGGAATCTACTTTGGTTTTAACTTCAAGAAGATATTGTGCCATAGTCTTATCTTTCATGGACAAGTAGTGTAGCTCATATTTGAGTTGTATAATTCTTGATCGCGTGCTGGACTGAAGTCTGCGATCAAGAATAGAACAGATCTCGGCACATTATTCAACCGAGAGAACATAGGGCAAGATGGTAGGAGAAATAACGGAACACAAGGATGCAGCAAGATTTTGATCCAGAGAATGCCAGGCAATGCATTTCGGGTTTGAGATGGAATGACTTGCATCGTCAGTGACTGATTTTGGAGGAGCGACAATGATCCATCCAAGAACCCTTCTTACCCATTTGCAAGAAAAAGCTTGAGGACTTGAGATCTCCATAAGGGGTTATTTTCTACAGAAAGCGATTGAGCAATGATGGTCTTGATGTTACCCATCAAGAATTTGAGCGACGCTAGAATTTGCGGAGAATCCACGGAAGGGGCAGGGGGTTCAGCATTGGAATGAATGGTGGAAGACATCGCCGATGATTGAGGCATGAAAGCAAACTAAAGAAGAAGAAACAAGAAGAGAAAAAAGATATCAGAAAGAGGAAAGACATAGCTCTAATACCATGTTATCGAGCAAGAGGAGGACGACAGAGCAAAACGAGAACATGAAAAGCTTATTTCATTAATGATAATAGCTCCCATATATAGGAGAAATACAAAGAAATAATAAGTAACATAAATATAATATCTTGCCACATGTACACAATTCTAAATACTAACAGAGGGTATACAATATGGTTCATTGATGAAGGATTTTTTTGAAGGACAATGATGAGAACTTTTTTGCACCCGAATGTCATTCTTCCCTATGAATGGTCATTATGACAATTAGGATAAGACCTGTGTTTGTTCAATGCAGAAACTACCCTTGACTCTGGGTGATTTTTGCACTATTTGAGTCCTGATTATTTGTCTTATATTTTTCTTTTTGGTATAATTTTTAGGGGCAACGTCTTCCTGTTATTATTTTTTCTTTCTTAAGCTATAATGGTTCCCATCTTATCATAGTTGTGGCTAAATTGTACCCCTAAAAGAGGGATTTTTGTAATTACCTTCTTCTTTTGTTTATAATATTGGGCTCGACCCCTAAAATTCTTTAAAAAAAAAAAAGAATTTGGCTTCACTCACTGTGGTATTAGATTTTAGAAAAATTTAGCTAAATATGATTATTTATTATTTGAATGTAGTTATTAAAATATTAAATATGAATATTATTATTTTAATATGATTTTATTAAAATAATGAAATAATTATTCAAAATTTAAGGATCGATAAATTATTTATTAGCTGTTAATATTTGTTATTTATCTAATGACTAAAAAATACTCATTAATAAAATTTTAATATACCTATTATATTATTGATATTAATTGATTTGACAGTTTTTTTTTCTAAAAAGAATGTTATCTTTGTTTTGGATAATCATTCTACCCTATCAACTTTTCGCCTGTTTTCTCTATTCTTCTTAACTCGTTCCCATCTGGCCGCGCCCTCCAGGGGCTACGACTTGCATAATGTCATCACCATGCCTTCTTCATCTAGATTCGGCTAGCTGGCTACATACTTAAATGATTAAATATTCACTCTTAGGCTTAGTGTGGGACGGCTTTCTTATTGCTTCTTAAAGTGACTTTTTAGTTAAAAAATTTTAATTTTTGTATTAAAAAGTCGCTTTAAGAAGCAATAAGGAAGCCGTCCCAAACGAAGCCTTAGATTTCTTTTGGGACAACTTTCTAATTACTTTTTAAAGTAATTTTTTAGTATAAAATTAAAATTTTTTTATTAGAAAATTACTTTAAAAAATAGTAAGAAAGTCGTCCCAAACAAAATCTTAGTTTAAGCAAAGTTGTTATGCATCTTACGCTTCATTTGGGACAGCTTTTTTGCTACTTCATAAAATTATTTTTTAGTACAAAAATTTTTAATTTAAAAAATTTTTATACTAAAAAATCGTTTTAGAAAGCAACAAAGAAGCTTTCCCAAACGAAGTCTTAATAAGTGATCAGCCCTTTTATAAGTTTAAATTTTGTAAATTACAAATAAACTTGGCTAGTGCTGTATCTGGCTCAATTTTAATTCCTCTGTGTCTGAGAGGATCAAAATCAATTTTGATGTAGGATCAATGGTAGAGGCACAAGCAAAACAGGAAAACCAATAGAACAGTAAGCTTGCAAGTTGCAGAGCTTGATAAGTATAACTAGAGAATGAAAAACTGGGTTTCTCCTTACAGACTTCGTATAAAACTAGCTAAAGACGAAGGACTAAAATGGTAAAAGCTACTGAAAAGTAATCATGTGCTGTGGTATGTAAAAACAGTAAATGCAAGTGGTAGTGGCATTATGCTAACTAACTAAAGCAGAAAAGGGTAACTTGTTCCGCTGGACCAGTAGCTAAACTATCCCGCCAGCTTATAATGCTCCGCATCATTCGCCCCGACTAAGAAAAAAGATTGATTCCACCTGAATCAATAGTGTCGTTACCATCATCCGGCGGTGAATAAGGGTAGATATCAGCCACATTGAAGGTATGCGAAGTACTGAACTCGGTTGGTAAGTCAATAACATAGGCATTGTTATTGATGCGGTGCTTCACGGCGAATGGTCCGAACTTGCGACGCCCAAGTTTGGAATATGTTCCCACTGGTAAGCGCTCCCTCCTCAAGCGCACCATAACTAGATCTCCAGGATTGTAAATCTTTTCTCGGCGGTGCTTATCAGCATTTTGCTTGTAATGCATATTGGATTCCTGTAGCTTTAAGCGAACCTTCGTCAGCATTTCGGTGAATTGTTCAGCTAATGTTGTGGCGGCCTTGTTGGTGCATTTGGGTATTACTGCAATATCAACAACAGTGTTGGGAAGCTTAGTATAAACAATGCTAAATGGGCATCTACCAGTGGATCGATTCGGCATTGAATTGAATGCGAATTCGGCTTGCCCCAAAACTTCGTCCCAAAGTTTGGGATTGTCTTGCACCAAACAGCGAAGGAGGTTCCCCAAAGTTCGATTCACCACTTCGGTTTGCCCGTCGGTCTGAGGATGATAGGAAGAACTAAGTTGAATGTTAGTATTCATGCGTTTCCATAGCTCGCGCCAGAAATGACTTATAAACTTAACGTCGCGGTCGGAAGTTAAGGATCGGGGAATACCGTGCAACCTTACAATCTCGTGAAAAAATAGTTTGGCAATGTTGAGGGCGTCGAATGTCTTCTTACACGGTAGGAAGTGGGCCATCTTAGAAAATCGATCAACCACGACCATGATAGAATCATTACCGCGACGAGTGCGAGGTAGACCCAGGACGAAATCCACACTGAGGTCCTCCCAAATGGATTCGGGAACGGGTAATGGCGTATAGAGACCGGTGTTCTGACCTCCTCCCTTATACGTCTGACAAATTGAACATCGTTCCACAAATCTAGCCACATCCCGCCTCAAGTGAGGCCAAAAGAACCTGGTTTGGAGCTGGTTTACTGTGCCATCCCGTCCTGCGTGAGCTCCTAAACCGCCGCCATGCACTTCCTTAATAATCTGTTGCCTCCAGGAGGAATTTGGAATGCAAAGGAGGTTTCCCTTAAAAAGAAAACCATGACGAATGGAGTAATCTGTTGTCGGTTCCGCTCTCAAGCATTTCTGCCAAATATCACCGAAGTCAGCATCTTCTGAATACAAGTCCTGTAGTGATTCGAGGCCAATGAACTCTGTTTTTAGTTGTGTAACCAATGCTGCTCTTCTGCTGAGTGCGTCCGCCACCCTGTTTTGCACGCCACTTTTGTGCTTGAGCACAAAAGTAAACTTTTGTAGGAACATGAGCCATCTAGCATGCATTCTGTTGATATCTTTTTGTGTGTTAATGTACTGGAGTGCCTTGTGATCGCTGCAGAGGATGAAATCTTGTTGCAGTAAATAAGGTTCCCACTGTTTCAGTGCCCTTACTACGGCATATAACTCTTGCTGATACACGGACCATCGTTGTCGCGCCGAACTTAATTTCTCACTAAAAAATTCTATGGGTCTATTATCTTGAGACAGAACAGCACCAATTCCAACTGAAGAAGCATCCGTTTCTACAACAAACGGTTTTTCAAAATCCGGCAGAGCCAGTACAGGCGTTGTAGTTAATGCAGCTTTCAGATTTTCAAAACTCCTTTGCTGTTCATTTGCCCACACAAAAGTTTTCAATTTAAGGACATCTGTTATGGGAGCGGCTATGAGACTAAAGCCTTTAATAAACCTCCTGTAGAAGTTAGCTAGTCCATGAAAGCTTCTTATTTCTGTGAGAGATTTTGGAACCAGCCAATCGTTGATAGCGGCGACTTTACTGGGATCGGTACTCATGCCATCTGCCATAATTATGAAGCCCAGAAAGGAGACTGATGGAGTAGCAAACTCACATTTATTCATATTCAAGAACAGTTTGTGTATCCTCAGATTTTCAAGAATTCCTTCCAAATGTATTAAGTGCTCCTCTAAGGTGCTACTATACACCAAAATGTCGTCGAAGTACGCGACACAACATCTGTTGAGGAACGGTTTCAAGACATCATTCATTAACCGCATGAATGTGGATGGTGCATTGCAAAGTCCGAACGGCATTACTCTCCACTCGTATAAACCTTCTCGCGTTTTAAACGCGGTTTTCCATTCGTCACCTGGTCGGAGTCGGATCTGGTGATACCCGCTTCGTAAATCTAACTTGGAAAAGAGTTTTGCACCTGCTAATTTCTCCATCATTTCCTCCATCCTTGGCATTGGAAAACGAAATTTTACTGTAATTTTATTAATTACCCTACTGTCGACGCACATTCTCCACGTCCCATCTTTCTTTGGAACCAATAAAGCTGGTACTGCGCAAGGGCTCAAACTATGCTGTATCAGTTGCTTGTCTAGCAACTCGTCGACTATCTGTTGGAGAGCTTTATTTTCATTTGGACTGAGGCGGTAATGCGGAAGGTTTGGTAGAGTGGCGCCAGGTATGAAATCTATCTGGTGCTGGATTGCCCTCATGGGCGGTAGTTCCGCCGGTAGTTTGTCAGTGCAAACATCCGCAAATCGGCTAAGCAATGAAGTCACTGCCGTTGGCAATTGGTCCTGCTGAATACAAGGTGACACTTCTTTTACTACTAAAGCCATAATGCTTGCAGTTTCCCTCCAGGCATTCAACAAAGCGGCTGCTGACACCGCAAATAAAGTGTTACCTTTCTTAGTAGTTTTAGATTCCAGTCCTGAGTTGTTTGGAAGTAACCGCAGTCGGCGACCTTTCCAGTCAAACGAATAGGTATTTGCTCGACAGTCATACATAGCACCCATATCATACTGCCATGGCCTACCCAAGATAATGTGGCATACGTCCATATCCAGGACATCGCATAACACTTCACTAACATAATGTTTGCCAATTGAGAAGGTCACCTTGCACAAATCTGTCACTAACATTTCAACTCCCTTCTTGACCCAGCTGATTTTGTATGGATTGGGATTCTTTGTAACTTTAAGATTTAAGGCTTGGACCATTGCACGCGAAACCACGTTCTCTGTGCAACCACTGTCTACTAATAAGTCGCACACCTTCCCGCCAATAGTGCACTTGGTTTTAAATAAAGCATTCCTTTGGGACGAGTAAGGCTGCTTCGGTGCCAACAGCAACTTCTCAAGCATACAAACTAATGGTTCTCCAACATCAGCTTCCACGTCTTCCTGGCTAGGTTCCGGTTCTGTGCTATGTTCCCCTGAATCTTCCTCTCCTTCGGCGTCAACCAATTGTAACTGTGGTCTCGAGGGACATTCGTTTGATTTGTGCCCGGGTTGGAAACACCGGAAACATTTAATGTTCGAGGGCTTAGTATAAGGATTATCTTTGATCATTGTTCGTCCCTTCCCGGCCATCCTTGCGTCAACAACCCGTCCGGTTGAATTTGGCGATCCCGTGGTAACCGCGGTCGAGCTTTGTTGTTTTCCCATTGTAGGTCCTGTATTATTGGGTAATCGGAGGTTTTCATTGGCTTGCTCCTGCACGGATGATGCTCTCCTGAATTGATGGCCCCTGCTATGCCTCAGTGACTGCATCTCCACTTTCAAGGCATAATTAACAGCTTGAGATAGTGACCAGATGGTATTCAATTCCAGTTTATCCTGGATTGTTTCCTTTAAACCGCCGATGTATCTCGCTACCAATTGATTGGCTGTCTCATTTAAATTATTCCTTGCACTCAACCTATAGAACTCCTCAGTGTAATCGTTAACATAACGATTACCTTGCCGGCAATGTTGGTACTGTTGGTATAGCATTTGCTCATAATCAGTCGGAAGATAATGCCCTCGCAATAACTGCTTCATCCTTCGCCAGTTTCTAACAGGTCCTCGACCTTCTCTCCGACGGGATTGTAACACCTGTTGCCACCAAGCGCTAGCTCCAGCTTTTAGCCGACATGCCACATACTTCACTTGCTTGGTTGGTTCAATTTCCATATATTCGAAAAAGGTTTCAACCGACCTCTCCCAATCCAAATAATCTTCTATGTGCAATTTCCCGTCAAAATATGGTATATCTAATTTGACTCGAAATTCGTTGTGATGACGGTTTACCTCCCTCGGACGTCTTCTCCGGTGGTTGGCCATTCCTTCGTCTGAATCAGAGGTGTCCGAATTCTGATACTCTCCTGCTTCCCGATCGGAATCGGAAGCTTCTATCACCTGCGATTCCCGCTGGTGAGGTCGCTCTGTCCCTGTTCCTCGCCTAGCGACCGGAACAGTCCGGTTGGGAGCCATCCGATCCAACCGTAAAATAATCTCCCGTAATTCCTGGCGAATTTCTCCATAGAACCGGTTCAAGTCATTTTCCAGCTCCTCCGTTCGTCGCCCCAACCCATCATGCGCCGCCCAGAGAGCCTCCAAGCTGTTATCAATGCCGGGAGCCACCCGCCTGCTGCTCTCGGCCATCTAGCTCTGATACCAATACTGATGTAGGATCAATGGTAGAGGCACAAGCAAAACAGGAAAACCAATAGAACAGTAAGCTTGCAAGTTGCAGAGCTTGATAAGTATAACTAGAGAATGAAAAACTGGGTTTCTCCTTACAGACTTCGTATAAAACTAGCTAAAGACGAAGGACTAAAATGGTAAAAGCTACTGAAAAGTAATCATGTGCTGTGGTATGTAAAAACAGTAAATGCAAGTGGTAGTGGCATTATGCTAACTAACTAAAGCAGAAAAGGGTAACTTGTTCCGCTGGACCAGTAGCTAAACTATCCCGCCAGCTTATAATGCTCCGCATCAAATTTGATAACTTGGCATGTATAAGTTGTGGCTAGCAAAATGGAGAGCCGGTCCAACAATTATTGTGATCAGGCTGATGTGGCTCCACTTGTGTTAATTTAGTAATAATTGTGGTTAATTAAGTAGAATAATTAGTTTAAGATAAACATTATAAGCTTATAAATATCTCAATTGGGTAGTATGAGAGAATAATGAAATGAATGAATTTTCTCTGTTTTTCTATCTAGTTTTTGTTTATATTTTTTTTATAAGAGTGTTGAATAGCTCAAAATATTCTAATTAGAATCTTTAATAATTATTAGAAATTAGATAGAGATCGAAGAGAGAAAATTTATTAAAATTTGTTCATTTCATCAAGCTGTACTCTTCAATTAGAAGTATTTAAAGGCTTACAAATATTATATTTGTGTCAAAAACGGTAAACTTCCCAATCCCAAAGCATTTTGCTAGATATCCTCAAATTGTTTAAATGGTTCTTTCTCAATCAACTGATATTTTAAATAAATTCAACGTTGCCCAAGTATTTTGCTCTTGACATTTTTCCTGTGATTTTGGCTTTGTTTTTTCAACTGTATTCGTTACAGGTTCATGCATAAATCCAGTCAAAATTTTGCAAAATGATAATATTCCCATTTATATTAAATTATTCAACTTAGCTGCAAGAGTTCCTTCATGATGAGATCCCATAAAAATAAGTCAAATTGAGAACTTTTTTGACCAAATATATGGACGTCAGGCCATCAAATCTCATTCCATTGGACAAAAGTCGCTGTTAAGAACTCCATTAAGCACTGCCATTGATGCACGAGCTTGACATCCATATAGGCTTTGTTTGGTTATCCCTTAACTTTTGTAAAAGATAGTTTTAAAAACATTCGTAGAGGAAATGAAGTTCTCAAACGGAGAAGTATATATCAAAAAACTTATCAAAACAGTAAAAAAACGAAATTATGCAAAAAGCATTTCCACATAAGCGGCATATTCAAACAGCGACAAACACTGTTTCGAAACGGAAAAGGAGAAAATAAGCCGCCTCAAACGAGGCCATAAGGAGAAATGAGTTAGCTTCTAAAGTGATTCGATCAACGCGGTGAGACAGATTACTGGGAATTGCTGATCCAATGAACAACAATGAAAAAAAAAAAAAAAGAAAAGAAAACAGTCCCCCGCCCCCATATCCTTCCCTTGCTAAGAATTCAAACTTTATTGTGAATTGAGAAATTTTGTTTTGATGCAGAAGAGGAAATATCATTACTCGAAATAGAAATACAGTAGAAAATACTGCATCAATTCCAAAGAGCTTAAGTCTTCATCTGAGACGGCTTTTTTACTGCTTTATAAAACACCGTTTTAGTACAAAAATTCTTTGAATTAGAAATTTTTGTACTAGAAAGTTGTTTTAAAAAGGATTAAGAAAGCCCCCCAAATGAAGTTTAAGACCCACAAAAAGATAAATTGATTATAACAAGATACAAGAAAAGAAGAAATCATATGGGGCAATAGTTAGCCGTGGTTGGTTTCCTTTCAAAATTATCATATTTGAGAAATTATTTCAGATGATCTCTCATAAATTAGACGACTTATTAATTCTTTCTTTTTATCATTTTCACATCATTTATCAGCAGTGTGTAAGAAGACGTTCTCATTTTGAAAGGGCCGTGTCACCATTAAATCTGATAAATTTTCTAAAAGTATAGAAGTTTGGTTCCAAACTCGTTAGAATAGCATCACCTAATGAATAATTTAAATTAAGATCTATATCATTAGGGATAATATCTAGTGAATTACTAATATTGTCAGTTGATTGGAGGACTCTTCAATGGCATGAGGAGTCCTCATAGGAAAATCAATTGTAATGACGGATTTACAGGTGAATAAAATAGAATAATTATCTATAGAGGAGAGTTTAATAAGAACATATCTCAATTAATGTAAAAAAATGGCTCAGATTGCGAGCCTCTAAACTACTGCAAAATTGGGCGACCATGAATAAAATTAACTAAGGAAAACTTCATAAATTCGACAAGCTTATCGAGAGTTGTTTGAGGAATGATAAAACAAACTTTTCCCTGAAAAGAAGATGCAAAGTTGCTATAATGTTATCATGATCAAAATGGTGCCCGGTTAGGTGCAAAGAGAAGTGATTGAAAGAAGTAGGGCTGTAAAATATTTAGTTTAAACCGATAAAGTGATTACTTAGTTAGTTAAATATTGCAAATTCTATATTTAAAGTTAATTGATTTAATAAATTTATTAATGGATTCAATTAGACATTCCTAGATGGCTTTGCACTGTTTAATAAGGAAAAACTTAAAGTAAACACAATGCACTTGATAAATAATAATAATGATATTTGAATAGTATTGTTATATAATACTATCTATATAATATTGAAGCAAATTTCTACTAAGCCCATTCAAAGTATAATGAGTGGAGACACTGAGTGATGCAGTGGATCGACCGGGGTAACGGACCAGATAAGAGGTCTTGAATGTTTTCCCAATCCAGATAATCTTCTATGTGTAGGCGTCCCTCAAAGAACGGAATATCCAGTTTGACCTTGAAGTCTCCTGTGTGATTGTGATACGGGCATGTTCATCGATGTCTGGGATAATCCGGCAAATACCTATTACCTCTGTCATCATCACTGGATTCCCTCAAATCATGTCTCTGGAACATCTGTGGCTCTTCCTCCGAATCAGATACATCTTGTTCGTTAGCCCGGAGATGTTGCAAATTGCGGTCATCCGCTGCTCTCCTCCTATGAAACTGTCTGTTCGATGGTGTCTCTTCCCGTTGAAATTGCTGCTGTGGTTGTCTTGCTCGAATGAGATTAAACTCGCGGCGTATTTCCACAGTCAGCTGTTGCACTTCCGTCGCCAGCTCCCCTAGCCGACGATTAAGGTTTTCTTGGTTTGCCCATAACGTCTCGATGCTCCGACCCCCCTCTGTGGCCGGCTCCTTGCCGTGATCTGCCATCTTCCTCTTCCGAATGGCTTTGATACCAAAACTGATGCAGTGCCGCAGGACCTGGGAAGAAATCACAAGCAAAAAGAAAACAGAACACAAGTTATGGGAAGAAAACTATTCTTTGTATTCAATATCAAAAGTTATCCTTCTCTGAGCTATGTTTCGGCTATTAAACCTTCTGCCATCCCTACTAAAAACAGAAGCAATTATCAATAAAGACTAATAGTACGGTTAAAACAGAAATGATAAAAAGAGTAGTGGGAACGAGAGAGTTTGTTATAAAACGGTATAATGTTATGCTAGCCTTCTCCAGGTAACATGCTCCGCATCACTGAGCTTGTCAAAATTAAGGATGTAGGGTAATTGCTTGTTGATCTAATGCAAAGAAAAGGGTGAAAGACATATGACGACTCATTAATTAAAGGAAAATGTTATATCCTTAAGATCATTATAACAATTAATTATTTTTAAAAATGTAAAATAAAGACGTGTGTTAAGAAATTGGGAGGAATCTTGAGAGCTTCTTGAGCCTTCTTGTAAGAGAGAGGGAGAGAGAGAGAGAGAGAATGCATGACAGATTTTAGGAGGAAAAATAACCTAAATTTTATTCAATTTTTTCCAAATTATACATCAGCCTATAATGCCTATATATAGGCATTTACATTGTTGTAGTAACTTGCAGGATCAACCTATCCTAAAACTGGACCAACCTTACAACGTGTAATTTAGGAAACAATGGAGAAAAATTATTCATGTAACATACCCCACATAATGAGATAAAGATTTAATGTTGTTGTCATTGAAAGGTATGTAATAATTTTGAGTTCACTTGAAGAATATTACAAATTGGAGAAAATCATACGTGAGATCTTATATCAATGTTTAGGCTAAACTTAAATAGTACATATTTTATGATCTTAATAATTCAACTTCATCCTAATTAATCAATCACTTATATATTAATGTACACCCCTACTAGTTTATGATGCAGTGGATCGACCGGGGTAACGGACCAGATAAGAGGTCTTGAATGTTTTCCCAATCCAGGGAATAAACACACAAGCAACAAAGCTTCAAGAGCTTTAAAATAGAAATTTTATTGATTCATTGATTGATCCCTTTCCTACTACATCATTCTCTATATATAAGCTAAAATGAGAACCTTCTAGAAACAAGTAGATAGACTAATCATAAGGAAGACTATAACTAAAAATGCTCCGCATCATTCTCCCCTTGCGTTAAAAGAGCTCGACTCCGTCGAGGCTCGATATTGAAAGGGAGGTAGGTGTAGAAAATGAATTCCTGGATCAAAGACTTTGCGTTTTGCAAGCTCAATCATTACTCGCATGAAGGTTTGATGCTTTAGTGATCCTCTCCAAATTGAGCCGTCATTTGCATTTTCAGTTGTGGCATAACTATTTGTTGTATTTACAGAAAACTGCTCATCAGTGCATTCTGAGATTTGATTGTTATCAAGAAACCAACATGTTTCTTCTTCCTCCCACTTGTTTTTGTTTGAACTGAACATTCTGCATCCATGTTGAAGATGGTGGCATTGGTTTTGATTACCGTCTTCAAATGGTAGTTCCAACAAGCCACGATGAGTATACATCATTGATGTTACACCATCAAATCTAAAACCATCAAATTTGTACTCGTCCAGCCAACATCTTGCATTTGAGAGTAAAAACCTAAGCACCTCCCATTTCCAATGATAACCACATGAGCTAGTATGAAAACAGTGAGTGTTTGTCCCATCAAAGTGCTTTAAACCATCCAAGGTATTATTTGATGCATGACTGTGCACAATATCCATTAGAACAAGTAGATCAAGCTCCTGTGCTCTATCAATAAGTGATTTGAGATCATCAGGAGTTCCAAAGCAACTACTAGGTGCGAAAACATTGGTTACATGATACCCAAAACTTGCATAATATGAATGCTCCTGAATAGCCATTATCTGAACAGCATTATATCCAAGCCTCTTAACTCGGGGCAGAACATCATCTCTAAAGCTAGCATATGTGTTGATCTTTGGCTCCTCAACTGGAACTTTATCAAGTTTATGCACAACCTCCTTCAGCCTCTTCAATTTGGGTTCAGATCTAGTAGTGACATTTCGTCGAACAGTTTGAGAGCATTGCACTGAATCGGTTTTAACAGTAAAATTCTGATCTGGCATTTCCACACCTGCAATAAAATCGTTCCCAATGCCACTTGCAGTGGCTTTGCCATACACTTCCACATCATTAATACTCATTTCAGCAATGTTAAGGGCAAGAAGATCACCACATATCTCCCTTCTACTTTTGTTCCTGATCAGGGAGCTTCCAAGTTCATCAATTGGCTTCTTCTTTCCAAGAAGTCTTTCTTCTTCGGCCAACATGATAGCATATGCAGCATCTGTAATTGATGCCCCGAAATTAGGATCAACTGAATCATCTTCCCCACCCTTTTGGTCGGAGAACTATCGTTGTGATGAAGAACTAGAATGGGCTCGTGAGAGATCGGATTCGACATCTGAAGTGAGATCGTGAGGGCAGAGTGGGAGCGGGGGTGGGAGCTCTGTTTGTGCGGGCGGTAATGGAGGAGTGGTAGCAACAAAATCGGGTTGACTACCGAGATAAAAAATGACGTTATCCGGTTTAGGGAGTTCTGGCGGACGGACGACTTGAGCGACGGAAGGATTGTTTGCAGGAGCGGACTGGTCAGGCGTATCGAGAGAGGGAGCAGAGGGAGTGTGTTCGTCCGGTCTTGGGTTCCGGGAAGCCGAGTCGAAGATTTGCGAGCGGAGGTAATCTCGTGAGAGCTCAAGGTAGAGAAGAGGGGTCGGATCACAGGGGAATGGGGAGGCGGAATCTAGTGGATTGATTAGAGGGACAACAGTGATTGCTTCATCGGGTAGGGAATCGTGGAATCAGACTGGCAGCGAGAGCGAAAGTGGAAGCGTGGGTTCTGAAGGCGGACTAATGGGTTCTGGAGGCCATTGCGAGTGTGGTCGGTAAATCTCATACTGGAGCGGAGGTGGATTGCGTCTCTGGAGACGGAATGGATGTCGTCGGCGCCTGTGGTTGCCCACATTCTGTTCAAAGCCTTCATCGTCTTCGTCTTCGCCGGACTCCAGGAAGTCCGTTTGCAGGTAAACCTGGGTGTCGTCCTCTGAATCCGACACTTTCTGATCGAGATGAGGGTTTCGACGCCAATGCCGGTCAAGGCCCATGCCTCGCCGAACCTCGCGATGAAGCTGATGGGATGCGGTCCTTGCGCGGTTGAGATTGAACTCAGGGCGAAGATGTTGCACATCAGCAGACAACGCCTCAAGTCGCCGGATGGTGTTCGCCTGGTTTTCCCACAGCGCTTCACGGCTCCGAATGTCCTTGTTCGTCATCCCACCGCTTTGGCTCTGATACCAAACTGATGCAGTGGATCGACCGGGGTAACGGACCAGATAAGAGGTCTTGAATGTTTTCCCAATCCAGGGAATAAACACACAAGCAACAAAGCTTCAAGAGCTTTAAAATAGAAATTTCATTGATTCATTGATTGATCCCTTTCCTACTACATCATTCTCTATATATAAGCTTAAATGAGAACCTTCTAGAAACAAGTAGATAGACTAATCCTAAGGAAGACTATAACTAAAAATGCTCTGCATCAGTTTACATTTGTGTCCATAATCAAAATTTTAATTGAATCATGATTCCCAAAAGTATTGGAGGGGTAAGGTTTGAATTCATAGTTTTTTAAACTAATAATTATTGATATATTATCAAAAAAATTATCTTAATCGGGCACGAATCTTGAGGCAAAATCAAGTTGGAATCTTCCAAAATTAATTTTGGTACCATCTGAACTCCAATTCCAGCAAACTTACAGTCGAACTGAGCGTCTCGGAAATACGAACCCAACGACACCAAATTCAACCCAATCCGAGCCCAAATGGGTCCAAATCAAGGGTCTGAAGCGCTGTTGAAAAGTTCAAACCATAATTTGGATTACCAACCGGATTCCAAATGTGACATGCTTATAGTCGAATCAAGCGTCTCGACGAGATGAATCCAACGAGCCCAAGATCGCCAAATTCCGACATCAGTAAGACCTTCAAATGTCCAGCGAACGGTCTATGATCAAGGGATTCAAGATCGGCCATCCATTCAAACCACTCCTTAACTACCCCTGATCTTCCACCTATTTACGGGCCATGCCACTCACAAAAATCTATAAATAGAGACCCCATTTCTCATGAAAAGGGACACCTATTCCTAAGGGGAAAAAGAGAGAGCTCTTGCCCCCTCGCTCCTCCTCGACCACCGCCGGAGTTTCGCCGGACCACCGCCTGAAGCCGGAGTTCCGCCGAACCACCACCTGAGGCCCTGCACTTCGCCGGACCACCACCTGAGGCTCTGTTCTTCGTCGGACCACCACCACTTGACGTCGTTGCTCCGCCGGACCACCACCTCAGGCCCTACACTTCGCCGGACCACCACCTCAGGCCCTGCACTTCGCCGGACCACCACCTGAGGCCCTGCTCTTCGCAGGACCACCACCTGAGGCCCTGCTCTTCGCCGGACCACCACTTGAGGCCCTGCTCTTCTCCGGACCACCACCTGACGTCCTGAGTTCTGCCGGACCTCCACCTGAGGTCCGAACTTCCGCCGAAGCATCACCTGATGTTCAAAGTTATATCGGAACACCAATTCAGGTCCTCCTGACCTCTAACATCAGATTAAGGTCCTTCTGACCTCCAACACCAGCCGACCACGGTCCTTCCGACCTCCGCCGCCCTACCAATTCAGGTCCTCATGACCTCTGACATCAGATTAAGGTCCTTCTGACCTCCAACGCCAGCCGACCATGGTCCTTCCGACCTCCGTCGCCCTACCAATTCAGGTCCTCCTGACCTCTAACATCAGATTAAGGTCCTTCTGACCTCCAACGCCAGCCGACCACGGTCCTTCCGACCTCCGCCGCCCTACCAATTCAGGTCCTCCTGACCTCTAACATCAGATTAAGGTCCTTCTGACCTCCAACGCCAGCCGACCACGGTCCTTCCGACCTCCGTCGCCCTACCAATTCAGGTCCTCCTGACCTCTGATATCAGATTAAGGTCATTCTGACCTCCAATGCCAGCCGACTATGGTCCTTCTGACCTCCGTCGCCCCACCAAATAAGGTCCTTCCGACCTCTGTCATCTGATTACGGTCTTTATGACCAGCAATATCAGTCAACTAGGGTCCTTCCGACCTCCGTCGCCTGACCAACAAAGGTCCTCCCGACCTCTATCCTCAGACTACGGTCTCCCTGACCTATAACGTCTGTCAACTACGGTCTTTCCGGCTTCCATCACCAAACAACGGTCTTTCTGACTCCTGTCTCCCGCCAAGTACGGTCCTTCTGACCTCCGTCGTCTGCCAACTATGGTCAGCCGACCTAGCAAATGTGTATATATTTATTCTCACCATATAATGCACTCTATATGATGTATATTCGTTATATCAAGCCAAGTCCTTCCCCAAAACAGAGGACCTCGTTTGTAAACAACTGCAAATACTAGTGGATTCATTCAAACTGGGCCATGCCCCGTGGATTTTCCCCCTTTCAGGGGTTTCCACGTAAAAACTCTGGTGTCTCATATGAATATTACACCCTCTCTCTCTCTTTCATCTGATTGTGTGCTGGATTTTCGTACAATGCTAAGACGCTAAGCTTTATATTTCTCTACCGCCGCGAATACTCCAGGACGCAACAATTATATTCACCTCCTTATCATTAAAATAGGATGGAAGGCATTTTGTTTTAATTAAATATAATAAAAAAGAAAGAATGAAATTCAAAGATGATGAAAAAGGCGGGTTATCATTATGACTAGAAATAGGGAAAAAAGAGAAATGAGTGGATGCATTACTAGGAGATTGAACATATATGCCATATATCATTAGCTAATTTAAGATATAAGTGGTTGAAGAATAAACATCACCCATATAGCCTTGTAAAACATAGGCCATAATCTCATAAATGCATATTTAGAGCTTCTTTCTCTTTAGTGACTTTGACCTTGTAATATTCTTGTCCTTCTTAGTAAAAGAGATGTTCAATTGGCCATGAGATGCAATGCCATCATTGACTGATAGAAGAAGGGGGAATCATTCATTCATTTCATATTTCCATCCTCTCCCAAATTGGAGTATTTATAGGGCATAAATCTAACTCCCTAACAATCCTTATTAGTACTAATTGTAGGAATGATATAGATGTTAATCATAGACTCTTAGCATTACAAACTAATTATAACATTATGTTGTGGATTCACAATAGTTTGTGTTCCCATATAAATGAGGGAGATAGATATGAAGACAAAACAACTAATCAATAAAGATAATTTGTGAATCATCACAAAATTAAGGATCAAATTAAATGACATTCAAACCAATGTATATTCATTATGAGAGAGAGCTAATAGGAAGCAAACATCTTCACAAATAAATATTAAGAATTTATAATGATTCTATTAGAATCGGCCTACTTTATTTTAGCGAGATTAAATTTGATTCTACTTGTAAAAATAGTTACAACTTTAATGCCTTTGATATAAGAAAAAAAGAGGATTTTGTAGAAGAATAATATAAGAAGTTTAGAAAGGTTTGAGAAAACTTTTGAGGCTGTTTAATCTGATGAAGTAAGTGTAAAGTATTCCAAGTAGATGCTTTAGAAATTTGATGTTTGGTTTAATAAAAAAAGAATGTAGAGAAAAATTTTAGTGGATTTTAAATTCACACTACAATTAATTTTTTATGTATTCAAAATTCGCCCATTTTTAGCCAAATTTCAAATACATTACAAACTAGCTTTTCTCTTATCGTCGACCGCCATCTGTCCGCCCCCATTGCGGCACTCCCCTTAGCCATCAGCAAGCCACCAACCACTACTATTATTGTACTATACACAATATTTATTTTACTTCAAATCAAATAAAGGAAATAATCACTTACATTTATTTTACATTAATCTAAATAACTACTAACATTTCAGATACATTACATTCATTTTACACCATATTTCAGTTTACTATACAGTCTTTTTTTAGTAAATCGAATGGCCTCTAAATGTCATGAGGATTCCATACATAGTCAAAGGTTAAAAGATTATTTTTGAGAGCTAAAAGATAACTCATAGGAACAAACCTCTAATTTTACAAGATAATGTATCTATGTAAGTAGCTGAGGAGTATATGAGTTAAAAGTTTAATAGTTATTTATATATTTATCTCATAATACTAATAAATCATATGTTCTTTTTTTTCAACCTACTTTAACTTTAAATAATTTCCTAATTCATCTATCTTAAGTATATTGCTTAGATATATATAAATTTGAAAGAAATTTTGTGATTTATTATTATAATATCTATTCATGCTACAATTTTTCATAGTATATGAAATAATCAATTTAATAATTTAAAATAATTACTATATGAAATCAAAATCTCATATATATTTTTAAACTACATGAATTTTGAAATAATGTACTCTCGATAAGTATAAATATTGTTTTATTCTTTAAATATTTAATAAAATATTTTTTAAAAATAGTTTAAATTATATCAAAATATGACTCATATATATATCTTTTAGAATATTTATAGACATATCATAAAATTTTATAGTATTTAATATCTATGTTTTTATATTTATTTATATAATATTTAACATCTATATTTTTATACTTATTTATATAATATTTTAGTATTTTAATTCTATTAAAAATATGCATTCTATTTAAAAAGTTAAATATTAATGATTTTTTAAATGATTTAAAATTTTAAATATAATATTAAAATATAAAAAATAGAAAAATTTAGATATGAATATTTTTTTTTTGAAGGCTCGACCCGCTCATAACGCTTTATCTTCTCCAACCGATGAAGATATTTGTTCCCTCCTTTCCTCTCGTTATCCATCTTTGCCCAGGCCAAAATCTTCAACTTCTTCACTAGCTGAATACACCATGCCATCCTGTCTTCCTTCAACTCTCGCCTTTTCTCAAATTCCACATTCGACGAGGTCTCCTTCTTCTTTCTTCCCAAAAGCCTATACCAGGGAGGTCTATTTCAACCATGACTTGTCTACAACCAAGAAGCTCCAGGTTTCAGCCAAAGCCCGTATATCGAACTTTCGTCTTTTTTAACCGCTCTTTCTTTCTCCGAAAATATCTTTTAGAGCTTTCCATGGAACACTGTTTCTGAGCCGGTGGAATTTCTTGGCGCAGGCTGGAGTGGACTTGGTGACGGATTTGCTGGGTGTGACCTTGGGTCCCAAAGGAAGGAATGTAGTCTTGGAGAACAAGTATGGACCCCCTAAGATTGTTAATGATGGCGAGACTATCCTTAAAGAGGTAGTCCTTTCACTTGCAACTCATGTAATTCATTTATTCGTCCAAATTCTAGCCTGTATTTATTTCTAATCGTAAATGGGCATGCGTTATAAACAAATTAGTCTTCTGATTGTGTTAGATAAGTAGGGATTGCTATATCTCTGCTTCTGCTGCTGTTATCTTCTCCCTCCCTCTCTCTCTATCTCTGTGTCTCCCTCCCGTCCTCCCCTCTCTCCCTCTCACCACAAGATCCCTGCTTTGCAAAATTACTGGAGAGAAACTTTAAACAATCAATCACTTTTCACCTCGGTGAGGAGAATTTCCAAATTCCTTCAAGGCAAGCAGCCAGGGTTTTTTTTCATGTGGGGGCACAAATCATTATTTACTATTAACAATTTGATCATAACAACAATCAGTTTTCACAACATTGTCTATGGATAATATAGTTACTATTGGAGACTTGACAACCATTTCTTAGAAAAAGAACAATTTCATGTTTGATGGGTAAAACTAAATTGAATAAATAATGAATAAACAGAGGAAAAAAAGGATTTGTGAATCTTAGCCATCATAGATTAGTTCAGCACAAATCAAAAGCTAAATGTGCATATCAATGTAGGATATACATGCAACCTAAATAATTTTTATGTAAAAAAAATGTAAATGTCTAAATCTTCAGATAAGTTTATTTACCTTATCATATAATCCCAATTTAAATCAGAAGAGAATAACCAGTGGCAATCAATAATGGAAAAGGTCATCATATTTGTCCAAGCTGCTATGTGCTGCAAACCACAGTCCCTAGAAACTCCTGCAATCACTCATAGGAGAGATTTGTTCCATGACTTACCTTCCTAATGCGTGACAATTGAAAATATAAACACAAAGATTTGGTTGAAGAAAAAAAAATGTCAAGCAATGAGTTCGGATAAGTAATAACAAGAAAATATCAAGTTCATGAGATATATTGCTTACATGAGACGATAACTTAAGCTTAGGAGGCAAATGGGGCAACTCTTTCAAAAATGGTATTTACCTATACTCCGTAAGACGGTAACTAGAATAATTAAAGAGGAGAGACTATAAGGATTTGAGCTGTTCAAATTTCAGCTCACAAGAGATGAACTTTCTAACTTTCAGAAACCACTGCTCTGCCTTATTTGGAAATGAAACAAGCTCATCATTCTCCTCAATGCTTAGCTTTTTTAAGGAGGTGATACTTCTCAATGACTCCATTAGCAACACCGATGGTTCACTTATATTAAGATCGTTGAGTATGAGATAGCAATTATTAGTGGTCTGCACTTCTCGATGTTTTCCGAGAGAGATCAAATTGGGGCAAATTTTAATTTTCAAGTATCTTAGTGCTGCGAGTCTTGATGTTTCATCAGCTAGAGGAAGAGTTGTGATGTTTCGACGGAGAGAGACCTCTAATGTTTCAAGGGGAATAGAATTTGAAATGCTACAAAAATTCCAAGTCTTCCACCTCATAAGTCCTATCTTCAAGCTCTTGAACTTAGGAGGCGAATGGAACAACTCTTTCAAGAATGGTCTCACCTCTGCACGACTGTGCTGCCGACTCCCAAGCGAGGTGGGCAAGGGTTCGAGGACTGTCGAGTCTGGGCGTTCAGCGTTGGAAGGCGGAAGCGATACGAGGCGAGGGCGACTGGGCGGCGTTCAGACTTCTCTCTTCCGGGCCACGGAGCTTGCGCGAAGATGGACGGTCCGAAACTCGAGTTCCACGCGTGCTTGCAGTTACAGGAGGGATTGCTATTGCGATGAAAAAGGAAAAAAATTATTTGATTTAACATGTAGTTAATGCATCATAAATAGTATTAATTAGATATTAATATCAAAGTCAGTGGGGCCCGTGGCCCTAGGGCCCCCACACTGCATCCGCCCCTGAAGGCAAGTGTTTCACTACTCCAAGCACCACTAAGGCTAATTTAGTGCAAGTTTATGGAACAATTTTTTTCGAACAATCTCAGCCAATACAGCTGTAAGATGCAACAATGAAGTCCCAAGCTTAGCAAGGAGGAGAATATTGTCTCAAGAACTTTTCAATGAATAAAAAGAGCAGTGCACAAAAAACTCTTATTTTATGATCGGGATGAGTGGATATTTATAGGCAAAAACTAGGATCAAAACATGTGCTAAAATGCAATTAATATTTTCTCGAAATCCCCCTTAAAGTCCTTTATATCTAGCGGTGAATTAACTAGACATTTTGTCCAAAAATGATGTGTGCAGGGACATTTGACTCTAACTTATAAACATCCTAGTTAAATGTACAACAGACACAACCAGAGGATCTATGTATGCTACATCAAGCTTTTATATTTTGCTCTATTCAAAATGTCCAATGAGAGACTTCAGGTGTACGTAGGCAACTTGGAAGCTTATTAGCCTTACACAAGAATTTCTACATTTCAATAAGATATACACACCGACTTCTATTGTACGGAACTAGTTTCAGGGGGTTTTTGAAAATACAAATAAATATGGATACTTATCATAAAATAGGAAACTTTGTCGGCAAATATTTTTTGATGTGTAGGTTTTTTTTTCAAAAATTATTTTCTTTCAAAATATTTAGTGCATTTTTTATGTATCAAAAACCCTTTAAACTATATGACATTTGGAATTTATCAAATCAACTCCATTTGTCATAAAACTAGGAGCACTATCATATAATCATTAAATACACATGTTCTAAGTGATAATTTGATGAAGTACATGCTTATTCCAAATGTGCTTAGACATGCAGTTGGGCATTATCAAGTGTTTGAGACAAGACTCCCAAATGATCTACTTCAATACTTGAGAAATTTCAGAAGGCTGCAAGCAAGTTTTTAATAACATGAGAATTGTTCATACTCAAATTTAATTAATGAAATAGCATTCAAAAATTGACCTCATGATGATCAAGTAATTTGAAATCTTTCGCTGTGAATACAATGTAATTGAGTCAATTCTCTCGTGGTCTACTTAGCCTTAACATAAGATCCTTGGGACCTTTGAGCGTGAGTCTTCACCATGAGCCCTAGTGTCTTGACCAATAGCTTGCCCTTCTTAAGTGATAGTCCTTCAAGCTTCTTTTGGTCCCTAATGGCTGAACTTCAGATAAGTTTGTGAATTTGCCTCAATGGTCGCTCATGCCCTAACATTCTCTCCCTTACTTGAAAGCTCTCCACATCAGCCATCACCACCTACCCCTTAAATCAAATCTTTTCAAGCTCATCTAAATCATGCACTTTGAGCCTACTCAACCACAAAGTTCTCATAGGAGTTACCTGCTCTTGAATCTTATTCAATCGTCATAAAAAGTGCCAAAACTTGTAGGAGATGCAAATCATTTAGACCACTTGATCATAGTCAAACCATAAGCTCTGATTCGCCTTGATGGGGTTGTAGATCAAAGGGGCCAAATTTGGGCATTATACGCCAGTGATCAAACTCATTTTCTATCAAAAGCTTAAGCCTTTGAATGAGGGGCAATCATTTGGTACTTTTAAATTAACTTATTTTTAACATGCAATTTTGGACGAAACTCCGTACTATCACGTGCACTAAAATAATTGAATCAAATTTCGGCCCAATTTCGATCGAATCAAAATTAATGAGTCATGTTTAGCTCAAGTTTAGGCTAAATCGATTTATCTTATAACCAGGTTAGGCTAAAGTCAAAATTGAATCAAATGACTTATAGTTGATATTGAGATGGGTGTGGTGCCTTATTCATCAATGTTTAAATATTTTTTCTTAGAAGATTGAAAGTTTATGGGTGACGACTAATCACAAGATGCTTCTAAACCAACATTTTTTATTAATTATGTGATGTGGGACTAAACTCCATAGTCTCTCATGCCCTAACATTCTCTCCCTTACTTGAAAGCTCTCCACATCAGCCATCACCCCCTACCCCTTAAATCAAATCTTTTCAAGCTCATCTAAATCATGCAGTTTGAGCCTACTCAACTACAAAATCCTCATAGGAGTCACCTGCTCTTGAATCTTATTCAGTCGTGATAGAAAGTGCCAAAACTTATAGGAGATGGAAATCATTTAGATCACTTGATCATAGTCACACCATGAGCTCCGATTTGCCTTGATGGGTTTATTGATCAAAGGGGCCAAATTTGGGTATGATACACCAGTGATCAAACTCATTTTCTATCAAAATCTTAAGCCTGTGAACGAGGGGCAATAACTTGACACTTTTAAATGAACTTATTTTTAACATGCAATATGGGACCAAACTCCATACTATCACATGCACTAACAAAATTGAATCAAATTTCGGCCAAATTTAGATCGAATCAAAATTAATGAGTCATGTTTAGCTCAAGTTTAGGCTAAATCGATTTATCCTATTGCTGGGTTAGGCTAAACTCAAAATTGAATCAAATGACTTATAGTTGATATTGAGGTGGGTGTGGTACCTTAATCATCGATGGTTAAATATTTTTTCTTAGAAGATTGAAAGTTTATGAGTGACGACTAATCACAAGATGCTTCTAAACCTATATATATATATATATATATATATATATATATATATATATATATATATATATATATATATATATATATATATATATATTAATTATGTGATGTGGGATTAAACTCCATAGTCTCTCATACCCTAACATTTTCTCCCTTACTTGAAAGCTTTCCACATCAGCCATCTCCCCCTACCCGAATTCAAATATTTTCAAGCTCATCTAAATCACGCACTTTGAGCCTACTCAACCACACAAGTCCTCATAGGAGTTACCTGCTCTTGAATCTTATTCAATCATGATAGAAAGTGTCAAAAACTGTAGGAGATGCAAATCATTTAGACCACTTGATCTAGTCAAACCATGAGCTCCAATTTGCCTTGATGGGGTTGTAGATCAAAGGGGCCAAATTTGGGCATGATACACCAGTGATCAAACTCATTTTCTATCAAAAGCTTATGCCTGTGAATGAGGAGCAATCACTTGGCACTTTTAAATTAACTTATTTTTAACATGCAATATGGGACCAAACTCCATACTATCACATGCACTAACAAAATTGAATCAAATTTCGGCCAAATTTAGATCGAATCAAAATTAATGAGTCATGTTTAGCTCAAGTTTAGGCTAAATCGATTTATCCTATTGCTGGGTTAGGCTAAACTCAAAATTGAATCAAATGATTATAGTTGATATTGAGGTGGGTGTGGTACCTTAATCATTGATGGTTAAATATTTTTTCTTAGAAGATTGAAAGTTTATGAGTGACGACTAATCACAAGATGCTTCTAAACCTATATATATATATATATATATATATATTAATTATGTGACGTGGGATTAAACTCCATAGTCTCTCATACCCTAACATTTTCTCCCTTACTTGAAAGCTTTCCACATCAGCCATCTCCCCCTACCCGAATTCAAATATTTTCAAGCTCATCTAAATCACGCACTTTGAGCCTACTCAACCACACAAGTCCTCATAGGAGTTACCTGCTCTTGAATCTTATTCAATCATGATAGAAAGTGCCAAAAAATGTAGGAGATGCAAATCATTTAGACCACTTGATCTAGTCAAACCATGAGTTCCAATTTGCCTTGATGGGGTTGTAGATCAAAGGGGCCAAATTTGGGCATGATACACCAGTGATCAAACTCATTTTCTATCAAAAGCTTATGCCTGTGAATGAGGGGCAATCACTTGGCACTTTTCAATTAACTTATTTTTAACATGCAATATGGGACCAAACTCCGTACTATTATATGCATTAACAAAATTGAATCAAATTTCGGCCAAATTTAGATCGAATCAAAATTAATGAGTCATGTTTAGCTCAAGTTTAGGCTAAATCGATTTATCCTATAAGCAGGTTAGGCTAAACTCAAAATTGAATCAAATGACTTATAGTTGATATTGAGATGGGTGTGCTGCCATATTCATTAATGGTTAAATATTTTTTCTTAGAAGATTGAACTTTTATGGGTGACGACTAATCACAAGATGCTTCTAAATCAACATTTTTTTTAATTATATGACATGGGACTAAAATCCATAGTCTCTCATGCCCTAACATTCTCTCCCTTACTTGAAAGCTCTCCACATCAGCCATTACCCCCTACCCCTTAAATCAAATCTTTTCAAGCTCATCTAAATCATGGACTTTGAGCCTACTCAACCACAAAAGTCCTCATAGGAGTTACCTGCTCTTGAATTTTATTCCTTCGTGATAGAAAGTGCCAAATCTTATAGGAGATGCAAATTATTTAGACCACTTGATCATAGTCAAACCATGAGCTCCGATTCCCCTTAATGGGGTTGTAGATCAAAGGGGTCAAATTTGGGCATGATACAACAGTGATCAAACTCATTTTCTATCAAAATCTTGAACCTATGAATGAGGGGCAATTAGGGGTGCAAATGAGTTGAGTCGAGCTCGAGTCAGAGGGTGTTTGAGTCGAGCTCGACTGCCAAATGCCGAGCTCGAGCTCAAGCTCGAACTAGAGTCGAGCTCAAAAGACTAGCTCGAGTTCGACTCGTCTCACGTCGAGCAGCTCGCAAGCCTTCGTCCTCGTCCCGCTTCGTCCTGAGTTCTGCTCGGAAGCTTCAGTTCTGTCTTGAGGTCCCGCTCTCTCCCAAGGTCCACTCGAAAGCTTCGGTTTTGTCCCGAGGTTCACTCTGAAGCTTCAGTTCTGTCTCAAGGTCCTACACCGTCCTGAGGTCCGCAGTCCGCTCCGTCCTGAGGTCACATATGGCATCCCGCTTGGAACTCCGAGTTTCGATTTCTTGCCCGAGCTCCGACTTTAGTTTTCCTGCCTGCCCGAGCCCCATGGTTTCATTTTCTCACCGGCATGCAGTTCAAGAAGCTGCTCGACGAGCTCGCGAGTCCAGCGGAGAGCTGTTCGAACTCGAGTTCAAAATCATTTTCGAGATCGACTCACAAGCTAATAAGCTTGACTCGTCGAGCCTGTTAACTAGTCGAGCCCGAGCCGGCTCGCAAGTCAGCTTGACTTGGTTGCATCCCTAGGCGAAATCACTTGACACTTTTAAATTAACTTATTTTTAACAAGCAATATAGGACCAAACTCCGTACCATCACATGCACTAACAAAATTGAATCAAATTTCGGCCAAATTTAGATCGAATCAAAATTAATGAATCATGTTTACCTCAAGTTTAGGCTTAATCGATTTATCCTATGACCAAGTTAGGCTAAACTCAAAATTGAATCAAATGACTTATAGTTGATATTGAGATGGGTGTGGTGCCTTATTCATCAATGGTTAAATATTTTTTCTTAGAAGATTGAAAGTTTATGGGTGACGACTAATCACAAGATGCTTCTAAACCAACATTTTTTTTACAATTATGTGGTTGGGACTAAACTCCATAGTCTCTCATGCCCTAACATTCTCTCCCTTACTTGAAAGCTCTCCACATCATCCATCACCTCCTACCCCTTCAATCAAATCTTTTCAAGCTCATCTAAATCATGCACTTTGAGCCTACTCAACCACAAAATCCTCATAGGAGTTACCTGCTCTTGAATCTTATTCAATCGTGATAGAAAGCGCCAAAACCTGTAGGAGATGCAAATCATTTAGACCACTTGATCATAGTCAAATCATGAGCTCCGATTCGCCTTGATGGGGTTGTAGATCAAAGGGGCTAAATTTGGGCATAATACACCGGTGATCAAACTTATTTTCTATCAACAGCTTACGCCTGTGGATGAGGAACAATCACTTGACACTTTTAAATTAACTTATTTTTAACATGCAATATAGGACCAAAATCCGTACTATCACATGAACTAACAAAACTGAATCAAATTTCAGCCAAATTTAGATCGAATTAAAATTTATGAGTCATGTTTAGCTCAAGTTTAGGCTAAATCGATTTATCCTATAACCAGGTTAGGCTAAACTCAAAATTGAATCAAATTACTTATAATTGATATTGAGATGGGTGTGATGCCTTATTCATCAATGGTTTTTTTTTTTTTTTAGAAGATTAAAAGTTTATGGGTGATGACTAATCACAAGTTGCTTCTAAACCAACATTTTTTTTTAATTATGTGATGTGGGACTAAACTCCATAGTCTCTCATGCCTTAACATTCTCTCCCTTGAAAGCTCTCCACATCAGCCATCACCCCCTACCCCTTAAATCAAATCTTTTCAAGCTCATCTAAATCATGCACTTTGAGCCTACTCAACCACAAAAGTCCTCATAGGAGTTACCTGCTCTTGAATCTTATTCAATCGTGATAGAAAGTGCCAAAACCTGTAGGTGATGCAAATCATTTAGACCACTTTGATCATAATCAAACCATGAGCTCCGATTCGCCTTGATGGGGTTGTAGATCAAAGGGGTCAAATTTGGGCATGATACACAAGTGATCAAACTCATTTTCTATCAAAAGCTTAAGCCTGTGAATAAGGGGCAATCACTTGGCACTTTTAAATTAACTTATTTTTAACATGCAATATGGGACCAAACTCTGTACTATCACATGCACAAACAAAATTGAATCAAATTTCGGCCAAATTTAGATCGAATCAAAATTAATGAGTTATGTTTAGCTAAAGTTTAGGCTAAATCGATTTATGCTATAACCAGGTTAGGCTAAACTCAAAATTGAATCAAATAACTTATAGTTGATATTGAGATGGGTGTGGAATTAGCTTGAGAATGGGCCATTCACAGCCCTACATTGATCTTCTGTAATGTATCCATCTACTTCGCTTGCCTTTAACAAGTTTTAAAAATATATCTGTTGTTTGAAAATGATTGAATAGTTTGAATAGCCTTATGGAACTAACACATCTTCCCTGAGTACTGAGGCAAGCACCTAGTTTGCATTTAGCAATTTTGTTAAAAAACTAAATTATTTTAAGCTCTCATTAGAATTTAAACTTCTGTTAAGTAAAAAGTGATAATCAATTTTAATTAAAAGGATTGGCAAGTGATGTATAATATATGGATTGAGAAGGGCTTCAATTATATAGTAGTGCTAGTAAATTTTGTTTAATTTAAAATTATAAAGTTAAAAGGAATCATTATTCATAAAAATTTCAGAAGTTTATACATAATTATTGATGAAATATTAAGAATTAAATTTCAGTGGGGGTCAATTATCATAATCAAAGTAGTATTATCTGAACTATACAGCAAAAATGGGGGAACTGCATATTCTTACGAATGTTTGGGGGGGGGGGGGGGGGGGGGGGGGGGGGTTGTGTGGATTGCAATTTCACCTCCATTTAGGTATATGTCACTCCATCACTGCATATGATGTGGCTTTTTGCTCTAGGATTGCTTTAAAAGTTTCATCATAATATTCATTTTCCCTTGTGGAATATTTATGCCATAATTTTCTGTTTCCATCATATGGCCAATTTTGAGCTTTTCATGCAAAACTTCAAAATATGTTGCAGTATAATTTTAGAATTCCAGATTCGGATGCTTCTGTTCAGTTATAGCCTCTTTATCTTTTAAATTGTTAATGAACAACATTGTAGGATGTCCAAGTTATATTGAAATGCACTTGATTTTTTTATTTTTATTTTTCATTACTAGAAGAAACATCTAAAAAACAGCCTGCTCAGAGTTATTAATTTTTTTATTCCTGTCCTCTAAAGTGCAAATCGAAAATTAATACTAACCACTATTGTAGCTTTTTATTACTTTGTTTAGTTCAGTTTTTTAATATTCTTTTGTCCTCTAAAATCACGTGACTATTGAACATGGCATAGCCCTTTAATTCATTGTTTTCATGATTTTTTATTTTGGGAGATTAAAAGTTGGCCTTTCTTTGGAGGCAATCAGAAGTGGCTGATTACTTTCTTTCTGTCACAAGGTTGAGTTGCAAGATCCTCTTGAAAATGTTGGTGTTAAATTGGTGAGGCAAGCTGCTGCAAAAACAAATGATATTGTTGGTGACGGTAGTACCACTGCTATTGTTCTTGCCCGAGGTTTAATTGATGAAGGTGTGAAGGTACATTCATTCTCAATGGTATATAACCGGTCTTAAGTTGTATGCCTACAAACACCATATAGTTTGAATAAACTAATCCTTTTTTTCCCAGCAAGCTTCCTACTTTTTCTTCTGTTATTTCATGGCTTCATAGCACTCATAAGTCCCGGCTCCAGCATTTAAGATTATTGTTCTTTTTTGTTTATCCCTTGTATATTTGATATGTTATGGAAGGTTATATTTGGTGGTCCTTCAAACTCTCATGTCTCTGGAGCTGTGACGTTGTTGACCCCTATAACCACCCCAAAAATCGCAAATTCTATAAAGGTGATTCAGCTCGAATGTGGGTTGCATCTTAGTTTTTGCTACGCAGTGGTTGAGAGAGGATCCAAATGAGGAAGCATCAAATCATTGCTAATATAATGAATTTGTACATAAACATTTCTCTTTTATCTATAATGGGACATGGTGGTATGAGAAAGACAACTCTCTTGCAACGTGTCTGTGGAGATGAAATGACAGAGGAATTTGATCTTGAAAGGGATTTTCACATTTCCATCAGCTTCGACGATTATTGAAGAGATATTTTTAAAAGCTTTTAGGATCTCCATTGGAAGCTAAGGTCATTGGTGGTGTTCTGAAAGACAACTTGGATGAAAAGCATTGGAGGGCAGTTCTAGAAAGTAATTTGTTGGGTCAGAGTTCTATCAATTCCATATTGAGATCGAGCTATAAAGTTCTGCTAAATCATCTACAAAATTGTTTCGCATTTATGTTGTACATTCTCACAAGATCATGCTTTTGATAAAGATGATTTAGTCTGAATGTGGGTTGCAATAGGTTTCATTCAGCTACCTCAAGGAATGACTATGGGGGATATTGGAGGAAGAATTGGAAAGCTAAACTCTCTTCGGCAACTAGATGGATTTTATGTTAAGAATGAGGATGTCGAGGAGGCTTGCAGCGCCAAACTATGTGACGAGAAACGGAATTTTAATTTTCGCCAAGAACACGCTCGACGGCCTTCAACCATCAAAATGTTCAAGGAATTAAAACAAAAAATATATACATGGGTGCAAAGTCCACAATATGGATGAACAATGTTAATTCAATCTTGAATCTAGAGAAAATCAAATTGACAGATTGCATGGAGTGGGAAACTCTTCCCCCCTTCGAGCAACTACCTTTTCTCAAGTCTCTCGCCTAATTGAATGGGTGCTAAGTTACTGCTTGGAGTTGAAGGAGTTTCCCTCTTTACCTTCCAAACTCAAGAGGTTAGGGATATATGAAATTTAGTGGACAACTTTTAACCCTTGCAACAATTAAAATTCTATTCCCCTCGAGGCAATCCCACCGTAAAGCAAGGATGCGCGCATCAAAGAAATTAGCCTCTACGGAGACGGCATGTTGTCCGATTAAGAAACGGACTGCGTCATTACATCCGGAATATCGTCAATATCAAAGATCTATATTTTGTTTAATTAATTTGGATCAATCGGGGTGGTGGCATGCAAATTAAAGCAATCCTAAAGCGATACAATGACGCACATTTCAAGGAAAATTGGCCTCGTCGTCTACCAAACGATCTCCGATCGACGAACGGACTTCGCCACTGCGTCCGGAATGCTTTCAACCTTTAAAAACTACATTTTATTTACTCAATTCGAAGCATTCAAATTGGCGGCGCAACCGGAGTGAATTAAATGCGGCAGTGCGCAGTTTAAGAAAATCAGCCTTGTCGTCGACCTAATGATCTCCGATCGACGAACGGACTTCGCCACTGTGTCCGGAACATCCCAAATACTTAAGAATGACTTTTAATTTGATTGAATTAAATGACGTACGGGAAGGTCGACATAAATTGCGAGGCAAAAGTATAAATTACAAGGTAATTATGCGCATGCTAAGGAATTTAGCCCTCGGCGTCGACCAAACGAGCTCTGATCGAGAAACGGACTACGTCATTGCGTCCGGAACACTGTCAATACTCTTAATTGACTGTCAATTTGTCCAAACTAAAATTATGCCATGACCGACGAGGGTTCTAATACGATAACGCATATTTCAAGGGAATTAACGCTCGGCGTCAACCAAATGATGTCCGATCGCAAAACGGATGGTCTCATTGCGACCGGAACATCAGAAACACCCTAAATACACTATCAATTTGTCTAATTTTGATATTCGGCAAATTCGACACGCATTACGAGGCATAATACACACAAAATGAGACAAATGCATGAAAATCGTGGAAATGCACGCGAATCAAGATAATTCTGACTGACTAACGCATCGCCTTCATTTCGGATGGATAGACAATGATGATAAAGCATTAATTTACTCTTAACTTTTTTTTAAAAAAAAAAATCTTAAAAATCTCAGGAGTCAAATGATAAATCGCTTTCGAATTAAATGCTTTTACCTCGTATCTTTGCTCAAATCTCTGGATGTATCCCGTAAATCCCGCGACGTCTCGAATGAAACCCCTCTCCAAGTCTTTAAATCAAAGCTGAGATGAATAGAAGGTTTCTTCTGGTTCTCAATCCTCCCACGCAAGCGAGTCCTCAACTCCCTGATTGTTCTTCACAATCTTCCGAACTCGTCCGTCCCGTGCTCTTTCGTTCAGCCTTCACAAACCGCCCCCTCAGCCACTCAATCCAAACTCACGAGCTTCTCTTCGCTCCTCTCCGATCACAACCAACAGCAAATCCCTATCTGTCAACCCACCACGTCCTGTTTGCGAATCCCCCTCCTACGACACCCCTCTTATCGTGGATTCTCACTACAGCTTCCCAAGCTATAGCCGAAAGCTTCCTCAGGCCTACAATAGTGAATCCTACTTCAATTTCACGTGAAAACCTGCCCTTTTCCTGTTGCATCCCACTATAATCCAAAAGCCAGCTTCTTCTCTTGCCACAAAAAGCCAAAACCCCATATCTTCCTATAAAACTCCAGAACAAAACGATTCCTTGCATGTGAGCTTTCGCTTTATTATTTCAGTTTTCCCACTTTTTTTATTGCCATTCATTATCACCATTACTTTTGTTTTGTCTTTATTATAAAAAAAAATGAAGATAGTCCTATTCTGTGGATTGTTTGTATTATCCATTGTTATTTAATAAGGTATGTGTTTTTAGTACTTTTATCCGTTACAGTCACTAATCAACCTTTTCATTATTGTCAACTTTAGATATATATATATACCCATAAGCAATATTTATACATACACTTGAGGCATATTTATATGTATGATGTACGCAAAACGCATCAGTTTCTTTCTTAAAAAAAAAAGGAGAGAGGGGCCTTTATGTCTCTCTCAACACATCACTCATAAAGTGCATAACTGTAAACATTCTTTTATTCCCTTTTACTTTCGTTAATATCATTCTTATTATGAGCATAAACTTCTGTTGGCAACTTATGTATTTAATTTTGTTAAATACTGTTAGCAATTGATGACATTGAGCTGGATATATGTATATACATGTTTGTGCATTTATTCATATTATGTGTATATATGTGACTATATATATATATATATATATATATATATATATATAATTTATATTTTTCTTATGTATATGTGGCAAAAAAAAAAGAAAGAAAGGAAAACTTAAATTTTTTTTTTATGAGAGAAAAATAGCAAAAGAAAAAAATGGCAAAAAGAGCAAAAAAAAAAAAGGAGAGTGAAAGCTACATTTAAATTACTTCATCTATGTTTAAACTATAGATATTTTAGTTAATTTTAATTAACTATTTAAACTATAGACATTTTAGTTAATTTTATTAACCATATAAACCGTAATTAAATTAGTTAATTTTACTAATTATTTTAACTATAGCTAAAATCAGTTAATTGTATTAACTATTTAAGCTATAGTTAAATTAATTAATTTTATTAACTATTTAAATTATAGTTAAGACCAGTTAATTTTATTAACTATTTAAATTATAGTTAATTTAGTTAATTTTATTAATTATTTGAACTATAGTTAATTGAATTAATATCATTAGTGATTTGTGCATTATTTTTGCGATATGTTCATATTGTACATTTCCCTCCACATTGTCGCCACCGGATCTGCAACATCCATGCAAGCAGACAGAAGGCATACAAATTCCCAAATGAAATCCCAGCGCTACGCCACCGAATCCGCAACTTTCATGCAAGCGGACAGAAGACATTTACAAATATTCCAAGAATACCCCCTCACATGTGCACTTTAATTTGTATACACTTAGGTACACATAAGGGGTAAATACAATCATAACCCGCATGGGCCCCGGTGAGCGTGTTATTGGTACACACGTGACGTCTAGGGATGCTGCGCGGGTCAATAGATTTGAACCCGATCCTCCTATGCAAGCAGATAGGAGTAGACAAGGTTCAATAAATAATTATAAAATGCCCTCAAACACCTGCATGGGCCCCGACGAGCGTGTTATTGGTACACACGTGACGTCTAAGGATGCTGCGCGGGTTAATAAGTGAATTCAAGTTCGAGCCCGATCCTCCTATACGGGTAGATAGGAGTCGACACGGCTCGAACCATTAAATAATTATGCAGTCGTGAGATCGACCGAGATATTTATTTTACACATTCATATTAGGCCTTCAAGGTCTATAATTAAGAGAATTCACTAACAAAAGTCCAAAGCCTACAAAACCCGATCCTCTATCGACCAGTAGATAGAGTCGACGGGGTCCAATCAATAAAATATAAATGACCCCATATACCCCGATGATGGCCGTGTTGAACGCTAATCTCAACCGGAGGGGTTCACAAATATTTTCAAATACCTCCCAAATTCCATCAAAGTCCAAAAATCCAAAATTCTAGAAATTCCCAAAATCTCAAAATCAATCCTAAATTTCAAAATATTTAAAACTGAAATCCAATCATCAATCACTTAAAGCAAAATTCATCCACCCTCCGCAACAGTTTGCCGAGGTGGACAAATTAAAATTTACTTCAGCTCGCAAAGAGCTAATGCCTGGTCAAAAATATCACTAGGATCCATTCTCAAACAATCTCCTGCCAGCAAGGACGTGGTATGAGTCCTCTAACCGGCAGTTTCGCCGCCAAATGACACTGCAGGATAAACGGTTATGACTCGGGGCCTTCTGAACCAGGTGGTCCCCGCCAAATGGCACCATTATATTATGGTTATGGCCAGAGCCCGTATGCTCCCCAATGACATCAAATCCTTGAGATATGAATCAATAGGATATGATCGATAGGGCACAAAGCCCTCTGTTAGCTAAGGTGGATTCAAATTTATCCCCTTAGACAAACATCCACCCCAGGTCTACAAGGTACCCTTGGACGAAACAACCCATGGCTGCCAACAAGGATCCTTCTGTCAGGTTGGGTCGACTACCTCCTCTGACTAAGTAGATCAGGGACCACGATGGCCCGGGATGACAGAACCATGGGATCTTGATCGGGTCCATCATCCATTCCCCCACCATCCGCTTTAAGTGCCAGATGGTGAAATTTCTAATTTTAAATATTAACCCCTTTTTAATTTCCAAATCCTCCAATCTTTCAAATTCCCAAACTCTCCAATTTCTAAACCCATGCTACTACTATATGCCAGATGCATGTATCCTTATGTATCTGATCGACGACTAGCCTTAATCGAAAGTTCTCTCCCGTTACCGGGAGGGGTAATTAACTATAGGAGCTTGCGCCTATAGGAAACCAGAACTCAGATCATAAAGTCCTCGCAAAATGAGGGCGAAATCTCTGGGTAGTGTCTTATCTACTATCTCATCTGCCTTCCAAAATTTACCTCGGAACTTAGTTCGTTAAAACTCCCCCCCGAAGAAAGCACAAAAGCGGGCGGAGGCCGGGGCCGAATTTTCGGAGCCCACAGATTTCTGGCGACTCCACTGAATTCACTCGTTGACCCGCGCAGCATCCCTAGACGTTACGTGTGTACCAATAACACGCTCGCCGGGGCCCATGAGGGTGTTTGGGGGCATTTTATAGTTATCTGATGAACCTTGTCGACTCCTATTTACTTGCTTTAGGAGGATCAGATTCAAATTTATTGACCCGCGTAGCATCCCTAGACGTCATGTGTATTCTTACTACACGCTCGCCGGGGCCCATTCGGGTTATGATTGTATTTACCCCTTATGTGTACCTAAGTGTATACAAATTAAAGTGCACATGTGAGGGGGTATTCTTGGAATATTTGTAAACGTCTTCTGTCCGCTTGCATGAAAGTTGCGGATCCGGTGGCGTAGCGCTGGGATTTCATTTGGGAATTTGTATGCCTTCTGTCTGCTTGCATGGATGTTGCAGATCCGGTGGCGACAATGTGGAGGGAAATGTACAATATGAACATATCGCAAAAATAATGCACAAATCACTAATGATATTAATTCAATTAACTATAGTTCAAATAATTAATAAAATTAACTAAATTAACTATAATTTAAATAGTTAATAAAATTAACTGGTCTTAACTATAATTTAAATAGTTAATAAAATTAATTAATTTAACTATAGCTTAAATAGTTAATACAATTAACTGATTTTAACTATAGTTAAAATAATTAGTAAAATTAACTAATTTAATTACGGTTTATATGGTTAATAAAATTAACTAAAATGTCTATAGTTTAAATAGTTAATTAAAATTAACTAAAATATCTATAGTTTAAACATAGATGAAGTAATTTAAATGTAGCTTTCACTCTCCTTTTTTTTTTTTGCTCTTTTTGCCATTTTTTTCTTTTGCTATTTTTCTCTCATAAAAAAAAAATTGAAGCTTTCCTTTCTTTCTTTTTTTTTTTGCCACATATACATAAGAAAAACATAAATTATATATATATATATATATATATATAGATATATAAAGTCACATATATACACATAATATGAATAAATGCACAAACATGTATACACATATATCCAGCTCAATGTCATCAATTGCTAACAGTATTTAACAAAATTAAATACATAAGTTGCCAACAGAAGTTTATGCTCATAATAAGAATGATATTAACGAAAGTAAAAGAGAATAAAAGAATGTTTACAGTTGTGCACTTTATGAGTGATGTGTTGAGAGAGACATAAAGGCCCCTCTCTCTTTTTTTTTTTAAGAAAGAAACTGATGCGTTTTGCGTACATCATACACATAAATATGCCTCAAGTGTATGTATAAATATTGCTTATGGGTATATATATATATCTAAAGTTGACAATAATGAAAAGGTTGATTAGTGACTGTAACGGATAAAAGTACTAAAAACACATACCTTATTAAATAACAATGGATAATACAAACAATCCACAGAATAGGACTATCTTCATTTTTTTTATAATAAAGACAAAACAAAAGTAATGGTGATAATGAATGGCAATAAAAAAAGTGGAAAACTGAAATAATAAAGCGAAAGCTCACATGCAAGGAATCGTTTTGTTCTGGAGTTTTATAGGAAGATATGGGGTTTTGGCTTTTTGTGGCAAGAGAAGAAGCTGGCTTTTGGATTATAGTGGGATGCAACAGGAAAAGGGCAGGTTTTCACGTGAAATTGAAGTAGGATTCACTATTGTAGGCCTGAGGAAGCTTTCGGCTATAGCTTGGGAAGCTGTAGTGAGAATCCACGATAAGAGGGGTGTCGTAGGAGGGGGATTCGCAAACAGGACGTGGTGGGTTGACAGATAGGGATTTGCTGTTGGTTGTGATCGGAGAGGAGCGAAGAGAAGCTCGTGAGTTTGGATTGAGTGGCTGAGGGGGCGGTTTGTGAAGGCTGAACGAAAGAGCACGGGACGGACGAGTTCGGAAGATTGTGAAGAACAATCAGGGAGTTGAGGACTCGCTTGCGTGGGAGGATTGAGAACCAGAAGAAACCTTCTATTCATCTCAGCTTTGATTTAAAGACTTGGAGAGGGGTTTCATTCGAGACGTCGCGGGATTTACGGGATACATCCAGAGATTTGAGCAGATATACGAGGTAAAAGCATTTAATTGGAAAGCGATTTATCATTTGACTCTTGAGTTTTTTAAGATTTTTTTTTTAAAAAAAAAGTTAAGAGTAAATTAATGCTTTATCATCATTGTCTATCCATCCGAAATGAAGGCGATGCGTTAGTTAGTCAGAATTATCTTGATTCACGTGCATTTCCACGATTTTCATGCATTTGTCTCATTTTGTGTGTATTATGCCTCGTAATGCGTGTCGAATTTGCCGAATATCAAAATTAGACAAATTGATAGTGTATTTAGGGTGTTTCTGATGTTCCGGTCGCAATGACACCATCCGTTTTGCGATCGGACATCATTTGGTTGACGCCGAGCGTTAATTCCCTTGAAATACGCGTTATCGTATTAGAACCCTCGTCGGTCACGGCATAATTTTAGTTTGGACAAATTGATAGTCAATTTAGAGTATTGACAGTGTTCCGGACGCAATGACGTAGTCCGTTTCTCGATCGGAGCTTGTTTGGTCGACGCCGAGGGCTAAATTCCTTAGCATGCGTATAATTACCTTGTAATTTATACTTTTGCCTCGCAATTCATGTCGACCTTCCGTTACGTCATTTAATTCAATCAAATTAAAAGTCATTCTTAAGTATTTGGGATGTTCCGGACACAGTGGCGAAGTCTGTTCGTCGATCGGAGATCATTAGGTCGACGACAAGGCTGATTTTCTTAAACTGCGCACTGCCGCATTTAATTCACTCCGGTTGCGCCGCCAATTTGAATGCTTCGAATTGAGTAAATAAAATGTAGTTTTTAAAGGTTGAAAGCATTCCGGACGCAGTGGCGAAGTCCGTTCGTCGATCGGAGATCGTTTGGTAGACGACGAGGCCAATTTTCCTTGAAATGTGCGTCATTGTTTCGCTTTAGGATTGCTTTAATTTGCATGCCACCACCCCGATTGATCCAAATTAATTAAACAAAATATAGATCTTTGATATTGACGATATTCCGGATGTAATGACGCAGTCCGTTTCTTGATCGGACAACATGCCGTCTCCGTAGAGGCTAATTTCTTTGATGCGCGCATCCTTGCTTTACGGTGGGATTGCCTCGAGGGGAATAGAATTTTAATTGTTGCAAGGGTTAAAAGTTGTCCACTAAATTTCATATATCCCTAACCTCTTGAGTTTGGAAGGTAAAGAGGGAAACTCCTTCAACTCCAAGCAGTAACTTAGCACCCATTCAATTAGGCGAGAGACTTGAGAAAAGGTAGTTGCTCGAAGGGGGGAAGAGTTTCCCACTCCATGCAATCTGTCAATTTGATTTTCTCTAGATTCAAGATTGAATTAACATTGTTCATCCATATTGTGGACTTTGCACCCATGTATATATTTTTTGTTTTAATTCCTTGAACATTTTGATGGTTGAAGGCCGTCGAGCGTGTTCTTGACGAAAATTAAAATTCCGTTTCTCGTCACATAGTTTGGCGCTGCAAGCCTCCTCGACGTCCTCATTCTTAACATAAAATCCATCCAGTTGCCGAAGAGAGTTTAGCTTTCCAATTCTTCCTCCAATATCCCCCATAGTCATTCCTTGAGGTAGCTGAATGAAACCTATTGCAACCCACATTCAGACTAAATCATCTTTATCAAAAGCATGATCTTGTGAGAACGTACAACATAAATGCGAAACAATTTTGTAGATGATTTAGCAGAACTTTATAGCTCGATCTCAATATGGAATTGATAGAACTCTGACCCAACAAATTACTTTCTAGAACTGCCCTCCAATGCTTTTCATCCAAGTTGTCTTTCAGAACACCACCAATGACCTTAGCTTCCAATGGAGATCCTAAAAGCTTTTAAAACTATCTCTCCAATAATCGTCGAAGCTGATGGAAATGTGAAAATCCCTTTCAAGATCAAATTCCTCTGTCATTTCATCTCCACAGACACGTTGCAAGAGAGTTGTCTTTCTCATACCACCATGTCCCATTATAGATAAAAGAGAAATGTTTATGTACAAATTCATTATATTAGCAATGATTTGATGCTTCCTCATTTGGATCCTCTCTCAACCACTGCGTAGCAAAAACTAAGATGCAACCCACATTCGAGCTGAATCATCTTTATAGAATTTGCGATTTTTGGGGTGGTTATAGGGGTCAACAGACGTTTACTTGATCTTTATATGTAACACGTAGTTTTTTCACTTTAGGTGATTTCAGCGGGTATGAATCCTATCCAAATCGTACGTGGAATTGAGAAAACTGCAAAGGCCCTTGTATCAGAACTCAGAATGATGTCAAGAGAGGTACAGTGCACATCTTTTATGTGCATTTCTAATAAGCTATATTTGTTAATTCTTTTCGAGATTAATGTAAAGTCGTATCATTCCTTTTGACAACATAGCCTATTTTTAATGCTACTTTTCTACCACTTTGCACCTACTTATATTTCCCTTTCAATGCCGACTCCAACTATTTCGGCTAAGATTGATGTTGTTGATGATGATGGTGATATGTTTACCATTCAATCTATGCCTTGCTATATGTATTTCAGAATTGAATGTGGTTTTCGAATTTAGAGTTGTCACCTTTTTGCAGATTGAAGAGCATGAAATTGCTGATGTTGCTGCTGTTAGTGCTGGGAATGACCACACAATCGGAAACATGATTGCCGATGCTCTAAGAAAGGTTGGAAAACAAGGTTTTATCAGGATTGAGACTGGAAGATGCACTGAGAATACTCTCGAAGTGGTAGAGGGAATGCAATTTGAGCGAGGCTATTTGTCACCATACTTTGTAACTGACCGAGCAAGCATGTCAGTTGAGTTCAGTGATTGCAAGGTATGCAGCGAAGTATTGTTGTGAAGCTTTTTTACAACAGTAAGGAAATCATTGTGATGAAGTTCTGAACGCAGATACTATTAGTTGATAAAAAATTAACGAACCCAAAGGAGATTCTTGGGATATTGGATGAAGCAATGAAAGGGAGTTACCCGCTTCTGGTGATCGCAGAGGGTATTGAGGAGGAAGCATTAGCCCCATTAATTAGAAACAAACTAAAAGGTTTACTGAAGGTAGCTGCTATTAAAGCTCCTGCTTTTGGAGAGCGCAAGAGTGACTATCTGGATGATATTGCTATCTTGACTGGAGGCAAGTGATTGTTCCTCATATCCTATGATTTATATGTACTGTTTATATTTCCGATGCTTGTTTTAAGCCGTTTAGATTTGAAATGCAACATTATTTTTAGCCATTTTTTGGCACACACTTTCATGCTTTGCAGGCACAGTTATTAGAGATGACGTAGGTTTAACTCTTGAAAAAGCCGGAGTAGAGGTCTTAGGTTCTGCTGTGAAGGTTTTTATTACGAAGGATTCAACTTTACTTGTTACTGATGGTACCACCCAAGCTTTAGTGGAAAAGCGAATTGCTGAGTTGAGAAGTCTAGTAGAGGTAAAATACTTTCTTATAAGATGCATGTAATACTAACACCTATCATTGCCAACCTTCCCAAAATGTTTAACTTCCATTAATTCTTTTTCACCTTCAACTTGGAGATTCTTTGTGTGAAGCCTAGTGTAGCTCATCTTAGATGTAATCTTTAATCACATATTTTAATCATTGTATCTCTTATAGGGTTCCTTCAGAGATTGTTGAAACTTGGAAATACCTCTTGTTTTAAATTTTTTTTTTTTCACATTTAGTGCTTTGATTTTGCTAGCGCTTATGTTTCAAGATACTAACAAACGATTAATACATTGCATCCTTTTCAATAGGATAATAATCATGTATGACAATATCTTCTGCTCATTTTTCGTTTGTTTGTGATTATTATTAGTTCATAGATGTCATCTTCCATGTAATTCTCGTCGGTAAGTCCAACATATCTTGTCGTAGTGATGTTTTATTTTTTTGAAGGCTGATTTTCCTAGAAATTAGTGAACTTAACAGCTTTGGAATTTCAATTAGATGAGTTTCTTAGGAAGAACTATGGTATGCTATATTTTACCCTAATCTTTCATGTTTGACGTAGAGGCTCCCTGAATTCATGAATAACGTCTGTGCTCTCCGGCTCTCCCACCGCTTTTTTCCCATCTGCTTGCACAATCAGTTTACCTTAGCGTCCATTACTTCTAGTCATTCACTTAGGATCCACTCTTTATCGTCTCATTTTTATTGTATTGACGCTACTTTGGCAGCAATTTTAATACAATAACAGTCACTTTACGTTATTGTAAGTTGTCTGCCTGTTGAGACTCCAAAAATCAGTCTTAAACGGTTGAGTAGAGTTGCAATCAATATGCACATTTATTGATATTATAGATTGTTTCAGTATGCTTTAATTCATCCAGTTTAAAAAAAAAAAAACTTTTGATATTTAACCAATCTTTTAGTCTTGATATGAAGAAAACAAGGGCCTTAACCCTCATAATGCAGCAATATCATAGTAATTTTATTTCGCTAAAACTTGATTATTCCACTGCTTTTCTATGAAGATAATATGTGAAATCTGCTTTTTTACAGAATACAGAAGAGAAATTTGATAAGAAAATAGTTAGTGAGAGAATTGCTAGATTATCTGATGGGATCGCCATCATTCAGGTACCAATACTATAAGTGTTGATCTATTGGATTATAGGAATTCATTTGATCCTTTCAAGCTTAAAGTTAGCAACATATTTCTGAGTTTTCATGTTCCAGGAAATAAATTGTGCTCTTGACCTAAATTCGATAATAGGTAGGTGCCCAAACCGTGGTTGAGCTCAAGGATAAAAAGCTAAGAGCCGAAGATGCTCTTAACGCAACAAGGGTAATTACATTTTAAAATAAATTCATTGAAAATTACTTCTTTTATATAGTTTTAGCTTCTTATCTTTCAGGCGGCTATTGAGGAAGGTGTTGTTGTTGGTGGTGGATGTTGCCTATTAAGACTATCTATGAAGGTCGATAGCATCAAGGAATTTCTAGATAATGAAGAACAAAAGGTATTGTCTAGTTATAGATGGCTTTTCAGTTTTCAGTTTTTCTGAGATCCATTAATGAATCATAGGTGTGTTGACCCGTAAATTAAGAAACGTGCGAAAAGAAGTGTAATCGGCGATGCGAGCGACGACTGACGAGCACGACGCGTCACTTAAGTGGTCAAATGACCTCTGATTGTCAAACGGATTTAAGTAAATCACGTCCTCTTGTATTAAAACTCTATAAGTGTTTTAAGTAGGCTAAATCTAATGATTCACTCATCCTTGTTTTGGTGAGTCAAATCCACTTAGACATTTCATCTCTTTTTAAGTAAACTAGTTTATTTGGGATAAATATAATGTATTTCAATTGAATCAAACCCATTCAAATACATCTTTTCTTTGTGAACCAAATCCATTGAGAAACCCCTTGGTTGAGTAAACTGCAGTTGCTTAAACAACTTCACATATTCCCAACCATCATATTGATTAGTACCCACCTGGCTTAGTTGTCATGAGTCATTACATAAGCTAACTACTGGATCTAGTTTTTTGTTCAGAATTAATAAGTGATTTTGACATTTTAATCATCATTATCAATAACTTAGTTTTTGTATGAGGATAATTAGTTTATCATAATCAGGTCTCATATGAGTAGTATTAGAAGTCCAATTGATTTAAGGAATGCCACATTAACTCTATTTTAAAAATCAAACTATTTATATCATATTTAAGGTCATATTTTTTAGACCTATTATTTTTAAATTAAATAAAATTTATTTTGAAAATTATATTTATTATTTTTCAAGCCATCTATTTTTTAAAACTATAAATATATTATTAAATTAATATTTTATTGAAATTAGATGAATGAATATGACAATCCTTAACTTATTTGGATCTATAAAGCAAGATCAATCTCACTAATCTTATTTTAATTATATTAGATACAGTGCAAAGCTACATTGGCTCTGCATACACTAGATGTTGTGATAGACACAATCGTAGATGCTTATTTAATCTAGGATGTAGTATTATTAAGATTTTTCATTGTACAATCATTGTGGTATGTAGTGTTGATTGCACATTTTATGAGAGATTTTTATTGTATTTTATTATGTGATATGTGCACTTTAGGAGCTAGATATATATGCAGTCTTCCACAGGGGGTCATATCCGTAGAGGAGAAGAACGTAAATAAATTATACATTTGCCTCACTTTTTCAATATGTGCTTTGCTAATTTATCCGTCATCTGACATGACCCGTTATACTTTGCATGTTATATTTATATCTATTAATACTAATTTATATTTATAGGGTTGAGTCTATAATTTTATTTTTACCATATTTTTTTAAGAATTTGGGAAGAGTTTGTATGAAATTAAGATATATGCATGTAACAACCCTAAAATAAAAAGTATTTTAAAATATGAATTTTTGAATTTCTGTTTGAACTATAGCACTTCGGCACTGTGCTTGTAAACGATGCGGTTTTAGGTTTGAGAGCACAGCGGCACCAAAAATTATCGTTGTGGCGTTTGAGTCTATGTTTCTATAGTAATTCTTAATTCTGCATGCAGCGCTGCAGCATTAGGTCTAAACGCTGTGACGCTAGGCCACGAACAGTGTTTTTATATATATTTTATTATAAAATTTTTATATCATTTCACCCCATCACCTCCCTCATTCATTTCTTGGCCACGAAGAAACCGAAGGAGAAGGGCGAAAAGAGGAGAGAGAAAGGTCTTCGGGTGATTTTCGTCTGCTATTTTTTAAGAAAATTATTCTATTCATTGTAAATAACTGTCCTCTTCTATTTTCGATGATTTAAATTTCTATGAATTTTATCTCTCCTAAATCTGCCAAAAATGTATTATCTCCTGATTTTGTAAGCTTTCACTATGCAACTTTTGATATATTATAGATTTGATAATTCTGAATAGTATGATATGATTTTATTATATTTTACCAGTTAAATATGTGTATAAGAATTTTTGCATAAAATGAGTAGATAAAATTTAAACTAAAAATAGTTTGAAAGTGATGTACTGTGATTTGATATGATAAGACCGAAATATATGTGCTGAAATGATTAATAGGATTGATATGTACTGAAATATGATACTAATATGACTGAAGGGATATACCAATTAATATCAGATATATATGATATGATAACCCCATGTGATAACCTCAAGATTCATTTATTCACCGATGGTAGTCATAAGGAGCTGGAGACTGAATATAAGTTATAAAAAGTTGGGTCGACTGATTCACCTAATTCAAAACATTGATTGGGAGTCATAAGGGGCGACTAATTGGGAGTCATAAGTGTAGGAGCAGATACCCTCAAGATGCTTTCATCTGAATATCTGATACTGATTACTGATTATTGATGCTGATTATTGATTACTATACTAATTATGAATTATTGATTACTGATACTGATTACTAATTATGAACATTGATTTATGTTACTATTATTGTTACTGAATATGGATATTAGTACTACTGTATAACTATATAATTTATAGAATAACGAGAATAATTGAATGATACTGATTGATTGATTGACTTAGGTGACCAGCACAAATAACATATATTGATGCATTGACTTCCTTATAGGATTTACAACATATTGTTTCTCTTTTGCTTTGCATTAATTTTAGTTATAAGATTTTAGTTATTTGCTGGGCTTTTATGCTCATTACGTGGTTTTACATGATTTCGGGTAAAGGTAAGGAGCCTGCAGTTTGAGGCTACAGCATGCATATAGGGTGTCAAAATTTGACCCGACCCAAACCCGACCCCAAAAATTCCGGGTTCAGGTCAACCCATTTACTATATGGGCGGGTTCGGGTTCGGTAATCCAACTCGTTTATAAATTCCGGTTGGGTTCGGGTTGACCCAAAAACCCTAAAACAACTTGGAATGACTCGGTTTACACACAAAAGAGACGAGCAGGGGCATTCGTTCCTTCTTGTAGAACGAGAAAGAGGGCGGACGGGCGCATACGTGCGTGGGCTTATAGCAAACTACAAGCAAGAGAGTAGTTTGAGGGTTGGAATGGTTCTTTCCATTCGATCACCTGTGCCTACGTGCGATCCTTATGCATGCGCTCTGGCTGGTTGAAATGAGGCCGAAGACAAATGAGAGGATAACGATCATATGGTGTAGGTCGATGGCAGCTATCTGGTTGAGAGGTTGTTGCATGCTCTATTGCTCACATGCATACCATTGCTTGCGTACCGCCCTAACCGCGGTCGCCGACATCGAGCGGCTGACGCCTTATTGCTCAAGTGCTCGACCTCACCGACTCACCCCGCTTGAGGCCTCATGGTCCCAGTTCATGCTCACCTCGTTGTTGTTGCACTCGCCCGTTTTTGAATCAAAACGGGTCCACGGGTTGGGTCGGGTCAACCCGGTAACTAGGGCTGTCAAAATCAGGTCACAGGTCGGGTTCGGGTCCAACCCGAAACTGACCCGGCACTGTTTGACCATATTCGACCCGTTTCGGGTATGTTTTATTAAATTTTTTTTATTTAATTTGATTTATTTAAACCTAAATTAATATAAGATAAGATTTACTTCAATTAATTTAAAATAAACCAAGCTTAATTCAATTTGGGCAACATGGTTTATTATTTTTTGAAAATAGCATTAACTTATTTCATAATAATCTTTTAAAACCCTCTTAAATCAATTAAAAACGGGTCAAACCGGGTTGATTTAGGGTTTCCGGGTCTACACGAACCCGACCTAGTTTTGCAAACGGGTCGAAAAATCTAGTCGTGACAAAAGTGGTATCACGACCCGGCCCGGATACTCGAATTAACGAGGCGGGAACTAAGGTCAGACGGTAGGATCTAAACAATTCATAAGTATAAGAATATAAAAACAGTAAATCTCCTTAATCAGCGGAAGAGCCACTAACTAAAATTCTTAAATACTATCACATCTATTTCAGATCACACTTTACCTGTTTCCAGATGCACGTCGTCTTCTATAGACGAACTCTTCTCTTTCTCCCATTTTCTAATTCTGAAGACTTACCTGAAACATTTAAATTCATTGTTTGAGTTCACTAAGTAAACTCAGTGGGTATCAGTTAAACAAATTTTCATGCATAAAAGACATTTCATATTAACATTACTATTATTGCAATTCTTCATCTCATTTGGCATAAATATATAAGTCCTTTCTTTATTCCGTTTCTTTTTTCATATAGACTTTATTATCATTTCTTATAGCTTTTATCTTTAACTATTATTCCTTTTCTCATTTCTTTTATACAGGAGCACCGTCAAAATGTACCAGATGTACATCCATTTCCATTTTCTTTTTCTTATATCATAACCTTTTCCCTTTTAGTTTTATCGTGCACGGGTACATTGCTTCCCCAGCCAGTACCATACGGGGGTGAATCCTGAAATTTTCATGCATATCCTTTTCCATTTTCTTTTATATTTCAAATCCTTCATGTATTATTCATTCATATTTTCTTTCTATTTATTCATATATATCTATATACGTTCTTAATGCATATACATCTTCTTTGACATACTCGTGCTTGTAAAATCATTTGTTTATTGTAAAATCATTTGTTTATTTCAAACAATAGTTTCCAAAAATGTAAAACATAACTTTTATATTCATACTTCTGGAAAGAAAATGACATAAAGAAAATTTTATAAATACCCACTTAATTTCTCTTCCAAGAATTTCGTTTGTGAAATCAAACTCCTGAAACTTTCGATCTTCTCTTTTCCAAATCTCTAAAATCAAACAATAAAAGTTAACTCATAAAATTTCAAGATAGAAATTTACTCATGCTCGAATTTACTTACAATTTTGGGAATTTCTCAAAACCCTAACTTTCTTCTTCCTCTCCCAAAATTCTTTCTCTTTGCTTTCAATCCCTTCCTTTCCTAATATGAAAGTATCATTTGCTTTAATTTAAGGAATCGACGAAATTTATAAGAAAAATTAGAAAGAAATTCCAACAAACCTTCTTCCCTCTTTCTTTCTCTCTTCCGTTGCAATTTCTCCAAAATTAGCACTCCTTTAACGGTAGAATTGAAAAGGAGTCTTCAAATCTTATCTCCCAACGCGTTGAATTGCTAAAAATGGCAAAAGAAAGCTTTCAAAATCACCTTCGCAAGCTTCGGTTGTCCGCCCAGTTCCGCCTTCTGTCGTTTCGCGAAAAGGGAGGGGGCACAGTTACGGGATTTAAGGTTTAGGTTCGGCCGGTTCGCTTGAACCGGCCGGACCGAACCGGTCATCACACACTGTTTATATATATATATTAATGCAATTAATCAGCTCTAGATGTTAAATTGATTTGGTTGTAAATGACTATTAGCTGTTATTGAGAAATAGGAAAGAAATAAATAAATGAAAATAGAGTAAGAAAAGAAATTCTTCCACTTTAGATCTCAGGGGGTGACAATGCATAAGTCTTAGTGAAGCACCAACATCAGGAGCAAATGGAGGTAAGGATTAGGATCAAATAGCTTGTGTTTAATATCTTATGTTCAAATGTATATTTTTGTATAGATTTATGATGGATTATATAGATGTAGATCCTAGTCGTTTCTTTTTCTTTTTATAGGGATGTATTATAGACTCAACATCAATTGGTTTTTCTATTTTGATTATTCTTTCATTGTATATTTATTTATTGCACTTGGCTAATTTTATGACTTTCTTCATGATGTGCTACTTATCTGGGACCATTGTTAAACACTAGGCTCAATATTTTTTCTATAAAACTAATCAAAATGATATTCAACTCTAAAATGAACCATGGTAAAAATCAATTTTCAAAAAAAATATTTTATTAGTACATGGTTCATGTTAGGGGGTGTAGGGGTGTAAACGAGTCGATTGAGTTCAGTTTTAGCACTATCGAGCTCAGCTCGTCAGTTGGAAAGCGAGCTCGACCTCGATCTCTAGCTAGAGTCGAGCTCAAAAGGTGAGCTCGAACTCGAGCTCGTCCCACTAAAAACGAGCTCGAGCCTGCTCGCGAGCAGCTCGATTCCGCGCCAGATTTCACATCTGTCCTATTTTCCATTTCTCCTGTCCTATTTTCCATTTCTCCCGCCTAATTTCTCATTTTCCCGCCTGTGTCTGTCCTGTATTTTGAAATTAGGACAACTTGCATTAATGAAAAGCAGCTGTCACTTGGAACGAGGCAATGAGTATTATGAGCCGGCTATTAATGAGCTGTCACTTGGAACGTCCCAAGCAGTAGAATGTTATATGTTAAAGTTGTTTATAAAATTGTATTATGAGCCGGCTGCCATCTTTTATACTATATGAATTACCATATATTATAATAAATGAAAAGCAGTTGCATTAATGAAAAGTAGCTGCCATCTTTCATAATGTATGCATTAACATATATTATAATAATTGTTATATATTATTTTAATTAAATAAATAATTATTTAAGAGCCGGCTCGCGAGATCACGAGCCGAGCCTCATTAAGCTAGAACTCGAGCTCGACTTGTGAGCTTGATAAGCTCGGCTCGCGAGCCTATAAACGAGTCGAGCTCGAACCGGTTCGTGAGCCTGCTCGGCTCACTTACACCCTAAGGGTGTCAATAAATGACTAAACTCAACTCAGACCTAACTTGAAATTTTTTGGTTCAGGTTGGCCTGATTAATTTTTTTAAGTAGGGTTTTGGTTAGAAACTTTGGCTCGATTAATTTTCGAGTCGGTTCAATTTGACCTAAAAAATCAAAGATGATTATCATTTGGGTTCGGGTTAAACATATTAAATAGGTCATATCTAGGTTAAATGGGTTATGTTGATCTAAAAAATTATATAACCTATATGATAAACAAGTAAAACATGTTAGATTTGGGTCTAAACATTTTAACCCATATGATTAATGGGTCAGTTTCGAGTCTAGCATATTTAGGTTGGGTTAACTTCAGGTTAGATTGAACTTAACTCTTCAACCCAAATTAACACCTCTAATTCTTGTTGAACATGATCCACTTGGGATCATGTGGATACATAAGCTATGTATTGTGAAACCCCTTATATAAAATGAAGCAAAACTCTTAAACTTCGAGATGTCTTTTGGTGTAATTGTTAGAATTTCATTAAGAAATTTTAAAATTAAGCGTGTTCATGCGGGAGAAATTCTATGATTGGTGACCTCCTGGGAAGTTACACCAACGAAACAAGTCCATGAGGCTATTAAACCAAGGCGGATAATACATCGATAGTTATGAGTTTAGGCTATTACAAAATGGTATCAGAGCAATACACCAGTCGAAAGATGAGAACTAAGTGTTATACTGGACAAAGTGCTACACCATGGGAGCCACCTCTCTTGAATCCTATATGGGATAAAGTGCTACATAGCGAGAGCCACCACTTGAACCTGTAGGGGCCTCCTCTATAATTCTATCTGCTTGGTGGATGATTTTGGGATAAGGATACTGACGAAGACATTAGTTACTTAAGTGAGAGATATTGTGAAACCTTTTAAGTAAAAAGAAGTTAAACTCTTAAGCATCGAGGCGCATTTTGATATAATTGTTAAAATATATTAAAAAACTTCAAATTTAAGCGTGCTCATGTTAGAGCAATCCTAAGATGGATGACCTCTTGAGAGTTACACCAACAGGACAAAACCGTGACGTCATTAGGCCAAAGTGGACAATACCTCGATAGTTAAGAGTTTGAGATGTTACATATATCATGCTTCATATACATTTTCACAAGGGAGAATCAATATAATTGCATTGAAGTAGGGTTGATTCAAAAAAACATTTTATGGTCTAAATCCTAAAGCATATTAGCTAAAAATTTATCTTAATTAGCTAAAAATTTATCTTAATGATGGATAATTTTTCATCATTCGTGTTTTAAAGAGCAATACTTCATTTTATACATGACTTGGTTTTATGATTTAAATTCACCTAGGTGGTGCCATAGAGCTATATAGGATGTGTTAGTAGCTTTTTTTATGAAGACATTATTGTAAAGCCTATATGGATAAGTTGACTCTTATGGTCAAACTATCCCTAACCTTATCTTGCTGTAGGCATCCTCTCATAGTTTGAGAGAAGTAAGCCTTATACTCATTTTCATATTCATCGGATAAAAATTTGTCTAAGAATTCTTTTTTTTTTTGTTTGAGATCACGAGGCTCCTTTGGAGAGTAATTTATAGTTGCTACTTGAGTGTCTCATGGTTGGGCCGGGTCGACTATCTTCACAGCCAAGTGAATCTCAATGACCTGGGATGATGAATCTACAAAATTCTGATCAGGTCATATCTACCATTTCCTAATTCCTCAAATATACCCATGCACCTGTTTGAGATCATTAATTTCTTTGACAAGTTATTTTGATATCATTTCTTAGGCCCTTGCTTGTTGTAAAGCGACAGTCTATTAGGATATGGTGATTCACCCTCTATCCTATGACCCGGTTTAGCCTTGAAACATGAGGTTTTCCCTACTAAAAGAGTAATATCATCCCTTGATTAACACAAGTTTAATTATTTTTATGGAGAGTATTTTTGGGTTTCACTCATAATATAATTAAACTTAGGAATAAAGTTCATTTAGGAGATTCAGAATCTAGAAAATAAAAGAAAATGAAAATATCAAAGTATTTCTCTAGTTAACAATGAAATATTTCATGAGATTTTTCATTAGTTGTGATAGGTAGGTGGCCTTAAAATTTTCTAAAAAATTTTCCCTCTCTTCTCACATAAATTCTTTATATAAAATTCCTTTCATATGTTACCTCTCTCAAAAATTTGCAGAAGAGAGGGGACACAAAAAAACATGGAAAACATAAAGTTCTAACAAGTTTATTTTTTTAGAGATACCATGTTTAAATGAATATCTACTAATTATTTACCTGAAATTATTTTTGTAGGTTGGAGCTGATATATTTAAACAAGCATTAAGTTATCCATCAAAATTAATAGCCAAGAATGCTGGCGTGAATGGAAACGTTGTGGCGGAGAAGGTTTAAGTTTATTCTATAATCGACTTTTGAATCTCCTCTAAGATGTATATACTTCCAAGACATATTGAGTCATAATATATCGATATTGTTTGGGCTTGCGTTGAAGTGAAGAACTAAGAAGGCAGGCATATAGGACTCATGTGATAGTAGGCCAAATACTGCATGTTCATAAGTTATTTTATAGAATTTATCTAAACTGGAAGTCAAAATGTACTGCAGCCTTGAACAGAATAGTATGGAATCGTAATAAAAATCATAGATAGTATTGATAAGTATGATTATGATTATAATGAAAATTCCCCACATTACACTAAACTCCGTCTTTTGAATCCCATCAATCTCGCATTTCAATTTTCACAGGTTTTATCAAGCAATGATGTCAGATATGGCTACAATGCTGCTAAAAATTGTTATGAGGACCTGATGGCTGCCGGAATTTTAGACCCATCAAAGGTGTGTATAAAGTTAGGAATTCCTGACATTATGAGAATGGTTATGCACATGTGCTTGGATCATGACTTTGTGTTCTATCTTCCGTGCCATTGATAGATTGAAATATGTTACTGTTAATTGCTTTCCAAAAAAGAAAAATGGATTCATCTTCATATGCTCATGTGGGAAAAAGTTGCCGTGTTTTTTTAGTAATAATTCCTTTAAGGTGGGCATAGTAATGCAATACTAAAGCTACATCAGCTAGTTGACATGTAATCACCTATCTTATTGCCGTATTTGGTTTTATTATCGCCTCAATTCTTTGAATTTATAATATAATAAATGTGTAATCAAGAGTTCCTTTTGTTGGATCCAAATTTGTTAGTGGAAGACACACGACTTTACTAGTAGGTCGAAATGAGGAATGGGCGAGTGACTCAGAAACCTACAAGAGAATGGGGGGAGAGAGAGAGAGAGAGGAGGGACAGTAGAAAGGAAAGTTACAGAATACTCAAAAAACTGTGAGTCTCAAAATTTAGAGAGTATCCACTCTATTAGTTCAAAAGTCCCCCAAATTGTTCATCATCATCCCCTATTTATAAGGTTATGAGGGCTACATGAATTCTATAAAAAAAATAAAAAAGTACAATGCTACACAGAATATCCGAACAACCCTACACAAGTCCCTAGATATATCTGTCACCTTCTGATTGGTTGAAGGAGGGCGAGGTAGGAAGGCTTCGGTGAGTTGCTTTTGGGGGAGTCCTGTAGTGCCGAGTGGACAAGGGGGAGTGTGCTTGGGCGAGCGCAGATATGAGAGGAGACCGGCAGTTGGTGAGTTGGTTGATGTGGCTCGCAACTTGTATAGAATCTCTGAGATCACCTAAGAAGAGAGAGGTGAGTGAGATGCTGTCACAGTAAGGGCGAGCTTTGGCTCAGATGGTCGCCACAAGTCAAACTGAGGGTGCCATGAATATGTGCCTTCTTGTAGCTGATTTTGATGAAAGTGATCACCTTTGGAGAGAGCGAGTGATTGAGATGAGGTCTAGGCACATGGAGAGTGTTGAGCTACCAACTCTAGAGAGGAATCATTGATTAGCCCTGTGCAAGATGAGCTCCTGGGATGACTCGGGTGAGTGACACTTGTTGATCGCTTCGGGAGAGCTCTCCTGTGAGTTCTAGGTGACTTCCCCAAGTCCCCTAGGAGGATGAGTTTCTTTGTCATGAACTGCCAGCTACATGCTAAATACTTATAAAGGGATATATGGACGCTTTCATAAAAGCACTATTTTTGTTTAAAAATCTAATAATATTATTTTTATTGCATTAGATATATTCCCCTTTTTTATCCCTTTAGATGTAAATTCTCTTTATAAATAGAGGATGTTTGTAAAAACTTCAATATTATGAAATCAAAAATATTGTAAGCAAGATCATCTCCAACCTTCTCCCCTTTAGGCGGTCAGCCACCACCTTTCTTTCTTTCCTATATCTTTTCATCTCTCTCTCTCTCTCTCTCTTTATATATATATATAATCTCCGCTTTGATTAACTTATTCCTTCCAGCCTTGAAGGACGTCCAATGCAAGCATTCAAGCAAACTAAAAGCAAGTCATCCTCATCTTTACCAACCCATCAAGTCCTTTAGCATTAAAAAGAGCCTTCCCGCCTCTGCATGTTCATCAATTTTTACGTCCCTATTAAAAAGAGTCATTTCATGTTAATGGGCATTACTGCATTGTTTTACCATCTTTTTTGCATAAAGGAGAACTTTTAGCTTAGGAGTAACCTCAAATTTTAGCTCTGAATTAAAACACATCTTCTCAAGCTGCAAGGCATTGTTTTTAAGCTACTATTTCTTATTTATTAGACCACAACCAAGGCAATTATATGCAAATAATTTATGTAAGATAAAGAATTTGTTCTTGTAAAATGTCTAAATGTGTCTTATAGTTTAAGAATTCACGTCTTAACTTTCTGACCTAAAGTTTGATGCACATATCTTCAAAAAAAAAAAAAATTCTTGCATAAATTAGTAGACTTGACTTTCCTGAGATAAGCTACATCTACCACTTGATGTGTTAAGGCCATGCTAATTATGGTTGGTATTTCATCCTACTGTTCGCACAAGAACTGTCATGTTCTGTTAGCATGCTGCTTTTAAAATGTGTGCTCTATTCTAAACTCTTTTACTAATTTTAAGCAGGTGGTTAGGTGCTGTTTGGAGCATGCTGCCTCTGTTGCGAAGACATTCCTTACGGCCGATGTTGTTGTTGTTGATGCAATGGAGAACATACCTGTTCTTGTGCGAACACCAATGCGAACTTCAAGCCTCATACCTACATCAAGAGGTCTCTCCTCATACCTACTGGCCCTTTCAGTCAAAGTCTTGTTCATTCTTTCTTCAACTCCATTCTATTGGTACTATTTTTTCCATATCATGAATCTCATAGACAACATAATAATTTTTAAACTCTATGCCATCATACCATCTACTATTATCGAATCATAGACATTTTATTTTTTTCACTAGTCTCGTTTTCAACTAACTTTTTTACTTTACAAAGTTCTTAAAAACATCAATTTTATTTATGGTATAGTAAATACATGCCTTTCTGCTGCAGTCTTCTATAAATGTGACATACATTGAGTCTCTTAGAGATGGGACAACGGATGGCCCCTATATATCCTTGTGAACTAATTCTAACTTTCGGTTTTAAGTTTTCTTTCAATTTTTTTTTGAGAAATTTATCCTTTTTTTCATTTACTAAAAAACAATCTTCACAAAAGCTAGATTCAATAGAGTTTAAATTCGAAAATTTAGCTTGAGAATGAACGAACTTTAGGCCTTTCTCATTCATATTGCCTAATCGTTGATGTCAGATGTTAGCCTCTACAATAAAACATGTTATAACTCCTCTTGTTCCTGTGCTCATGGTGGTGTAGTGTAATGCCCAAGATCTAAAGGAGGAATTTAAATATACTTTTCCTATTTACTTGCTAATTCTCTTGTAATTTATCATTTTATCAGAGTCAACTAATCATCTCAAATCATATAGAATTCACATCCAAAGAGTATATACCAAGGTTGTGAAAATCGGACGAAACAATGAACCGGAAGAAGAAGAGGTTCACGAGGTCGAACCGAATGACGTAATAAATAATAATATTATTAAAAATGAAGAAAATTAACATAATAATATGATAATCTAACCTTAAGTTTAAACATAAACTCATCCTATTATACATATCAAATATTTAAATTAAGAATGAGTTGGAGGTTTAAAATCATACTTTATAAATAATATAATTCATATTTAATATAAACTTAGTTTACATATATATTTTTAAATTTAATATAAATAAATTTTAATTTATGTTATATTTTTAAATATAATTTATACCTATGGAAAATATACAAAATTTATATTATAAAATTATATCTATAAATTCATGTTATATTATTTATTATTAAAAAATTAATAAAAATTAAATAAATCAATTTTTATATTATATATAAAATGAAAAAATAATAGATAAAAATTATATATTATTTGCATTATTAAATTTAATTAAAAAATATATATGTAGAAATATGAAGTGTATGTATAATGAACTTGAGAACTTTACCTTGATTTTTTAGTCTCATATCTCGTAGACACTATATGTTAGCATTATTTTTGTCTATATAAGCTTTTTAATTCATATGAGGAAAAGAAGTCACATGGTAAGTTAGGTTATGTGATAAAACATTGTTGATGTTTGTTTAACTAAAATATATAAAATTTAAATTAATTTATTAAGTGAAATATTTAATCATAAATTTATTAAATTATTTCATTTAATTAAATACTAGTTGAACTGGTTCAAATTTAGTTGGGCTTAAACCGCCCGGATTTGCAAAATCGGCATCGGTTCTCCGGTTCGTCGGTTTGACCACCGGTTCGAGCAGTTGTTGGGCGATTTAATGCTATTCCGATTTTATACACACACAGAACCGTCCAGCTAGTCAATCGGTTGAACCGATCAGTCTGATCCGGTTTTAATAACCTTGGTATATATAGAATATTTCTTTCAAAATAATTAAATTACAATAGTCCATATTATAATGATTGTAACTAAATAAGAAGAATACAATTTGAAATATAAAATTATGTGTACCTTTCAAAATCAGACTTTCTTCTTTCTATCAGATGCAGTCTACTTAGCAGAACTCTTACCCTTGCCTGAAATATTACAAACAATAGGGTGAGTATGAAACTCAGTAGACCACTTTTTTTCCCCCATAACAGAGTTCAATTCACTTCTTAATATGAAAATAAATAAGATAATAAAAGTACCATTTACTTCACAGTTTTTGGATATACTAGTTCGCATATAAAAGTAAATGCAGGAACGCACATGCATTAATATCCCTTATAACTCCCAAACTCCACCTCATACTTGTTAAAGACAGGTGTAGAGCAGAGTCAAAATAAAGTAGAGTATCTTACAAGACAAAGTCAGTTCAGAGCTAGAACGGAACAAAGTATATCCAAACAGAGATATATTTACCTTGGGCCCAAACAGAGAATTTTAGAGTATACTTCTTTTCCACAACAAAGCTCCAGAATGTCATGAAATATATGAAAATGCAAATGAAATTTATAATTGAAGAATTTAAAGCAATTAGAATTTAATACCAGCTTCTGCAAAAATCCCCACATTTCAAGTGCCTATACAAAATTTTCAAAATTTTACTAATTTTATAGAGATTATGTAAAATGCTAAATTAACATACTTTGTCAACTTTACTAAAGTTCAGAGATGACACCATTTTTCAAAATCGTAAAAAATTCATATAGAATGAACTGACTAGTGTAATTTTGCATTCTTGTAGTTAAATTGTCCAGAACAGAGAATATAACAATATACTAAAAGTTATACGGTAAAACATTTCTCAAACTCAACAAAAACACGTTTAAAAGCATATCCTTTTATAAACACTTGGGAATTAAAACCAGAAATAGGGCACGGGTTTTCTACCTCGGGCCCGACAAATTTTTCAACTGGCTGAACGAACAATTTCCGAATCTTGGACTCCAAATGTCCTCCTTTTCTTTCTCTTTCCTTCCTTTCCTACTCTTCTTCCCCCGAATGGGTTTTGACAAATAGATCAAGATATTTTTTAAGATTTAAAAAACACAAATTCGGCAAAGCGCCGCGGCGCCCAAATTCCCAATGTCGTAGCGCCTATAGAGAATCTTCCATATTCACCCAAAATCCCCTAGGTCTCGACCCAGCACCGTAGCGCTTGACAAAACTAATTCTTTTGAGAGTTCTATGCCTTGGCGCTGCTAAGACAGGTGCTGTAGTACTCACAGAGAAAAATCCAAAACTTGGTTTTTCACTCCTCAGACTCCAAGCCTTGGTTTTTTCAATCTCATTCAACATTTTAATATTAATAATTATTATTAACTCAAAATTAACGATTATTAATGAAAAATTATCTAAATTTCAGACAATGAATATCACATGTAGAGTGTGCCAATCTTATTCCCTCGAACAATCACCATGGCTCCTTTGGTCATTTTCTAGGTGTTAGCATTGAATGTGGAATTATATCCTTTTGCTACAATTTATCTTATAGAGATCAAGTTTCTCTTCAGGATAAGGATGTGTTTGACCTCACTCAGCTTCAGTGTGATTCCATTTATAGATTGGAGTGTCACATCATGGATGTCCATAATATATATGGGTTATTTGTTAGTAAGAAGTATTTTGCCATAATTGTCTGCAGCGCAATTTATCATCATTTCTTTGTGAGAAGAAGAATGAAATAACACACCTGAGTTCAATATTCATAATTCCAATAGACTAAGAGCACTGAGAATTAATTCATCTTGAGTTTTTTCCATAGCAATATTCATAATTCATCTTACTGTTGTTATCCTTGTTCCTGCTTTCTTTTGCGACAAACCTTCATTATATGTCCTAGTTTTCCAAAATAACAGCATCCACCTAGGCAACCTTAGGATTTACTTCATATATTGGCCTTATTTCTTGATTTGCACCTTCCTCTGCGTTGGTGATTGCATTTATTTTGAGACCAGCTTCTTTTATCAATATTCAAAATTGAAGAAAGAATTTCACATATCACACGTTGTCAAATATTTTCACTAAGGATCAGGTCTCTAACATCATTAGCTTTAGTTTATTTGATTCATCAATGTTGTTGCTACACCGTTTTAACTTTCAGGAAATGTTGAAAGCAGACTATGTGCATGAATTTTATCATTAAAATTGACATCGAAGGAGCTCATCTGACTTATGGTTAAAGTTGAACTAATTGATGTGCTCAACAACAGAAGCTCCTTCATGCATCCCAAGATTAAATAAATTTACACATAAAATGTATCTTATTGTCACAACCCGGTCTGGAGGCTCGAATTAACGATGTGGGAACATACGGTCGGACGAAAGATTAAATTTGCATTTTTTTTTCTAAATCTATCTCCAATACACTGGAAGAGCCACTAAATTTAAAAAAAAATAAAAACTGATATAAAATGAATTAAATACCTTTCATTCGGTGCATCACGTCTACGATATACATTTTATTCTCTTTTGCTCATTTTAATTATTTTAAATTATACCTGAAAATGTTAGAGCAACTAAAATAAGCTACAACTCAGTGAGTAACATATGCTTCTAAACTACAGTAAGTCAAGGCAATTGAAACAATATGCATGATCCCTTTTTCATTGCATATCATAAAATAATTACATTTAATCATATCATTTAATCAAGACTTTTAATGTGATGCATAAATCATATATGTCATATATATCATATTTGTAGTCATATCTTTCTTATTTCTCATAAATAATACAACTGTCACAGGAGCCACCGTCTAATTTAGTACCATTGAATATACTCCTTTTTAATTTTCATTTTCTTTTTCTTTTTGATAACCTTTTTTATTAACGTGCATGGGTACATTGCGTCCCTAGCCAGTACCATAAGAAGGTGTGCTCCATCAATCAACATGTACATGCAATCATATTCATCTAGTCATTTCATTTTTATAACATTCATGAACTTTATATGATAATGTGAAATATAACATATAAATTTTTATTTAACTCAACATGATCAATCATTGTGTATGAGAAACATAAATCATGATCTAATTTACAATAAAGATTTCATAAGAATGCATTATCTTCCAAAATATTTAATTGAAGAGAAAACAAAATTATCACTATAAATAAAGAAACATGAGTACTCACTTTATAATCAAATACCTTGATAATTCACTTTAATCATCACTTCGAACGACACCAGCTTAACACCTACATTGGTGCAGATTACATCATACTTTTTTTTTCATTTATCTCCAACTCAAAATATTCTCTAATTTTAATATTAATTTTATTCTCATAAATTTGTTATAAATCTAAAAATTAAGTACTATTTCATTATTATTATATTTCTTTATACAATCTAAATTTCACTTTTCTCTCTCTAATTACTTATTTAATTCACTAATTAGAATTAAATTTTAAGATATTAATTCTATCTCTATATATTTTTAAATAATATTTTCTTTAGTATTAATATATCATTTATCACTAATCATTCAATTCATTATTTGTATAATTAATTCTATTAATTAGTATTTTCAATTAAAATCCATTTAAATATCATAATCTCTCAACATACTCTCTCTAATTAGTTGTTCTTAATCTTAAAATTAAGTTTGATTATTATTATTTTCTAATAAATTTCTTATATTAAGATTTTTATAATCTATGTTTAGATAAAAATGCTAAATAAATAGGGAAACTTACCTCTTACTCGTGCTCAAGCCCTAGCCTGTTCGCTTACAACTTACCCCTCGTCGGTCTTGCTTGCAGGACTCGCCTCCTTTGCTCCCTCTCCTTTCCTTTCTCTTTCTCTCTATTTCTTCCCTTCTTCTTCTTCCTCTTAGTCACAGTTTCTCTCAATTGAAGTTTTCTCTCGTGATTTAATCCTACAGGAGTGAGGGAATCTGAGATATTTTGCATGAGGAGTCGCTATTTCTCACTCTTGCATGCAGTTATTCACTTATAATGGCGAAAAGATATGTCAAATAGGCGTATACACGCACGCGGCCGCTCGGATCACATTTGCTCCGTCGCTGTTTCGTTCAGTCCATCCGTCTGATAAAGAAAGCCGGTTCAATTGAACCGGCTAGCTGAACCGGTTCTTACGCTTATTAAAAATAGAGTGCTTCTCATACATGTATGATAGTGCCTTCGTGATATTGTGGTGTTTTCATTGAGAATGTTGAAGACGACATTCTTGATTAGAGATAGATGAATAACTCTCACTGCGTGCCTATCCATCAACTCCGTCTCATCTTGATCAATAACGGAAGGCTTTGGTCTCTTCAATGGTTGTTAAAGCTTTCTTTGTCCAGGCTGACGACACCAATAGATGAAGTCTCTGCCATCAAATTTGTTGTCTTGATCTTTCTATCTTTCATTGCTCAAATTCTTGTGTAACTTAATTAAAAACATTGATACGAGTTATTGGATATAGATAAAATATTGAGCAAAACCAAATAATGAACTCACCAAATATCACAATCATGAAACATAAATTTATGTGGTTCAATGATTTCACATATGTCTACAATTGTCCAAAAATTAAATATTTCACTAAGCTTTAAAAGATGAGTACATAAAAAAAAAATTTATGCATACAAATATAGGAATAGTGATACCGGTTTTTCTATGTCAATAACTGATAGGGATTGCAATTGTCTGCTATGAATATGATGGTTGAACGTTGAGAAGAAGACATTGGTATTGCTACTATTACCGTTCAACCTTCTTGACTAAGATAGCTTCTTCCTCTCTGCTCTCCTCTCTTGCAATAACTTCTTCTTACCCCGACTTAAAGCTTAAGCCCATCTCCCTATTCTTTCCGTCTTCTTCTATTAGCTTGTGGTTGTGGGATTGCATTAGTACAATGGAATCATCTTGTTATATAGAGCTTCAAGGTGGTATGTATAATGTAGGCGTTAGGTAGAGAATTATAGGTTTTGAATTTATAGGAGATAGGTAGGAGGAGGCAAGCAAGAAACTTGTATGGGTTATGTAAAAAGAAATTTTATTTTCTTATCTTAAAATTATGGGATATGGAACCAATGGGTGATCAAAGTTGAGCCCAACATATTAGTGGTCAAACTTGTTCTTAATCCAAATCCTTAAGCCACATGAGTGGGAGGCAACCACTTGATATTTCTAGACAAATTTGTTTTCTAGTTGTATGATGTGAGACTCTAGGCAATGCTCTTACAATGAAGGGAATGGGGGAGGTTGAATTGTTTGCATGGAAATTAAAGTCTTCAGCCCTACTTCAATTAAAAAAAATTCTTTTAGTTCGAAAAATGAAAGTTAAATGTGCATCAAGAGTTAGGTCCCTTTAATTGATAGTAAGATGACTGGCCTCTTACTTCCTATACTCAATAGGATAAAAATAAACAAAAGCTGGTGCCCATTGATCCAACAAAAGATAAGAAAATAGTTCTGGAAACATAATTGATCTTTGTGTTAGGAGTGTTTTTCAAGTTATTTGCAGATTTCAGCAACATTTGAAACTGCAGATGGTTGCCACTAGAGTCCTTCTACTGTACTATCCTTTGAAATTCTTGTTCTCAATTGTTGTAATATATTCCATTTCTTGCCAAAAATTTCTAGAAATCTCTTTTATGCGATTAAGCCATTTGCTTTGGTTTCTGCGGCAGCCAGCACCTATTGCCCCCTCCTTGAGTTAGAAGCGCTAACCCACCCTTCGATTTGTTTATTTTCTTACAATCAAATTTTTGGAAGCAGGGATTGGGTACCAATGCATGCGTGATTGTTTAAACTCTGGTTATATTATACAGATTTTTCTGCATAACCTCTAAGTTTTGACCACTAAATAACTAAGAGGTTAAGTTTAGAGCAGTTATATCACAATTTTATTTTTCAGATGGCTGACATAATTTTATTTCATTTTAGATTTTTTTTTTCTGCTGCTTTTCAAGAAAATATTAGAAATGATATTTTTATTAGATTTAAATGAGATTTTGACTCTAAATGGGACATATGTTTCATTTGGGATAACTTTCTTACTGCTTCATAAAGTAACTTTTAGTACAAAAATTTCTTTAACTAAAAATTTTTCTACTAAAAAATTGTTTCATAAAGCAGTAAGAAAGCTGTCCTAAATAAAACAATAAAGAAGAAAAATGTTTCATGTAGCCAACCCCATGTAGTGGGATAAAAACTTGATGTTGTTCTTGATGTTGTCGTAGGTTTTCATTTTTTTTTTTGGCGAGAAATAGTTTTTAACTATGAGATTTACTAGAGTGTGATAGCCTTAAGAAAGTGTATATATATAAAATATCAAAAAAAATTTAATTATACTTCACAATAATTCTATATTTATATTTACAAACAGCTGTAGTCTCCTCCAACAAACCCTAATAGAGATAGTGATGGCAGTCTATTAACACTAATGAGCATTTCGACATTTTTTTCAGCCATTAAATTTTGATCAGCTGGCCCTACTTCTCTCTGATGCATACTTGAGCTATCCTGCAAAAAAAGGAGAGAAGATTATAAATGGAATGGATCCAACAACATTGGCATCAAGTCAGGCATTATTCTTTCTTAGCGAAAAGTTGAGTGTTCTTGCATAAAACGCCAAAATTATTACAAGATTATGTGAGAGGAAAAAGAAAATGGATGCACAGAAGTCTGCTTAGCTTTCACAACTGCGAAAGGATGAATTTTGTAGCATTGTGAGTTTGTGACTCTTCCTACAGAAATGGCTCATTCTCCAGAGAAACTAAAGAAGTTTTTTTTTTTTTTGTGGTAATATTTAGTATTTTCAGCATTTACGTGGATCAATATTTATGCATTATAATGCTTTTTTTTTTCTTTTCTTTTAAAGGCTCATTTGGCTGCTTAAAAATTAAAAAAAATTGTAAAATGATATTTATTTAGATTTAAGCATTCATTTGATTTAGGCTTCGTCTGGGACAACATTTTTACTGCTTTACCTTTTAGAATGTAATTATAATTTCTATTTGGCCATTATTTTTTCGTTATTTTGAAATAAATTTTGTACAAGTGACTGTTTTCTGCAACAACTTCAAAAAGTTTTTTCTCTAAGCATTTTTACAAAGTAGTAAGAAAGTTGTCCTAAATAAAAGCTTAATTAGAAATCCCCTCTGTTCTTGAGCTCCACTAACCTTTTCAATGTAAGGATTTACTTTTCTTAGAAAAAAAATGTGAATGAAACTTAGAGTTTTCAGGCGTTTGGTCAGCTTTATTAGAGCTCCAATTAGATCCGATCGGTCTCCAGTGAGCTTTAGCCAAGTTCCAACATCCTCTGATCATTCTTACAAACTCCAACAATATTTAGGAACCTATTCATATCCAATAGAGCTCCTAAAACTTTCAATCATCTTTAATGAGTTTTCATATAATTTAGAGCTCTCAGATTTGGAGAAGCTAATAAGCTCTAATTATAAATTTTTAGATTTTAGAATAATAATTCTAGTATATCCATTAAAAAATTAGTTTAAAATATTACATTAAATTTTCATCTTATTAAAAAAATTTGCTTCTCATCATAGAAAATAGAAGTCCTCAAACCAAATGAATTCAAAGTAACATTTATTAGGAATGATAGTGCACTCAATCTAGGGGCAAATATGATGAATCATAAAGTAACTATAGAAGAAATTAAGAAGAATAAAATTGAATATCTTTATGGTTATATAATGATGTAAGAACATCTTTAGTATAATATTCCTTAGAAATATGTTATCATAGTTTGTTACAAGTTGTTACTACAAGTTTGGTACCCTCCATTTAAGAATTTATGGTAGCCTCGAATTAGGACTTTGTTGTAGCTACTAATATTGAAAATTAATATCTAGTCTTTTCCAAGATAGTTCATAAAATTAAACTCAATACTTAATAATCTTCCACTTGGAGTCTAAATTTTCACTGTATTAGCTTAATTTCATATTTGAATACCTTTGTGAGTGGCACCACCATGTCATTAGTTGCGAAGATTAATTGAGGCTTTGCATTACCTTAATTCATCAGTGCAATTTTTGTTAAGCTTTATCTTATTATTGTATTGTTCATTTATTCTAAATTTTTCCTACGTAATGTCTGTTTATTTTTTGGAAGATACCAGTTGACATAATTTTTATTTTACTTCACTATTCTAAAATCATCAGCAATAGATTTCACAACAACTCCTACTTTATTGGTACTTGAGGTTATATATTTAGTAACATCCTTGCTTCAATGACCTACCATCATAATTTTTGAATCCAGCACCTTAGCATGTAACATTATGTAATGCAACACGTAGAGTTTACTAACTTTATTCACCTTCAAGACAATAAATTAACCCTTACACATCTTAAGAATGTTAGCATCACCTAAGAATCTATATCTTGTGATACTAATAGTATTTAAAGCTATTAAATTTATCTTTAGTTTTGTTATATAACTGGCTCAAGTTAATGATACATTTACAACATTATGTATCTTTAACTTCATAATATTAGAATCTCCAATCTTATACATAGCTCTATTTTTCGTATAATAAACTTCACAATCAAAACTTGACTTATATGTGAAAAATATATATGAATTAAAACACGTGATTAGAACAGGGTGAGTTTAAAACTCATTATTCTTTACACATGTTGTCATTAATCTCTATAAGAGCATCACTAACTTCATAGTTTAAAAAGAATCTGTATTAGTACTTAACATTTATTGACTTATCTTCTTGTGGTTGTCAAATGCTTTTGATCTTCTTTATTCAAAGCAAAATAATTCTCCTTTAGGTGCCCTTCCTTTTAGACACATGTATGTATGTTGTTATCTAACTATGAGAAGAAAAACCTAATAAAATTGTGATGACATAAACAATGTATGTATACATCGTTCTAATGACTTGAATTTTTTCATGTCTTAGGTTTTGTTTGGGAAGACTTCTTACTAGAAAGTTATTTTAAGAAGCAGTAAGAAAGCCATCCCAAACTAAACATTAGAATATTGGCCTTAATGCCTTTTACAGTCCTTCAAATTATGAAATTTGTGTACGCTTATAATCTGTTTGATATGTCGATGTGTAAATTTTGATCTACTATCCCTTAAGATCATACAACTCTTGTTCATTGGTAGTTCATTGAGCAATATTTCTAGTTTGCATTGATTGTTCATATTCATCTAGCGTTTTGAGACATGTCCCTTTGTTTCAACACTTCGGCTTCATTTAATGTTGGATTTTTTACAAGTTATTTTTTAGTGAATTCTCTACTTAACACTTAGTTCAAAAATTTTTTTATTAAAAAATTTCTTTAAGAAATAGTAAAAAAATTATCCCAAAGAAAGCCTTAAAGGAATTCATTTTGCATTTTTTAGAAGTCCTTTAGGATCATTTTATAGTTATATTTTTTATGTTTATTAATTTATTTTATTTATACTTTAAGGTAGAGTACAAATGGCTTGTATCGTGAATAAGTTTTATTTTTATTTTATTGGATATTGAATAAGAAATTGATGGTGGCTAGCGTCAATGCTGTTTGGGATCATTTTAAGAAAATAATAACTTCTAAAATAATATTTGAAATAGGTTTTAAGTATTTTTAATAAAAAACTTATTTTATTTTCATAAACAAATATAAAAACAACCAAAAAACATTAGCTAAATATATTTTTAAAAAATTTAACAATTGATCTGAAAGAGCCCTCAACATTACAAACCATCAATTCTAATAGTTTGGGCTTGGTATAATGCACTAAACTATGTGGCACATTCATTAGAATGCGCTAAACTGTTTGGCTCATTCAGACTGCACCAAAACAATTTGGCTCATTCTAATGAATGCGTCAAACAATTTGGTAAGTTCACTCCTAATTAGATTTTTTTTATTCCGTGCTCCTATTGCTAAATCATATAATTATCCTGCTCTTCTTAAAAAAAACCTTTTGCTTTTCCTCCTTGCCATTTCTCAGTTACCTTCGCCTGATAGGGTTAATTGATTTACTTTTCCGTTTGATTGATCTGCTAATTACAATTAAATGATTTCCTTTTTTCGCTTCTCCATTGCCTTGGCCTGCTAGGGGTTTCTTTTCCTCGTAGTCATTTTTTCTTTACTGCTTCGACTTCGCGTGAGGTAGCATTTTTTGAAAGAGTCACTAAAGAAGCTTCTTCGTCTCCTTTGACGACGACCGATCATAAGTAACAACATGAGGGGAGCCACTCACTACGAAGTAAACACCTGTCTCCTCTTTCACGTGCTTCTTTTGCCAAATCTCGTAAATCCGCCGAACTCCCAGATTTAATAAATCCTGAATTTATGAAAAAAAGAGGGAAACAAAGAATTTAATTCGTTGTGAGATTTAATATTTTCCTAAATCCTATTTGACTAAATCCTGCTCAAATCCTCTATCAACCAACCCCTTGGCAAAAAGTAGGATTTAGTAAATCCTAGATATGTTAAATCCTAAAAGCTGTTTGACAAGACAATTGTTAAATCCTATTAGATGTTGTGAACTATTTAACAACTTAATTCAGGATTTAAGATGATTGGTTTATTTAAAAATTAAATTTAATGTATTTTGATTTTAATTTATGTGTTAAGTATGAGTTATTTATTAACTTCAATATTAATTATCATTGACAAGTTATAATGATAAATAATATAATTAGAAATTAACTTAATTATTGAACAATTTAATTACTTATTAAATTACTAGTTATCGAATTACTTATTTAGGTGTTAATTTAATAAGTATGTGATATCTAATTATTTTAAAACCCTAATTAATTAGTTACTATTTGTTGAAATAACTTTTTATTTAACTAATACTCATATTAATAATTTAAATATTATTTAATTAATTTTCATCATTAATTATATCATTGATCACTTAAACATTGTACTTCTAATTAATTATTTAATTATTATTTATAATATTAAGTATATTATTAATTATTTCTATTTCAAATTATATTAATTAAACTAATTTAATTATTTAATTAAACTAAATTAGATTAATTGATTATATTATTAATTATTTAGCTATTAATATTTAAATTAATTTCTAATTTAGAGGCCGTCTAGGGTTTGTTTTTCATCTTCTTCGCGTGGTTCGTTGCTGTCGCTTTTACTCCTCGTCATTTATTCGTAGTTGCTTTGGCTTCGCGTGCTCTGCGTACTTCGACGACGTCGGATCGGAAGTCCCGACGGGAGGGGGCTTGCTCGCTGCGAAGGTAACCATCTTTATCCGTTTCGCGGGCTTTTTCGGCAAAATTCCGTAAATCGGCCGAATTCCAGGATTTATTAAATCCGGGATTTAGGCCAAAAAAAGGCTAACGGACGATTTATCTAAGCCAGTAATGATGGAATCGAATGACTCCGAGGGGAAGATGTCATCGTCAATAGGATACAAGCTTGTCCCTTGGGTGAATTGGGACGAATGGAACTATGTTAGGAGGTCAATTTTCTCATCATCTCCTAACTTAATCTCAGCGGCCCTTCAAAAAGTAAGATGCCACCGTTGCTAAATTTTCCTCAAGTCCATGCCCAAAAATGTTGCTTATGTTTAATGTTACTGCTTGCTGTCAACCCTACTTTTGCTTAGATATCGGCCTGGGAGAGCAGAGGTTGCCTACCCATTGCAATTGATTTGACGGCTGTAATTATCGAGATCCACCAGAAAGATCCATTTTTTAGGTATGAAATTTTGTCCAACTTGAAAATTTCATCATCACAATAGCAGAGTTTTACGATTTCTAATATTCTTTTATGTTCTTTGATTGTAGAGGAGATGGTTCCATTGGTGATGCTCTTGCGTCTGAGAAGATGCTAAACATGTTGTACTGCATGTTCATCATGAGGTGAGTTTGAAGTGATCGTCACTTTTGAAGATTCTACGTTTTAATCTTTTGGGGAAAATTTAATCTATTTCCTTGCACTTTATAATTTCATTATTCTGGATAATATTGCTTTCGTGTACTAGTAAAACATTCCCAAAAGAATTTCTATTTAATTGGCATAGATCTCAAGGAGAACATGTATCTTGATTTTGCATGAACTTTAAAAGATTGGAAAGGGAGCCGTGATCTGCAAGATTGCAAAGCATGAAGGAAGGCTCTTTCATGCAAAAAATTTTTATCATTCTCTTATTTCATTTGTTGCCTTAGACATTCCTACTGATATATTACTTTTAACTATCATGCAAAATTTGTTAATTATATTTTCTTTGCTTGAAATTTCTAATCTTTTCAATTGATTCACATGCGATAAAGTGTCTTTTTTAATGGATAAAAAAAGTCTTCATTAAAAGTTGTAAAGCTATGGATTTTTAAATGTCTGCTGATATGTTTTTAGTTTTTGCAATAGACTAGTCAATGATTTTGTTGAGCCTGTGCATAAGGAAACAGGGCGATCGATATCTGATATAGCTGATGCAATTGGTATTCCACGGACTCTTGTTGATATTCGTCATGGTGGGGAAGTTTTGTTGTTTTTCTAGTTTCATTAATGTGTAGTTTGCTGAACTTATTTGCAAGATCAAACTATGACGTTTTGTCTTGCCTTTCCATTTTAGAGAGTTCTCATCGTTGTCTTCCTTCGCTCAAGTTGGCTCGTTCAGCCAGTGCAAAGGTTTGTTTCTATGTTGTAGTTGAGATTGCACTTCGGTTGTTATTATTTCAGACCACCTGCTTATTCATGGGCCTTTAAAAATAAATGTCTACTTCTGTGATTAGTTTTTTTAGCAACAACAACAACAACAATAAGCCTTTATCCCACTATGTGAGGTTAGCTACATGAATCCTTTTTCTTCATTGTGTCCTGTTTAGAGTCAAACTCATCTAAATCTAATAAAGAAAGATCATTTCTAATATTTTCTAACCAAGTCTTTTTAGGTCTACCTCTACCTTTCTTAACATAAGTCAAATCTAATACATCTACCTTTCTAACCGGGTCATCGAGGCCGCCATTTTATGTGACCAAACCATCTAAGGCGACTCTCTCTAATCCTATCTTCCACTGGAGCAACTCCAACCTTTTCACGTATATGATCATTTTGTATCTCGCCTCTAAGAGGAAAGCAATCATCCACCTAAGCATCCTAATCTCTGCAACACTTAATTTAATATCATGCTTCTCTTTTAATGGCCAACATTCTGCACCATAAAGCATTGTAGGTCTCACTACCATCTTATAGAATTTTCTCTTAAGTTTGAGAGGGACTTTTCTATCACACAACAAGCTCGATGCATTCCTCCACTTCAACCATCCAACTTGAATTCTACTAATAATATCCCCATCTATTTCACCATCACTCTGAACAATAGACCCAAGATATCTAAAATGTGTACTCTTATTAATGCTTGATTGCCCAAAGTCACAATCCCCCCACTAGATCTATTATTACTAAAATTGCACTCCATATATTCAGTTTTATATCTACTCAAACGAAAGCCTTTAGGCTCTAAGGTTGACCCCCATAATTCAAGTTTATTTTCAACTCTCTCTCTAGTCTTATCAACAAAAAGAATATCATCAGCAAAAAGCATACACCAAGGTACATCCTCTTGCAAATGTCTAGTGAGAACATCCATGACTAATGCAAAAAGATACGGGCTTAAGACTGATCCTTGATGTAATCCAACTGAAATAGGAAAATACTTGGTCAAACCACCTTGTGTTTAAACACAAGTAACAACTCCTGCATACATATCCTTAATGACTTGCATATAAGTATTATTAACCTCTTTCTTATGTAGAACTCTTCATAGCACTTCTCTTGGAACTTTATCATATGCATTCTCTAAATCATTAAAAATCATATGTAGATCCTCCTTATTCTCTCTATACTTCTCCATCAAACCTCTCAATAAATATATAGCTTCCGTAGTAGACCTACCTGGCATGAATCCAAATTGATTTTGAGAAATATTAGTGTCATGCCGCAACCTATGCTCCATAACTCTCTCCCATAATTTTAAAGTATGACACATTAACTTAATTCCTCTATAATTTGCACAATCTTGTGCATTACATTTATTCTTAAAAATAGGAATCAAAACACTCATTCTCCACTCATCTAACATCTTTTTAGTCTTCAAAATAATATTTAAAAGTTTAGTAAGCCAAGAAATTCCTTCATCTCCTAAACATTTTCACACCTCTATTGGAATATCATTAGGTCCAACAACTTTTCCGCACTTCATTTTCTTTAAAGCCTATTTAACTTAGATTTTACTAATATACCGATAAAAATAAATATCTTTATTTTCATTCAGGGTGCTAAGGTCATTAAAGTCAATCACATTCTCACAATCTTCATTGGAAAGTTTAGCAAAATATCTCATCCACCTTTGTTGAATATCCTCCATTAATAAAAGTACTTTTTGATCTTCATCTTTAATAGACTTTACTTGAACTAAATCCTTACTACTATCTCTTTGTTTAGCTAACTTATGCATATATCTTTCGTCTTCCTCAGTATCTAATCTATTATATAAATCATTAAAATCTAAAAATTTTGCATCGCATATTACTTTCTTAGTATCTTTATTTTCTTTGATTAGTATTTTTAGCATTGGTACAATATTTTATTTACCACTTCTAATCATTTATACTTAAATTTTGGGCATCTGACTTTTTCCATATTCTTTAATTCGTGATTTTAACGGTTTTTTTCTTTAAATATTTGCTGTCATCTTTAGGCAATTGAGTGGCTAAAGGCTAATTACTGGGAACCTCAGAGAATTGCAGTTCACGATCCTCGAAGAAAAGTAAAATCTAGATTACGTGAGATGATCTTATGTTCTGGAGCCCGTCATGTTTCAAGAGTGAATTCAACAAACCCCAAAAGAAAATGTGAGTAGATTCGATATGCTTTCTAACATGGAAGATGTTTGGCATTTAAATCCCTTTTACTATGTTACCTTTCATGTGATATTTAGGAAATCCCGTCTTTAAATTCTATCAAAGTTATTTTCTATCTTGGTATTAGTAATCCTTATTTATGTCAATTGACTTTACTTTCTGGAATGTACAATTTTTTTAGTTTAAACAGTGGCCTTGAGTATTCCAGGGGATTTTTTTTCCATGATTCTCTTTAAAAAATACACAGCTATATGAATGTTCACCCAAAACAAACTAGTTTTAAAATGTTTATGAGCACTAAAGCCTGCAGTTTTTTATCCCATACATTGTTTATATCAGGCTTCAAACACTATGCCTCATTTGGTTAATGATATTTCCTTTCTTAAAATTAAGTTATTTAAAATTTAGATATTTGAAAAATTTTTCAAATAGTTAAAGGCTTGTTCCAGTCTTTTTTTTCATATAAATATTTATTTAGTGGCTTGTTCCAGTCTTTAAATGCTTGGAATTACTCTGATCTTGGTCTGAAATTAAAAAAAAAAAAACAACCAGCTAGAAAAACTGTACCTTTGAAGAGTTAGAAACAGAAAGCAAAGCCTAAATCCTTGGTTTTGAGTTATTGTTGCATTTGTCAATAATTTCTCACAACATGCTATAGCATAATAGCTCTGCTGAATTAGAACTTTCTTGTGAAGCGAATGGAAAATTAAATCAATTAAATTACAAGCTGTTTTGTCTTCTATTTATGTATCCATTTATAAAGAACAACATTTGAATGCATAACCTTTTTTTGCTTTTCCTTGGAGGTTTAGAGGAAGGAGTAAGCTCCAAGATTTTGCAGGGGCCAATGTTGAATTAGCCCTTCAATTTACCGACTTAAATTGGCCTATTACTTAAAAATATTCTATACTTTATTCCTTCTTCTTTTCTTACGTTTTGATTGCTTTTTGTGCAGACTGTAAGAGAACTACCCTTCTTGTAGCATGCCATAAACTCTCTCATATAAACAAAAGGCTTCTGGCTTCTAAATCAGATGGTACTTAATTGTTTCAATTCGTGATTTTTAGCTTTAATAATATTCATTGCACTAGTGCATCTCTAATGTGCGAAGGTAATTCTATCACCATGATTGTATTGTATATATGAGTTTTTCTATAAGACCTGTTATATTTTTATCTTTTGTTTCAAGTGCCTTGAAAGACTGAAGTGGTTGAAGAGTTCAATTTTCAGTAATTCACAGGAGTCTTTAGATTTGGTAGGAATTTTTAATTTGTCGGAATAACTATCTCACAACTATTGTTAAATGATAATGTCTGCATTTCAACATGACACATAAGATTCTGTTAGGCTTGGACCGGTCCAGCAGGGACCGGTCCGGTTCTACACCCGCCGGCCCAGTAAAGGGCGGAACCAGCGGGACGCGGACACAGGGCAAGGGGGCGGAGGTTGGGTTGGCCCAAGTGGGGTTTAAACACATTGTTTGGAGGGAAATTTTGAAGGGGAAGGGTTGTTTAGACATTTTGTAATAATCCTTTATTGTTAATTAGGAGGATTGGGAGGGAATTAGGGTTATCTTGAATTTGAAGGAAATTTTGAGATCTAGGGTTTCTTGCTTGGGCTCTTGGCGTTGCCGGAGATTAGGAGAGTTGTTCTTCCTCTTGGATTGAAGAACATTGTATCTTCCTTTTGTTTTATGCTTCTACTAGTGAAATACATGTGTTTGCTTTGAGTTTTCTCCAATTATCTACTGTTTTTCTGCTGTAAACAGCAGATTTCTGCTATTTCCCTGCTGAAAACAGCAGTTCTCCTGCTGTTGCCCTCTTCCGGATCGATAGGAATACTTGAGTCCAAGTATTTCCTATCAAATTGGTATCAGAGCATCGTCGTGGGACCTTTGGCGGCTGAAAACCTGAAATTTCAGCGGGCTTTGGGAGCTTTCGAAGGAAGTTTACTTGTTGTTCGTGGAAGAAAAGATGGCCGGAAAGAAGGTGGAAGTGTTGGAAGGCGAGTTCGGACAACTGAAATCAGATTTGGAGGGAAAGTTCCTTGAAATCTCCACCAACAATGAAAGGTTGGAAGGGAGGTTTTCTGCTATGGAGGAGATGATGAAGAAACTGCTTGAAATGAAGACAATCCGGCGACATCGGAAGCAAGAGAGACCACCGACGGCCATGGCATCGGAGGAAATCCGAACCCACCCCGAGGGAGGAGGATGCCAGAGGTGGAAATCCTGGAAGGAGAGAACGACATGCCTCCTCTAGAACCGCTCTCTAGAGAGGAGATGAGCATGGGATAAGACAGAAGGGGTGCTGATTTTGGTGGGAGAAGGGAGGAATTTCATGTGCTGAGTTTGAAGGGAGAAGGGAGGAATTTCATCGCCGAGGTGCTGATTTTGAAGGTAGAAGGGAGGACTATGAGGAGGGATTTGGGTATAACCGCCGGAGGGATGATCGGGACACCTGGGGAGCACCTCCTCCTCGAGGATTGGGAAGGATACGGAGGATACCGAGGATATGGAGGGGATCCCAAGGTGAGGAAACTGAAGATGCCCATCTTTGAGAGAGAGGATGGCCATGGATGTATATACAAGGTGGAACGGTACTTTGCCATCAATGGGTTAACGGAAGAGGAAAAGTTGACAGCGGCAGGTCTGTGTTTGGAGGGAAAGGCGTTGGCATGGTATCAATGGCGGGACAGAAGGGAGCCTATCCGGAACTGGAGAGAGTTCAAAGAATGCTTACTAGAGCGTTTTCGAGCCGATGGGGGAGGAGACTTCTACGAGCAATTCTTTGCCCTGACTCAGGAGGGGACCGTGGCGGATTACCGCGACAGGTTCGAGTTTTTGGCCAGCCGATTGGATCATATCTCGGAGTCAGCTTTGGAAGGGAACTTCATGAAAGGGCTGAAACCAGAGATACGATCAGCAGTCAGAGTGTTGGAGCCAAGGAATTTAGGGAAAGCTATGGAACTGGCCCAGTTGGTGGAAGATCAGAAGAAGTCAGAAAGGGGAGCCCGGGGAAATTACTCGGGGGGATCGTACAGAATGACGACCACCTTCTTACCTTCCAAGGGGCCAACCCCAGGGAGTTTGAAGGAAGTGCAGAAGGAGAAGATGGGAGGCGGAGGAAATGGAGGACAGTTCAAGAAGCTGACTGAAAAGGAGCTACAGGAGAAGAGGGCAAAGGGGGTGTGCTTCCGATGTGATGAGAAGTACATGCCGGGCCATAGGTGCAAAGACCGGACTCTTCAGGTTCTCCTCGTTTGTGAAGATGAGGAAGACGAAGAGGGAGGTGGGGGTAGGTCAGAAGAGGAGGAGGAGAAGTTGCACCTGGATGTAGCAGAAGTCTCTCTAAACTCCGTAGTGGGATTCACTTCGAGTCACACTATGAAAGTTAAAGGGGTGATAGCTGGCCATGAAGTGGTAGTGTTGATAGATAGTGGGGCGACCCACAACTTCATTTCCACCCAAATTGTTAAGCTGCTCGGAATGGAGTTAGTGGATACAGGAGATTATGGGGTGATGATGGGCACTGGAAAGGTAGAAATGGGTAGAGGAGTTTGTAGGGGAGTGGTGCTGACTATTCAGGGAATACAGGTGAGGGAGGATTTTCTTCCCTTAGAATTGGGGAGTACATATGTGATTTTGGGGATGAAGTGGTTGCAAACTTTGGGGGAGACCAAGGTGAACTGGGGAGAACTGCGGATGGAACTGGTAGTGGAGGGGAGGAGAATGGTGATACAGGGGGATGTCGGCCTGTCTAGGACAGGGGTGTCTCTCAAGTCCATGATCCGAACCATCCAGGAGGTTGGGGGTGGATACTTGGTGGAGCTGCAACGACTGGAGAAAGTCAGTGTGGGGGAAGAGGGAGACATTCCTCTTGAAGTGCAACCGGTCATACAGCAGTTCAGTGAGGTGTTTCAACCTCCACAGGGTTTGCCACCGCAGAGGGAACTGGAGCATGCCATCACTTTGAAGGAAGGGGAGACCACGATCAGCATCCGCCCTTACCGTTACCCTCAGATTCAAAAAGATGAGATTGAAAGGCTGATCCGGGAGATGCTGGAGGCTGGGATCATTAGACCAAGTGTAAGTCCTTTCTCTAGTCCAGTCCTCCTGGTCAAGAAGAAGGATGGGAGTTGGAGATTCTGTGTGGATTACAGGGCTCTGAATAAGGGCACTGTACCAGACAAGTTCCCAATTCCAGTGATTGATGAACTCTTGGATGAACTTTTCGGGGCAATGGTATTTTCCAAGTTGGACTTAAAGTCTGGATAGCACCAGATCAGAATGAAGGAGGTGGTTATCAAAATTACTAGGCTATGATTTTGAGATTCAATACAAGCCTGGTTTGGAGAATAAAGCAGCCGATGCCTTGTCCAGATGTGTCAGGGAGCTTCAGGAATTAGCGGTATCAGTTCCATTGATGGTAGATTGGGGGGCCATCAAGCAAGAAAGCATGTTGAATGAAGATTTGAGAAAGATCAGGGAGGATCTGGGGAAAGAGAAGAATAGTCATCCTGGGTATTACCTTGAGGGGGAGAGATTATTGTATCAGGGGAAGTTTGTGATGCCACGAACTTCCATACACATCCCCCACTTGTTGCAGGAGTTTCATGGCAGCGCAGTTGGAGGTCATTCAAGAGTTCAGAAGACGTATAGGAGGTTAGCATCGGAGCTCTACTGGAAAGGGATGTATAAGGATGTTGAGAAGATGGTGTCCAGGTGTGAGGCGTGCCAGAGAAATAAATATATGGACATGGCACCAGGAGGGTTACTCCAACCATTAGCACTCCCAAATAGAGTATGGGAGGAAGTGTCCATGGACTTCATTGACGGCCTACCCCGCTCAGAGGGATTCACAGTCATTTTAGTTGTGGTAGACCGACTTAGTAAGTATGCCCACTTCATTCTCTTGCGACATCCTTACACCACAGTGTCAGTGGCGGCAGCGTTCATCAGGGAAGTGGTTAGATTACATGGGATTCCTGAGTCGATTGTATCCGATAGGGACAAAGTCTTCCTCAGCCAGTTTTGGAGGGAGCTTTTCAGGATGCAGGGCACTGTTCTCAAGAGAAGTACCGCCTACCATCCACAGACTGACGGACAGACTGAGGTAGTGAACCGAAGCTTGGAGACATATTTGAGCTGTTTTGCTTCTGAAACACCGAAGGAGTGGGCAAAGTGGCTGCCATGGGCCGAGTACTGGTACAATACATCGTACCATTCTGCATCGCAGATGACTCCCTTTAAAGTGTTATATGGAAGGGACCCCCCACACCTAGTGCACTATGGGAAAGAAAACACGCCAGTCTCTTCAGTTGAGCAGTACCTGGAAGACAGGGATAAGGTGTTGGAGGAATTAAAGAAACATCTGCTGAGGGCACAACAAATCATGAAGAGGCATGCAGATTTACATAGAAGGGATATCCAGTTTGAAGTGGGGGAGAAGGTTTTCTTGAAATTAAGACCCTACAGGCAGAGGACAGTGGCTAGAAGGAGGAATGAGAAATTGGCACCAAGGTATTTCGGGCCCTACGAAGTGATGGACAAGATCGGAGCAGTGGCGTACCGACTGAAGCTACCTCCATCAGCTACCATACATCCAGTTTTCCATGTCTCTCAGTTGAGAAGAGTGATAGGAGATCACACAGCCAGTACAAATTTACCAGAGACCTTGACTGAAGACCTGGAAGTAGCCCTTGAACAACTGGAGCTTACAGGGGTAAGATCAGACAAAGAGGGCAAGATGGAAGTGCTGATTAGGTGGAAAGGACTGCCAGAGTTCGATGCGACGTGGGAGCCTTTGGAAAGTATGAAAGTTCAATTTCCTTCTTTTCACCTTGAGGACAAGGTGAATCTTTGGGAGGGGAGTAATGTTAGGCTTGGACCGGTCCAGCAGGGACCGGTCCAGTTCTACACCCGCCGGCCCAGTAAAGGGCGGAACCAGCGGGACGCGGACACAGGGCAAGGGGGCGGAGGTTGGGTGGGCCCAAGTGGGGTTTAAACACATTGTTTGGAGGGAAATTTTGAAGGGGAAGGGTTGTTTAGACATTTTGTAATAATCCTTTATTGTTAATTAGGAGGATTGGGAGGGAATTAGGGTTATCTTGAATTTGAAGGAAATTTTGAGATCTAGGGTTTCTTGCTTGGGCTCTTGGCGTTGCCGGAGATTAGGAGAGTTGTTCTTCCTCTCGGATTGAAGAACATTGTATCTTCCTTTTGTTTTATGCTTCTACTAGTGAAATACATGTGTTTGCTTTGAGTTTTCTCCAATTATCTACTGTTTTTCTGCTGTAAACAGCAGATTTCTGCTATTTCCCTGCTGAAAACAGCAGTTCTCCTGCTGTTGCCCTCTTCCGGATCGGTAGGAATACTTGAGTCCAAGTATTTCCTATCAGATTCCCTCTGTTTTTGAATATTCTAGAAGTTGACTTAATTGAGTTGCACTGTAGCATATCAACAAACAAATTCCAAATGAGTTTTAGATGATTTCATAGATCTTGACGGCATTTTTGTTGGAATTTGCAGTTTCAACTGTACAAAAAGTTACCAAAAGAGCTGCTCATCTTTACTCCTTGTATCCATCAGAAGTTGTGTCCTTGCTGCTGGAAATTTACCTCTCACAAGCATGGGATTTCTCGGATGGCATTGACATGGAACACTCTGATGATTCCGATTGCAATATTTTCAAACAAGTTACAGGCTCCCTACGTGACTTAAAGATGTTAATAACTAAACTCTCCAAGAAGAAACCAAGATTGTTACTCAATATGCTGAAGTTGGTCCTTGAGATGATTGAAGAAAAGGATTCTAGGAACTTTGAAATTGGTAATACTTTTAATTCCCGCCATCTTTTGAGTTGATTTAGTCAAATTTAATCTTGCTGTTCTTGATAGAGCATTTACTAGTTTTTCAAATTGTATTTCAATTTATCTTAATGTCAATGCATGTTGCTCTTGTAGAACTATCATACAATATAAATTCTTGAGTGGTTGTTTGGTTGCAAGTATTAAGAGCGTAAAGTAAAAAGATTTGCATCTTTTTTTTCCAATATTTTAGGAGAAAAAGCAACATTCAAAGTAAAATTCTAGGGACTTTAATACCTCAAAATATCAATTTTCCCTGCAAAAGAAAATCCCCCAAATCAGAGAATTTTTGTTTACTTTGTTTCTCATGGTGCGTTCCCTCTCCCTGTTGCCCATCTTTCCATCATGTCCCTTAAGTCCTTTGCCTTCCACTCACCATGTTGTCCATCACAATGTCTCCCTACATCCCTCAATTTTCCATTCATCATGCATCGTGATTTTCATTCTCTCACCGCCTTTTCCCGCAACCTCCCGTCCCTCATTTTGCCTTCTCCTCTAGACTCCCTTCGTGGCTAGTGACTAATGTTGAACTTGGTTTTGATTATAGCATGTTAGTGGATTTCCTTGCTTCACAGGAATAAATCTCATATATGTTTGATGTGCAACATCTCAGTCAAATAAAAGAAATAAAAATGGATGGCTAAGTTTTTGAGATTAATGATGGTTAAAGTAATCTGTAGATCAAATTTGTAAGCAAATTTTATGAAAACAATAAAAATAGAAATAGAGATTTGTATCATATTGCACCTTTTATGGACTGAGTATATAATAGAGATCAAATGCTAATCATTATGTTAGCATGTCAGATATAATCTCACCAGTAGACTACCTTCTCTCAATCTTCCTCTGTCTCACCATTGACCTTCTTGCTATAATAATAATAATAATAATAATAATAATAATAATAATAATGATGATAATGTAATTTCAAAATGCATGAATTCATAATACTTTGCAACCAAACAACCCTTGAGCAACTGATTTGCAACTTATGCTCTCTTCTTTGATTTATATTCTCGTGTGTCTGCTTTATAAGCTATTAAACAATTCCAAACAATTAGAATATATTGCATTTATTTCACATTGTATTTTCAAAATGCATGAATTCATATTACTTGCATTCAAACAACCCTTAACTAAGCAACTGATATGTAACTTGTGCTCTCTTCTCTGATTTCTTTCTTGTTTCACTTGGTGATCTGTCCTTCAATAAATGATGGGAAACTGAATGAGTATTATTCTCTTTCTTAGTGCTTGCTTTCTCTAGAATTAGTTAAAAGGGATGTAACCTGTGTATGCTAGGGTTCTTACGTTCATTAATCTTGATAATAAGAACTTAGTTGCATTTGTTTACCTTTGCAGATTGGAACCACTTCCTATCCTCACAAAATCAGGTCCAGATGAATGAAGTTTGTCATCTTCGTTCACTGCTTACCTTTCTTATAAGAAATCTAAAGGCATTGAAGGAGTCCGGGCAAATAAGACTCGCTGAAGAAAATGAAATTCTTTCTATAGATAATGTTGTTGCGCCAAAAGTTCTCCTCTCAAGCCTTCTCCATAGATGCCTTACTTTGTTGGTTCCAGGTGATAAACATATGTTTAAGTCAGCTCTACTTCTTTCTGAGATGAGTGGAAACAGATTGTTGACTGAGAAACTCAAGAAACTCCCTTTGTTAGCCTTTCTGGACCAGGACCTAGATCCCTTGGCCACTTTAAGCTATAATGAGAGTATGCTTTTAAAAGAGGAGGATTCTATCAAGAAAGCAGAAGAAAGATTGAATCTTATAAAGTTACGTCTCCTGAATGATAAAAATAGAGGTAAAAGGCATATGAACAACACCGCTGATGCAACAACAAGGTGGACAGTCACCAAGTCATGGGTAGCATGCCCCATTGGCACATTGCCTTGCTCATTCAGCTCCACAGTCGTTCTTCCAATTCTTGATGTCATGGAAGTTGAAAGAGAGATGGATAAATCTAAAACAACTAGCTATAACGTTGAGAATGTTTGTGCTGATGACGAAAATGGAATGGTTTGTGATGATAATGAATCTTCTGATGATAGTAATCCTGCAAAAAAATTAAAGCAGGCACCACAAAATGACGATTCACTTGCACCGGAGAATCCCTGCCCCATGCAAGGCAGGCTGTTAATTGGTGGTGTATGGAAGAAGGTTAGTGAAAAAGAATTAGTTTCCTTAGATGCGGATATCAGAACTTTTGTATAAGTGGATAGTTATTGGTATTATGGCATATTTATTTGTTTGGTGTAATATAGCTGATTTTTTTGGCAAACAGTTCTGCTATATCAAGCATATCTGCTTCCATACTAATAACCTACGAAACACCTAATAATTCTAAGACCCATAATAACACTGCTACATCTGAACTAATTAATAAATTCATAACATTTTATTCTCTAACATTAGATTTCTTCTAATCACAAATTTCTTATGTTATAATGGCTTTTAATTATCAATGAAAATGGATTTTTGGTTTTATCACCTTGGAGCTAAAACACAAACTCCAAAAGCTACAACCTTCACACAACCTCTCATAAAAAACAAAACCTTCAGACAACCTCTCATAAAAAACAAAACAATCACACAACCCCTCAAGAAAGGCGGCCACTTAAACGCCAAGTACAACATTGATCAACATTAGGGGTGTCAATATTTGACACGACACAAAAATTTGACTCGAATCCGATCCGGAAATTTCTGGCTTGACCCAACCCTATTTCAAAACGGGGCGGGTTTGGGTTCCCAAAATTGACCTGTTTGAAAAGCGGGTCGGGTTCAGGTTGACCCAACGGGTTGCCGTGTCGGGTCAACTCGAAAACCCATTTAAAATGAGCTACACCGGCTGCCCGCGTACCTGCCCCGGCTGCCCGCGTACCTGCCCCGGCTGCCCGCGACCTACCCGATTGCTTGCGCCCTGCCCGCGCGCCCGTCAAAGCTGCCCGCCCGCCCGCGTGCGCCCGCGAATGCTCGCGCGCCTGCCCGCCTGCAGATGCGGCTGCTCGCTCGCGTCCGCCCGCCGCCGCTCGCCGCCCGCCGTCTAGGCTCCAACCTGTTCCGGGTCGGGTTAGGGTTGACCCGTTTAAACCCCGAGTCAGTTCGGGTTCGACCAGAACCCGACCTGAAACCCGATTTTGACACCCCTAATCAACATGCCCACATAGCTGCTAGGTACCATTGGCCAACAGATGGCCTCCGGTTGCTAATTAAAAGGGCTCCAGCAACCCCTATGGCTTTCAACTGAGAATATTAAGCTATCTTCCATGCATGTGCAAGACCACTTTGATGAGGTCACCATCTTCTTGGCGATCTCAAGACTCACTGGCTGTTGCATAAAGAAGATCATCTGATACCGATCATCTCGCTCGTGTTACCAGATCTTCAATTACTAATCTTCTTATATAAACTCAAGTTGACACGTGCAATATTGAGTTTAGGGAAGAATTTTATTCTATCAATATTATCACATGTGTTAAATATTTATTATAGGAATTTTTAGTATTTATTATTGTGATACATCCTCATTATTGAGGATATTTTGTTTATTTTATTTTCTTCTATTGCTCTCTTCTCTCTTCTCTTTACATGTATTATATAGATACTCCTAGACAAATATATTAATCAAAATAGAAATGTAGTCTTTTTATGCTTTATATTTTGCTTCAAATCCTTCATCATATAACCCTCGTCTTGAACACATTTTGTTATGGTATCACGCATTTCAATTGCAGGTTTCTTATGTTATTAATTTTAGTTTCCACCGAAAATGGAATAATGGCTCTCTGTTGTGGATGCATTATGTATTATTAGAAAGAAATATAGCTTGGTTTGCCTTCTTCTGTTCAGCTAATTGATTAGAATTTTAATAGCTTTAACAGATTTTCTACCATAAGAAGTTCTAATTTTGTCCTTGCTCTTTTATTATATATTCCCCCTAATTTTATGTCTGTTCATTTGCTTTGGTAAATGATGCACTGAAGTTGTAATCCATCTCAAAGATCTTCTCCAATTACATTGTTCTTTCTTGTTGCTATTTATTGAGTAATTTTTACACATTTATCTGAGGAATCAACAATTTGTACTATCATATCAAAAGCCTTCTCTTATACTGTAATATTATTTCTATGGGACTTTTTAATGACATAAAATAAGAATTTGAGAAGCACCTTATTTAGAAATACTCGTCTCAAAGAATGGAACAGATCTGTTAATAGCCGTTTTATGCTCCTCCTTCAACACTGGCTAGTAAGCTCAAGGGGCTCTCTGCTTCAGGTATGATTCCTGTTCTCTTGATAGATTTCCTTTCTTCCTACTCTATTTTGATGTTTAATATATGTTCATTGTTGAGCTTATTTTTGATGTTCTTGGTAACTTTCTTATGAACTTAAACATGCAATGCTCTTGAATTTAATTTGGAAGAATTATCTATTTATCATTTTAAGAATATACTAGAGCTTTTATAAATAATCAATATAAATAATAACCAGCGAAAATAACTAAAATCATATACATTAAGATATTTTACTATTTATTTATCCAAAATGTCATTTATACTAGTTAGGAGATTACTCTACAAAAGAATCAAAGAAAATATAGAATCAAAAGTAAAAAAAAAAAACTTAAGAATAACTGACAATCTCACTCCAATTGGTCATGACCTAAAATCATTAAAATTTATATAATGAACTTAAAAGCTCAACAGTAATCCAAAACTATCCAAAGCTTTCAATGCAATTACGAAAGAATCAATATAATATGCTTAGTCTAATGTACTCAATAGTCGTCAATGTAGTTAATGATCAAATATTATTAATAAAATTTAAAATGATCAATAATAAAAGCAGAGAATCATTACAATAAATTTAAAAATTAATAAGTGATATAAAATTCAATAAATTTGTAAAACAACGATGCAAAAATCATTCATAAATCATTAAAGAATCCATCTTATCTATTCATATGCATCATCTATTTATGTATTATCAATACATCAAATACTGTTAATGATATTAATGTATCTGCCAATGTCATCATTGCTATTAATATATGCATGCATCAATATATGATTTAGCAAGACAAGAAATTCAACTTTAATATGGTGTTTTCAATATCTTTTATCCTAACTGATTCTCAGTTGATCATCAGTCATATCAAATATTACTTATCCAATTAATTAATTATCATTATAGGTGGCTTCATTAAATCAATAAAGAGTCATCACTCTATCCGTCGGCGTGATCGATCATCTGTTACTGGTTACAATCGGGATAACACCACAAATCAGCTTTAAAGGAAACCCCATAACTTTTATGAAATACTAAGGTTTTATTTGGGATGGCTTTCTTAATGCTTTTTGAAGCATTTTTTTTGGTACAAAAATTAAAAAATTTTGTACTAAAAAGATGCTTTAAGGAGTAATAAAGCAGTTTCAAATGAAGTATAAAGCTTTGTTTGGAATAGCTTTTGATTATTAATTTTTCGTTGCTTTCAAGGAATTTTTATGCTAGAAACTTGTAGAAAGCAATATTAAAATTGTTCCAAATGAAGCCTAAGATTTGTTAGATTGATGGTTGTTGCGTCCTGAAATATTTGCGGTGGCAGAGAGAGATAAAGTTTAGCATCCTAACTTTGTACGATATCTAACACATAGACAGATAAATGAGTAGATGTGCAGCACTCATAAGAGATATCAGAGTTTTTATATAGAACCCTAAAAGAGGGGAAAAACCACGGAGTCTTGCCCAGCTTGAATGAATCCATTAGTGTTTGCAGTTGATTACAAATGAGGCTCTTTCTTAGGGAAAGGTCTTGGCTTGATATAGCCATTATACATAATATAGAGGGCATTACATGGTGGAAGTTGGAAGAATTAGTATTAACATGTTCGTTTGGTTGGTAGGATCAAAGTTGGCGAGCGATGTAGGTCAGAAGGACCGTAATCGGGTGACGGTGGTCGGAAGGATTGTAGTCGGGCGACGAAGGTCGAGGAGATCGTAGTCTGTAGATAGTGATTGAAGAGACTGAAGTCGGCGGTCAACTGAGGATGGAAATACTATAGTCAGACGACAGTGGTTAGAGAGACAGTAGTTAGGTGACGGTGGTCGGCATGATTGCTATCGGTGGGTGGAGAATGTCAGAAAGACAGCAATCATGCAATGGTGGTCGAAGAGATCGTAGTCGGGCAACAGTGGTTGAAGAGATCTTAGTCGGGCGATGGTGGTCGGAGAGACTGTAGTTGACAGGCGATCGTGTTTGGGAAGAGATCCCGCTCGATAGCATCTAGGAAAAGCTCTGGCAAAAGTTGGAGAACGAACGGAGGTCCAGCGACGATCTGTGGTTGGGAAGAGACCCGACAGCAGCTGACGAACAGGCGGAAGTCCAGCAACGGTTGGTGGTCGGGAAGATATCCAGCGGTGGTCGATGGCAAGGGAGCTCCCCAAGTTTTCTCCTTTTCTTCCTCCCCCTTATGTGAAGAATGAGTGGTTATTTATAGTTTTTTTTTTTTTTGAAGTGACATGACTAGTAAATATGGAGAAGATCAAGGGCATGCTGGGAGTGTTCCATCGGATGGCTCGTAGTGATCCCTTTGATCATGAAGTGTTTATCAAGCATTTAGATGCCCCAGAGATGTCATAATCGAGTGAGTCTTGGGCTCGTTGGATTTGTCTTGTCGAGTCGCTCGATTCGACTATAAGCAAGCCATATTCTAATATCATTTGGTAGTCCAATTAATGTTCTGAAGCTTTTAAATAGATTTAGACTTTTGATTTGGGCTCATTTGGGCTCGGATTGGATCAAATTTGATGTCATTGAGTCTTCTTGAGATGTTCAATTTGACTATAAGCTTGTTGAAATTGGAAATCAGATGATCCTGATTTTAATTTTTGAAGTCTCAATCTCATTTTTGCATAGAGATTTGTGTCCGATCAAGCCGAATTTTTTGTGACATATCAATGGTAAAGAAAAATAAAATATATATTTTTTTGTAATTTATTAATTATTTATGAAAAAGAACAAGGCAATTCAAATACATTTGATTTTTCTTAAAAAATTTTTGAGCAAATTAAATTGTAAACTTACATTCACCATTGATTGGAGGATTAAACTTAGATTAATTGATTAAATCATGTCCGTTGATTATCAGTAGTAGTGGTTAGGAGATTGTCACTATCGCGCCTGCAACGAGTGGGGCTGTCAAGAAGGAAAAATTATTAGGTGCGGACACCGGACGTAGCTCTACGTCCGGACTCCACTAGAATGGCGCCACGTAGCATTCCGTTCTGTTGAATTGTGAATTTTTAGCACGTGTTATGACAACTTCCGCTTGGCCCGACGACCCGACCCGGATTGGATGCGAAAAATTAAAAAAACCTGCCCTTTTTTGACTAATTCCTATGTAATACCGACTATTTTTTCGGTAATACCGAGTAATACTGAGTAATTCTTTGGTAATACCAAGTAATTCCTAGGTAATACCGAGTAATACCTAGGTAATACCTAGTAATTCCTAGGTAATACCGAGTAATACCTAGGTAATTCATAGGTAATACCGAGTAATTCTTTGGTAATACCGAGTAATACTGGAGTAATTCTTCAGTAATACCGCACGTGCATTATTTGAACTTCTCGGCGAAACGGGTCGCCGGGTCTTCGGGTCGCTACGTGGCGCCATTCTAGTGGTGTCCGGACGTAGAGCTACGTTCGGTGTCCGCACCTAATAATTTTTCGTCAAGAAGGCTGATTTGATTCATTAAAATTCATCTGAAGGTGAAAGTACTTCACAATTAAATAGGTCTTAAAATATATTAACCTCTAATAAATCTGTTGTCGATAGTTAAGATATTAGTGGTAATGGGCTCCCATTAGTACTTTATAAGTTGTTTAAATTAATAATTGAATAATTTGAATATTTCTTAAAATAAATTAAATTTGAACATGATTTAATTAATTTATTTATTTTTACTATCAATTTCTTTGTTGTTCGATAAATGTTTTATTAAAAAATTGATATAAAACTTAAATTATAATTTATATATTATTTAATCAATTGTTTTTAAATAAGATATTATATATCTATTCATTATAGATCTTATTAGATGAATGTTTTATGGTTACTTTTTTAGCTTCTAATTTGTCATATTGAGTGATCTATCATTGCTGATTAATAGTTTATTAGTTTTGTATGTGAAGTTTTTTTTTTTTGGAAACATTAGGGGCATTAGCCCAATTCCGTTAATAAAAGAAAATTACAACAGTAAACTTGAGATTACATGTATCGTATAAGTATACCATCGGCAAAAAAGGTAGAAAAAACACTGGCAGCTGAGAAAGAAGCTCCATACAAAACGAGCATAACAAGAAAATGAAACCGCTGCGAAAGCAAGAGCAAGCCGCAAAAAATGAGTCGATGGCGGGGAGCAACTGGCCAAATAGGACTCAGAATGCAGTCAAAATGGAAACGAACATTCGGATTGAGATAAAAAAAATTGGTCTGTTTAGGGTGAAAAAAGAGAAGAGAACCCATGGTTGCCACAAGGATCATCCAAGGGGTTCAGTCGGATTGTGACTTTGGGCAATCAAGTCATTAATAAGAGTACACGTTTTAGATATCCTGGATCTATTGTTCAGAGTGATGGTGAAATAGATGGGGATATTATCAGCAGAATTCAAGTTGGATGGTTGAAGTGGAGGAATGCATCAGGCTTGTTGTGTGATAGAAAAATCCCCCTCAAACTTAAGGGAAAATTCTATAAGATGGTGGTGAGACCTGCAATGCTTTATGGTGCCGAATGTTGGCCATTAAAAGAGAAGCATAATACTAAGTTAAGTGTTGCAGAGATGAGGATGCTCAGGTGGATGAGTGGCTTTACCCTTAGAGATAGGATACGAAATGAGCATATACGTGAAAAGGTTGGAGTAGCTCCAGTGGAAGATAAGTGATGCTGGACTATGATGCTTTTAAATGAAAACTAGGACTTGCACAACTTATTAAAGAACATTACGTGATTAAATCTACTAGCAAGAGAAACGAAAAGGTAAAACAAAGGAGAGATGCTTGCGTTTAGGCTAAACTACATATAAAGACTTGCACAAACAAAATAGATTAGAAAATTAAATTAAGGCTAACATAGTAAACGTTCATTCGTAATCCCTTGATTAACAATGAGATTAATAGCAAGAAAGTACACTCAATAAAATCCTACGTTTACTAGGCTTTAGCAGGATTAAGCAGAACGATCCTTTTGCGCTTCTGTCATCATTCACAAAGTTAGAGAGCAACGAAATAATTGAAATAAGAAAGAAAGGTCAACCGTAGGTGGTGGGGAATCGTCGCCAGAGGAAGTCCTTTGATTTGCTAATGATACTGGCGATGATTGGTAGAAGACGATGGATGCAGTCCTTGAAGGGAGATGGTGACGCAATCGGGATGGTGGCGGGCGTGAAGCGGCCGACGATAGTCCACTTTCCTTTGGACCTTTGGTCGTCAATCGTATCAACTAGAGGAATGTGGATCCGCTCAAAGTATTCTTCGACGGTGGTTTCGTAGTCAAACCCTACGTCGAAGAAGGGGGAGCGGAGTATGTCACTGTTGTCTTGATCATCTAGCACCAAGCCCGAATCCCAAGGGCGAGCTTCCATTCATAGCGAGTGGGCCGGAGGATGGTTGAATTCGATTAACCTTTGCTGTCCTTGAAGTATTGTTGTGAGGGAGGAAGAGTTTTCTCTTGAAATCCAAGGGAAAAGAGGAGGGGAAGGTGGTCGGCCAAGAGGGGGCGGGTAGGGGAGTTAGGGTTAGGGTTTTAGGAGAGGTTCCAAATTCCAAAATCTGAAATTATCTTCAGATTTTTGAAATTGGGAGGGAACTAGGATAGGAAATTAAAATAAGGAAAGGGAGAAGATTGGAGAGAGAGAGAGAGAGAGAGAGAGGGGGCGGGTTAGGGGTAAGGGGCCGGCGGCTATAGGAAGGGGAGAGGGGGGGTGGGGCTTAATTAGGGATTGCCTAATTTAGAATAAGTAAATTAAGAAGGCTCTAATTAATCCAATTAAAATTTAAATTCAATTTAGAATTAATTAGGCAACCTTTCCTAAAATAGATTGAGTTAATTTTGGAAAGTTTTAATTCAATTTTGAATTGAATTTGGACTTTGGATTCTTTCCTAATAATACCCAACTTAATTTAGGAAATTAATTCAAGTGGGAGGGAAGGGGAAGGTGGCTAGTGGGCCGGCGGCTTGGTGAGGGTGGATGGGGTGGTTGGCCGGCGGTGGAGGGAGGATGGTTGGGCCGTGGGTTAGGGTAAGGGGTGGGAATCGGTTTTGGGGAAGGGAAGGGGGCAAGGGGTCGGGCCGTGGGTTTGGGGGAAGAGGGAAGGAGAAGGGGAAGGGAGGGAGGAGCTAAGATCTAAAACCACGAACCCGACACATCGAAGTTGGTGGGTGATGCACTTCCTTCTCCAAAGGATCTCTTCAAGCTCTCAAGCTCACATAAGAATGCAATATGCAGAAATTATAATAATCATTCATTCATTACTCAAAACAATACAATAGGGGCCTTTAAATAGCCTCAAACAAAAGACAAGACGAAAAAGACAAACATGCCCTCTTGGGCTTACAAGCAAACCACCCTAAAGTAAGGGTACAACGGTAAACGAAATAAAAGAAAATAATAACATAATAAAACTCAAAAATATAAAGACTCGATCGTGGCCGTAGATCGACGACCACGTCTCCGGTAGACTTTCCAAGTGTGGATGTCCTCATCATTCTCCCGGGGTGGAAGAAAGCTCGACTCCGTCGAGTAAGTATCTCTGGTGCTGTCGTAGAACTCTAATGCATCCGGATCCAGCTGCTGTAACTCATCACGGTCCAACCAAGTATCCTCCGACTCGGGTTTACCTTTCCACCTGATCAAATATCTTCGTCGTCCCCCTTCTTTTGTAGAGATGATTTCATCGCTCAAGATCGTGTCTACTTTATCTGCTATGGGTGATTTAGGAATATCTGGGAGTGGAGGTAGGTTAGGGATCTCACAAGGTGGGGTCACACAAGGCT